>JAJKLG010000019.1:0-392815 GCA_022539325.1 Xylariaceae sp. FL0804 | reverse complement strand
CCTAACCCTAACCCTAACCCTAACCCTAACCCTAACCCTAACCCTAACCCTAACCCTAACCCTAACCCTAACCCTAACCCTAACCCTAACCCTAACCCTAACCCTAACCCTAACCCTAAGCTGATTATATAAAACCTTAATAAGCTTATATATAATAATAATACTTAGCTTACCCTATATCTCCTAGGGAATAATACTCTCGGCGGTAAGCTAGCGGGAAAACTTTTATTATATAATACGCTTCTAACTCTCGTAAATAATATTAAAAATAATAATAATCTTTTATTTTACGAACCTTATTTATTTAATCCGTATTAATTTACCCAGGACCTGGTTAAATACGTTTATAATTTAACCCCAGCCCAGGATTATACCCTTATTATAAGCCTTTTATAGGTTTAAGCCTAAGCTAGCGATCTTAGTATTATATACGAGGATATTTATTATATCGGTAATTATATTATTAAATATATGGATAAAGGCCTTATATTCCTCCGGGGTATATATAGCCCGGATAATTAATACCCTTATACCGATTAGTTATAAGAGTATTATAATCTCCCTAGGTAAAAGATTAATATTTATTCTCAGTTAATAAGTAAATATTACGGCGTAAAAAAAAACCAAGTATTAATTACCGGGATATTATTTACCTTATTATATAAAAGCGTATATTAAGGTATACGGGTATAAAAAACGGGATATTTATAAATTAAATATTTAGTTTTTTATAACCGGGAGAAAACTTATTATTAAGCCTACGGCGACTTAAATATAAGTATAACTTAGTTAAATAATTTAATATCCGGGTTAATAAAAGCCTTAACCTAATTTAATACCTAACCGAGTATAATAATAATAAGGCGGTTATAATGGGTAAAAAACTTTAATAATAATATCTGGTCCTTAAAAATAAGCACGCGATTATTACCGGCTAGTTTTCGAAATAACTAAGCGGTACTATTATCGCTTATATAATTAATTAGCTTATTTACCGTAGTAACCCTAATAATTACTTTTTCTTTTTTAGGCTCGGGGTTAAAGGTATTATCTCCTATATTAGTATCCTTATTATCTTTTTCTTCCTTATTAGGTAAATTATTCTTATTTTCGGCTTACGGAGGATTAATCGGTTCCAAATCCAGGTAAAAATTAAATAATACCGAATTATTAATATTCTGTATAAGAATATTAAGTTTCCGCTATATACCAGGATTAATACGGCTGGTATTATTATCTTTTATTTAGCTTACGCCTATTATATTACCATTATAGTATAATATTTTCTTATATAAATTATATTATTTAATATATTACTTAATATATTCCGTACTATATAATAAGTAAATAACTTCGAAACGGGCGCCTTTAAGCTTATCTCCGGGAAATTCTTAGGTATTATCGGGAAATAGGATAAAGGTGATTATAATACGCCGAAAAAATATATATTTTAAAATGGCTTTAATTATACCGCGATATAAATCGTAATCTTATTAATGCTAGCGGGCGCTTAACTTAAATAAGCGCGGAGAGAAAACCTATTAAGGAATTCCAACCTACTCTATTAAGGCAAAGTACTTTTTTAATTACTTGTTTTCTACTTCGGGGTTTATAAGGGCCTTATAGCCCTTAACCAGATCGTATTATTTACCTAATAAAAGCTTATACCCTATAAACCCTAAAAGGATAATAAATTAAAAACCTAAATCGTTATCGTATAATTACCCGATATTAAACTTTTTTAACAGCTTTAATATAAATATTAATAACTAAAAGCTAAGGCAAAGGTAAGCGAAAAAATCCTTTAGGTAATTTATTATAAATATAACGGAGCTTAGTAATAATATATCGCGTTTATACATAATAATTAGCCTATACGCCTAACTCGATATGGTTTTAAGCAAGTACGCCTTATTATATACGATTATAAAAAAGTCCAGGCAGGGGTCGGCTTCCACTAACATAACTTTACCGTTTATTTCTATAATCTTAGCTTTACCGTTAAGCGTTATATTATAATCGGGAGTATTAAAATTAATAATATAAAACTAAGCCTTAGCCCTCGAAAAAGGTAAAAAAGCGCGGTTATTCTTTTTTAACCGCTTAATTATTTCCGCGTTTTTATAATCGTTAAGGCCTAATTACTCCCGCTTATTCTCGCTAAATCCCTTAATCGTTTTATTCTTCGACTTTTTAATATATTATATATATATAATCGGGTATAATAAAACGTATATAATACGTCCGCTTTATAAAACGTATTAATATTAATTAAAACGTGGAATAAAACGGTATAATACCCGAGGAATAACCGGGGGCAGGTAAATATAAGCCGGGCTTTTAAAAAACGGGATATTTACGGCCTTATAAATATTCCGTTTTTAATAAAAGGATAAATAAGGAAGTATTAACCTCGGGTTTTAATAAGTTTAACCTATTCTAATAATCGATAAAGGCTTATTTATTTAATATATATTTACGCTTTATACGATTCCGCTCGCTTTTACTCTCGCCGTATATAAGGTAAACCTTAAGCTTACCGCTAAAATAATCCCTTAGCTTATTATAGGTAACCGTGGTTAATATTAATAGTATAAAAATAAGTATTAGCTTAAAAAGTTTTCCGTTATATAAGGGTAATATTTTTAAGCGCTAATAGGTTTTAATAATATAATTATAAATAAATATTTTACCCGTCCTGTATTCGTTAATAAAAAACGCGAATTTCGTAGGGCTATTTAATAATATTATAACGTAAAATGCATTTATTATTATAGTTAATTTTAGTACGGTAAACTAGGGAAAGCGGATAAAAAACGGAATATATTAATAATAAATATCTTATTTCTTAACCTCGTTCGTAAACTTATTAACGAGTTAATAAGGCTAATATTTAGCCTTTTTTATTATATATTCGGATATTACAGTATTATCCTATTTTATACCGAGATGGTTAATATACTCTTTTATAAATTTATACTAGAATTATAAGCCGCCGGTTATTATTTGGTTAATATCGGTATACTCCTTCCGCTATTACTTTATATCCTCCACCGTTAGGCTAATCTCCTCGGCCTTATTATAAACTATTAATTCGTGCTCCTTTTTATGCTTTTTAGCCTATTTGGCTTAATCCTGGAATAATATTACGTTAGGCTTATCGGTTATATTATACGTATTAATTATATTATTCTCGATTATAGCGTATTAATCCGCGTAGAAAATAATAATCGGGGCTTAAATCTCTTTTAGCTTAATAAGGTTTACCCAGGTATTAATTATATCGGAGGCGGCCTTTTTAAGAAGGCTGCGAATATATTAAAGATCCTGGTTATTAAGTTCCGGATATAAGGGGGCTTTTATTTCCGCGGTTTTACGCTTAATCTCGGTTATATTATCGCTTAATTACTCGGTTAAGCCCTTTTATTCCTCGGAGAAACCCGCGTTATCGAGTTAAGCCTAAAGGGATTTTACCTTTATAAACTGGTTTTCGAGCTTACCCGCCGGATTACCGCCTTTTATCTTTTATACGGGTTATTTCCGGAATATACTAAACTTTACTTTTGCGTCCGGATTATTCCGGGTTAATTCGATTATTATAATTATTCGGTTCGTAAGGAAGTCCAGGGTTAACGGGTTAATAAAAGTGTAAAATTATATAAAAAAGTATTATACCGTAGTGGATTTATAACACCGTTTAAAGTAATAGTTAATTAGCTTTAGGGCACGGTTCCAGGCCTTTATCGTATAATATAAATACTTTTCTTTATTAATGGGCTCGAGTTAGGAAAGGTATTTAAGAAAATAATAAAATAAGTAATATACCGCGTTAATAATCGTATTACCGAGTATATTAAATACTGCGTTATTATAATCGATATTTTCTGGCTATAATATTTAATAATTTAAAACTAAGGTATATTATAGCTCGGGTAATATATTATCGAGATTTTCCGGTAACTCGATAATAAACTTTAGGATTTTCTCGAAGTTAGGGGATATTTTAAGTCTATAATTAATACGGTATTTGTAATATAGGGCTAAATATTTAAATACTGGGTGGTAAACGGTTAATAAAGTCTTAGGAAACGGGATATTTATTAAATGCGGATATTTAATTCCTTAATAATATATACCTTATTATAAGTATTAATAAAAAAATTAAATAAGTTCGTAATCTTAAAACTAAGATATAATATTATATTACCTAGTATATTAAGGGTGCTTAACCTGGCCATAATATATAATTTATAATTCTGGTAACGATTTTATACTAGGCTGGATACTTTATAGGGTTTTAAGTTATATATAGGTTTTATTATTACGGGCGGAATATTATCGGCGCTCGGCTATTATCGAGAGCGCTTATAATTATATTGCTAGATTACGGTGAGAAGGCTTTAACCCCCGTAATCCTTATCCTCGGCGGAAATATTTTAATATACCTCTTTAATGATTTTTAATAATACGGACTCGGTTATGGTTACGAATAAATTAAAGGCGGTTAAAAGCGCGAAATCGAGTAAATATAATTTAAAAAACGAAATATTTATTAGGTTGGGTAGATTAATAATGGTAATTATACGGGTAAAGGTAATAGATTAAGAGGAATAAAGGAAAGGATTTATTTATATATACTTATTAAATATTTAGTTTCTTAATATATTTATATATTCGTTAACCTATATAATACGCGGATGGTAAAGGGCGGAGATAAATAATTATAAAAAGCGGGCATAAAGGGGAAGTTTTGCTTATATATACCTATTTATTAGATTTTTTACTTATTTAAACCGGTGTATAATTAATACTCCGGGAGGGGTAAATAAAATAATTAATACGAATAATGCGAATTAGGTAAGGGGTATAAGTTCGCAATAATTATAAAAGTAATATAAGTAGCCTTAGGATATAAAAGGGTAATATTTTAATAACTCGAGGGTTAATAGGTATTTTATTTCTCGGGCTTTAATCGATAAGGGGAGGATTAAACGATTCGCGGAGGGAAGTAGGGTGGTTATAAGAATTAATACCGTAATTCCTTAATAAGTAAGTGGTATAATAATTCTTTTATTTCCGAGTATAAGGTTAATAATATATAATAACTAATATATATTCTCCCTCCGTAAAAACTACCGGTAGGATATTTTTTATTACCGTGGTTATAAGCCAGGGAATTATTTATATTTTATATAAGGTACTCTTAGGTATAGGGTTTAATAGGCATTAATTATATTCTAATTAATAATATAGGTATATTCGGGTAAAACGCGGTATTAATATATATTGGCTAGGATAATATATAAGAAGGAGCTATTATAGGCTACCGCTCGGGTTATTATTATTATCGAATAAAGTTATTTACGCTTAGCCGGAAAAAGCTTAGGATTATATATATAATCTGGCCCGGTCCTTTTAAAAGATTTAATAAAATGGTTTTTATACTAATATTATATTATTTATTAAAGTAAATCGGGCTTTACCTTATAATATACGGGGTAAGCGGTATTTTAAATAATAATATTAAAGGGGGATAACTTAGGTATTATTTAAATCGGGATTATTAATAGTGATTAAAGCTTGCGTACTTTTTAAAAAATATCGAATTTTACTGCTATAATATTAGGATCGCCGTAAATATTAAGGGTAAAGCTCCGGGAAGGAAAAAAGCTAATAGGATTATTTAATTATTCCTATATAAATACTTCCTAACGGAAGCTTATAATATCGCGACGGGTTATAAATTAATTATGATTTCCCGGTTTAAGCTTATCCTAAAGGAATAAAAAGCAGAGGAGGAGACGGAAAAGGGAAAAAAAAAATAGGAAACGGGGAAAAAATAAAAAGGGGAAAAAAGGGAGGAAGATAATTATATTATTTATTATATAATTAAAGATAAGGAAACTCTATTACCTAAAGCGCTTAATTACCGAATCGTGGTTCTGCTAATAGGCTTTTTAATGTTATCGGAGCTTATTAACCACTTAATATTAACCCAGGCCGGCTTTACGCTCGGATTTTAGGAGGAGATTATTTAAGCCCTAAACATTATACTCGGTTATTATATTAAATTAAAACCTTTTATAATAATTATAGCTTAATATCGTTACTTTAATCTGGGTAATAATATTATAGCCTACCGCGATTATTACTCGATAATAAACTAGAATATATAATAATTAAATTATTAAATTCCCGCCTTTATAATAATAAATTATAATACCAGGCTAATTAGGAAGGGTATAATAATAATCCAAAATAATACCTAATAAGAAATTTTAAGAATTTATCGGCTTAATTACGATTTTATTATAAATAATACCCGAACGCTTTAAGTCCTTTATAAAGGCTTAATTAATAGGCTAAGGCCGCCGCTACTAAGAAAACCTTACCTAATATTAAGGAGAATAATTTACCGGTTAATAACTTTAAGGCGGGTACGCAGTAAACCCGTAATACCCGCTTTTACTAGTTTTTAATAGTATTAATTTCGCTTCGAATTCACTTTTTCCCTTATAATACCCTATATTTATAAAAATAAACGCGTTTTTTTATTATTTTTTAATTATCTGCTAAAGGAGGTTATTAGGAAGTGAATTATTTACGAGGTACCGGTGTATTTACCTAGTAAATAAAATTATTTATGGGTAATAAAGGTGGAAATCGGTGCGATAAATTATCGCATTTTTAGCAAAAACACTATAAACCCAGGCGGGCGCTTACTTAAAAAACATTAAAAAGGGGATTATAATATTAGTCTCCCGCGTTAAACCCTTATAGTTTAATTTATCCTCCTAAGCGCTATCCTCCTATTTATTAGCCTGGAGCTTAGCCTTAAAATCGGCTTCGGTTTTCGCGAGCCGGGTAAAAAGGATCTCCTTTTAATCGGCTTTATTATCCTCCTTAGTAATAAAGTTATTATCGGTTTTATTATCCTAGCGCTAACCGGCTATAACCCAAAGTAATTAGAAAATATTCGTAATATTCTTAGTAATATTCTCCGAATTCGTAATAAAAATCCGTAAATTCTTTATAACGACCTCTGTAAGCTAGCGGATTTAATAAATTTCCTATAAGCACTCTTATACGTATTTATTAAGATTATGCGTATTACCCGCCACGGTATTAACGTTATCGCGAATAATTATTATATCTGTGCGTAAACGATATATATCTCCTAAGTTAATATTTAATAAAAGGCAAATTACCGGCGCAGGCGTAATAATCTCGCCGTTATCGGCGGATTAATTAATACCTGTAAACTAACCGATACCTATACAAGCCTAAACCCGCTTCGTAATAATCTTATAAAAGTTTTCGCTATAAGTTAATAAAATTACTTACTCGGGTACGCGGGGAACTTATAGTAAACCTTTTTAATAAGGAGATTATTATCACTTTTAACGCTATCCTGGATAAAATACTTTAGCTAGCCGATTTATATATACGCAGTAATAGGCTTACGTTAGCCGGTAGGAATATAACCGGAGTATACTTATAAAAAGATATAGCCGAGGGTGGTTAGCTTTTTAATAATTTACCCGGCGGGTTAGCCTATAATTCGCTTATAAATCAATATAAACCTACCGCTTTATAATCCTTATATATTTCTTAATAGCGTTAATATTTTACCGATTAGCTTATAATAATATTAGCTTAAAATACGCCTTAATTTCGCTAAAACCTTATTTATTATAGAATAGGACGTAAACCACGCGGTTTATTAAGGGCTTTTAGTCTACGGTGGCCTTAACGTAGCGCAGGTAGGGCGGTATATTTATATACTCCTTAAACTTTGCTTTAAAAGGGAAATACTTACGGTATTTATTACCTAACTCGGGTTTTATTCCGATTTTACGAGGATTACGCGTAAGCGTTATAATAGGATTACTAGCGTTCTCGGAATAAAAGCCCGGGTTAATAAGTTTCTGGAAATCGGTTTTTATAATACCACCCGTAAAACGGCAAACGTTTTCGACGGGGGTTTACTTATTATTTAAGCCTCCCGAATCCTTAATATCGCGTTTACGCTTAAGGGTAAAAGTAACCGGAAGCTTAAAAAAGGGAACCGGAATCTATTTACCGTAAACCGCAGCAGGATAAATAAGCTTTATTATAATCCCGCCTATATTAGTAGGCATAATACGCTTCGGGGTTATAGGGTTAATACCAGCTAATTATGCAGGCTTTTTAACCGCTTTTTTAAAACTAACCGGTATTATAACGAGGATTAAAGGTTATCGATTAAGAGAAAGGGTTAGCGAAATCCCCCTAAAGCGGTGTATCCGTTTGTTAAATCGTAAACTAAAGCCTTACCGGCTTATACTAATAAAATAAAAGCAAAGGCCTAGCGCAGGCCGGCAAAGCAGGGATTATTCGCTAGCCAGGGGGGGAGGTATATACTAAAAAAAAAAAGTTATATAGGGAAAAAAGGTAAACGGGCGATTAGGAATAAATAAATCTTTTTATAATAGGCTATTAGCATAACTCCCACCTAACCCCACCTAATAATATTAGCGGTTATACCTGGCCAGTATAACCGCTCCTTCCCTACTTATAAATAAACCCTATACTCGGGGTTATACCTTTCTTACCACTACGGCGCAACCTATATACCGGCCTACCGCGACTATTACTCGGCTTATTACTTTACTACCCGTTCGCCTCCCCTTCGCGGTATTATTTACCGCTCCTTATTATCGGCACCCCTAATCCCAGCTCGGAGGCCGCCGTTAAAAAGGGTTTTTTTTAGCGCTCGCTCTAGAGTTTTTTCCCTTCTTTCTCTTCTTTTCTCTTTATTCCGATTATAATAATTAATAAAAATACGGTAATTTAACTGCAAAGGCATTATCCCAGCTCCTATTTACTCGCCGTAATAAGCAGCCGGGATAATTAAATAAGCCTTAATAGCGGCCTTTAAATTATACGCGGATTCTTTATAAGCGCCTAGGCGGCCACCGCTCGCGTATTACTCCACGTTTAAATTAAGAACGTAAAAATTAAGTATATTAATAATTATAAAAGGTAATCCCCTTAATTCCTTACCTTAATTAATCTGGAAACTTCCGCCGGCCGCTAAAGCACTTAGCTCGAGCGCTCCCTAAGGGTATATACCTTTCCTACCCGCCGCTTATATACTTTACGCAGGAGCCGAGGCAGGAAAACGTATTATTAATTAGCCTGCTTAATAATTACGTTAGCCTTATACGCGGGGTTATTAAAACCTATTAGGCTATTACGGGATTCCCCGTTACCGTTTAACTAATATGCTTATAGCCTTAAATTCCAAAAAAATAATTTACGCGCATATAAAGCTAAAAACGAGTATTAATATTTCCGCTTAGGAGCCGCCTTACCCGCTCGCATTATTAATAATTTTTATAAGAAATTAAGCTTACCGCTTAACCCCGAATAGGAAACAGTATAATATAATTAGCCGGGTTAAGTTTAATATTCCTAGCAGGTAAATTATACGGTATAATTACGGTAAAGGCTTTAATACTAAAAAAATAAAAAATAATATTCTTATATATATAAGGACTTAGTTTATAGCTAAAATACGGATATTCGGTTTTTTATATTTATATCCTTTTAAAAATAGTTTTTTTTATTAGCCGAATACCTAGGTTTATTCGGCCCTTATATACTAGGCCGGTATTTATTATTACTCGGTATCGATATCCGGTGGTTTAATACCTTTTACGCGGTACCTTTTCTCGTAGCTTCCTAATAAAAATATAAAAGATAAAGTCCGGTTCCCAGAATAATAAGCTTTTAACGTGTTTAATCCTTATAGGATATTTTACTAGGATTTAAACCGCTTATTATTATATTATACTTTTAGGTTATTATTTTAAATATTACCCTAAGGAATATATTACTAAATCCGTGGTTAATATATAACTTATCCTAAAGAACCTTAAATCTTAGTATATAAATATAGGTTATTAGGTTTATATTATCGGTTATATTACCTCCCTTAAACGCCTGCTAAATAAAACATTATAATATATTAATTAAGGTATAATAATAACCTCCTTAAATATACAGGCGTTATTTATATAATCTGCTTAAAATCTAAATATCCAGGGTTATAAGCGCACGGTATTAATTAAAATAAAGTAAATAAATAAGTAAGCATTAATAAGAAACTAAATATTTAATCTTATTTATTAATATATATTCGGTGATTTATTATATAAATATTCCGTTTCTTATTATAAGTGTAAGCGGTACTAAGAATCGAGATATCTCGTGTATTTTAAATTATATATTTTAATTAATTTATTAAATAAATATTTTATTTCTTATCGTATACGTAAGGGGTGGTAAAATACGGGATATTTTAATCCTTATATGCTTTTAGTAATATAATATATACGTAAATATTCGGTTTTTTATTAATGGTTTTATTTAAGGCTTTATAATATTATTCTTATTTTCGTCCTCGGTTTTTACCCTATATACGCTATATTATTAGTATATATACTCGGGATTATAATCCTTTTATTTATTACCTGGCTGGTTATATTATTTAACCACGGCCTGTATATGGTTTAAAATATTTATTAGCTTTATATTTAACCCCTATTCTTTTAAGGTTTATTACTTTATAATTAAGGAAGCGGGATAGCTTTTTAGATTAATAACGGTTACCGTTAATAAATAATCCTATTTATTATTATTTATAACCATTAAAAAAATATTTATATCGGGTAATATAATAAATACCTTTATCGAGTATAATTTTCCGGGGTTAACGGGGCTTATATTAATATTCCTTATATTAGGTAAAAATTATTTTATACCGAATTATTTCCTAATAACGCCCTAATAATTAATTACGAGTCCTTTAATAAATTATTCCAGGACCTTAACCATTTCGAGGCCGTAATAATAACGGCGCCGAATTAATTTTTTTAAGCTTTCGGTGCGCATATTAATACTAAGGGTAGGGTCCTTAAATAAAAAATATAAAATCGGCACCATTATTTATTACTCTCCTTTAAGTGGAAGCTCTTTATAAATAAAGCTAAAAAAGGCCCTCCTAATAATATATTATATCTTTTAAAGGGGATACTTTTTTTTATACTTTACGCCGGGGATATAATAATTAATATTAAAGAGTTTTAAAACGCTTATTTTCGAGTATTATATAATAATAAATTTAATTTTCTCGAAATTCGGTATTATAAAAACGTATAAGCCTGCGTATAATTAATAATATTATTCTTATTCGTTATTAATATATAATTCGAATTCCTTTTATTAGGATATAGTTTTCTAATCGTAATCGATTTTTTAATATAATATTATAAATTCCTTCTTATTCCAGGAAGCTTTATTATTAAAACCGCTAAATATATTCGTAATAAAAGCGGATTACGTGGTTTTTATTAGCTATTATATTAACCGCGCTTAAATAATATTAGGAATAAATAATATTATATTATCGCGAAGGGTTAATAATTATTACGCAATATTAGCCGTAAGCCGCCTAAAGAGTTCGAGTATTTTTCTCCATCCTAAAACAGTAAATATACCGTAATATAATTAATATATTCGATTTATACCTAAAAGATTAGCGTATATTACGGGATCGTTTTTCCGGAATAAAAATAATTTACTCCGTTTATAAGGCTTAATAAGGACCTTTTATAAATATTCGCGATATGCTTTTATAAAGGTCCAATTATATATTTAAATTACTTTTTATAATAAGATATAAAAAAGCTAGAATTAAGTTTTTACCGCTTTAACGTAATCGTTTTTTTATTCTTAGGTAATAAGCTAGGTAAGGAATATACGTTTTTAATTATTAAATATAATACTTTAGCCTAATTTAAACCTTATATTAATAAGCCTTTTCCATACTTTATAAGCGTTATAGGCAAGGGGGTTATATAATAAGCCGAGATTAGGTATAAAAAGCAGGTAAATATATAAAATATTTTAATTAAATTTAGCGTTAAGTAATTAAATTATATTAAATCGGTTATAAATACCCTTTATATTTATACTTTTTAAATATTACTCCTTATTATAACCCTTATTATAAATTATTATTATTTCCTATATCCAGGGATATATACTAAGTATAATACTTATATTAAAGAATTAAAATAAAATATAATAAAGCTAATTAATAATAATATATAGGATTTGCTTATAATTTAACCACGGTATCCCCGCTTATTCCGGTATAAATAAGGCGAAAACCAAAAGCCGCTTAATCGGTTTTATAAATCGGGCGGTATTAACGAGGATTAATTAATTAATATCTTTAATACGGATAATATAAAATAAGTTATATATATTATTAATATCTGGATATAAAGGGCGTATTCCCTTATATAAGGAAAATATTAAGAAGTTTAAGGCAGATAAATACGATTAAAGTACTCGGTATTCGTAATATACTCCGTAAATATAAGCTATATTATTATAATTATCCATAATAAGGAAATTATATAATTATTTTTTCTGCTTATAAAAGTTTAAGCGGATATAAGCGTATAATATTTTATATAGGGTAATACTGCGGTTAATCTGCTTTATATATTATAAATTAAGGTTTTCCTGCTTAAAATAAAGTAAATTAAACTAATAAATATTAAAAGGGGTATAATTTTTATCGGGTATATATATATACTTTTTATAGCTATTATAAGCCTTAACCTGGGTAAAGGGGGTAGTATAGTATTAAATAATTAGCTTTACGAGTTCGATTAAGTTAATATCTCGAAAAAGGTATTAAGTTTATATATATTCTTTAAAACTATAAAAACCGTTATACGCTACCTAAATAATATTACTAAAACACTTGGATTTATAAAATAATATTATTAATAAGGTTATATTATTTTACGAGGGTAAAAGCCCGGTAAGCTTAAGCATATCCCAAAATCCGATATTTACCTAAAGCGTATTTTTATATAAAAACACAGGATCGGCGTTTTTAAGGAATTTAATATAAAATATTTATAAGGCTTCTCCCGGGGAAGGGCTTCGAGTATAATCTTTTATATTATAGGTTTATATAATAAGGATAAACAAAATAAAATAACCCCCCTCCCCCTTAAAATTATTATATAAGATTTTTAATTCGTCCTAGAAATCGCTTATATACGTATAATTAATTATATATTATAAATAGGTATAATTATTAACGTGCTTAAAATCGAGTTTATTTCGAGTAATTAATACCTTAGCTTTCGCTTAATAAAAGGAAATAAAATATTATTATATAATAATAATTAGGTATAAGTTATATAAAGCGAAAAGGATATAATAATTAATAAGCTTATATTACTTTTTGTATAAAAGGGTAAGGGGATCGCCCTTACGGGGCGGTAATACTTTAAGGAAAAATAAGTGGATAATATTTAATCGGCTCTTATTAAAGCTATTAAGCTAAATATTTCGCACCCTATATAATAACTGGCCCTTAAAGGAATAATATAATTATTAGGTATAAATAAACAGGTAAAGGGGTATATACATTAATTAAAAATCGTTTTAAAAAAAGGCATAAAGGGATTTTAAGGTAAGCTATATAATTATTAATATTAAACGTGCGTAATATTAATAACCCCGCGTATACGTTTTTTATCTCGGTATTAAATACCCGGAAAGATAACGCGGGTTTATTTTAATTAAATAATAAAATACTAAAGGGCGATTATAATTATTTATATTTATTATATATAGCGGTTATATTACCGGTATTATAAAATATATTAATAAAATAATTTTCCGGTTTTTTATTATTTATAATAAAGCGTATTATCTCGGATAACCTAATACCCTCGGGGCTATTATATAATACTAGTATTAAAATCAATTATTAATAGGGGGAGTATAAAACTTAGGCTATAAAAATCCGAATATCCCCATTTTCGGGGTTTAGGGTATAAGAAACCAAATATTTATAATAATAAAAATAAGGATATTTAATTTTTTAAGCGGTTAAGGGTAATAAGGATTATAAGGAGGAGAAAACGTATAATAATTATAATAAAGTGCGTAAATAATAAATAAATGCGATTTAACCTTATTTATTAATTTAATAAATAAAATAAAAAAATTCCATAAGAATTATAATACTTTATGCGGAAAAGGAATAAAAGTGGTATAATAATTAACCGAGCCTTTAACGTATATTATATTATTAAAGGAATAAGGGGATAACGAGCCTTACTCCGTATTAATATAATCCGTTTTATTATAATCATTATTTAAATCGGGATCGGAGTATATTAAGCTTATTATTTCCGTAATAATATTATTATATAATCCATTATAGTATTCGGGTAAAACGGGATCGGAATATTTACCGCTTAATAATACCGGTAACGCGGTGTATTTTATTTTAAAATCGTATTCCGGTAACGGTGGATCGGAATACCTCGAGCTTAATTACGTAAATAAAATATTATCTTCTAGCCCGTAATAATAATCCGGTAAAACCGGGTTAAACGGCCTTAAGCTTAATAATCTTAATAATATTATTACCGCGGGAAAGTAATCGGATTATAATTACGGGCAGGCCGCTAGGGAACGGATAAGTAATATAATATAATCTAAGGAATACCGATAATAAAACGGCTTACGGTATATAAAAAGGGGAGCCGGTAATAAGGTAATATCCGAGGATTATTAATACTAAAACGGTTCGCAGTATACGAAAAAAGCAATAAGTAATAAGATAATATCCGAGGAGTACTGGTATTAAAACAGCTCGCGGTATATAAGGAAAGCGGTAAATAATATAATAATATCCGAGGATTACCGATACTAGGACGGCTTACGGTATACGGGGAGGGCGGTAAGTAATAAAATAATATCCGAAAAATACTAGTACTAAGACGGCTCGCGGTATATAAGGAAGGCGGTAAATAATATAATAATATCCGATAAATACCGATACTAAGATAGCTTATAATATACGGGGAGGGCGGTAAGTAATAAAGTAGTATTCGAGAATTATTAATACTAAAACGGTTTACGGTATACGGGAAGGGCGGCCGGTAATACGGTTGCGTTTAATAAATACTCCTGTTATAAATTTTTTCGGCTGGGGGCGCTCGATAAAAACGGTATTTAACGTACGCAAGGTTAAATCAGAAAGCTGATTTATATACTCGACTAAAATCGATTACGATTTATATTAATATATAGCTTATATTTTATACTGCTTATTATAATAGCTTTAAACCTTAATCGCGTATTATACTATAAGGGGGGTTATATTTTTAGGCTATTTTGGTTTTAGTATATTAGGGATTATAGCGGGCGGTGGTTATATTCGATATTAAGGAGAATAGTTTAAAAGCTATCTAATAAGCTTATTAATATTACCGATAATATAATATTTAATATAAGGGTTAATTAGCGATTAAATTAAAGGATTAAATAAGTAATAATAATAAACGGTTTAATACCTTATTAAAAACTAATATTAAATTCGGATAAAACTCGGAATTAATTATTAGGTTAATTAAACTCGGCTTAAAAAGCTATTACCGTTTTCTTAAATACCCTTTCGCGCTTCCTCCGTTATCTCTCGGCGTTAATTAAAAGCATAATAATAATTATAAATAATATATAAGTATATAATATAAAACGGCGAAAAAAGATAAGTATTAATAATAATATAATAATAAAGTATAAAAATAACAAAATATATATATAAAATGATTTTTCCAGGAATAATATTCCTTATAATACCTTTTTATTCTATAATAGGAAAATAATATAAAAAGGTTACCCCTTAAATAAGGGAATTTAAAAGGAGCTAAGGTTTATAAACGAAAATATAATATCCCAAAAAGCTTACCAGAATTATTTAAATAAACTTATAAAACGAATTTCGGGTTATAGTTTTAAAGCTAGGGCGTTTTTAAATAAGGTATATCCGGAGAAGGAACTTTATTAAGCATTTTAGGATTAAATTAAAAAAACCCGGGAATATTTAAATAATATAATTATACCCAAGCTTTAAAAAGGATTAAGTAATTAACCTAAAAGAGGCCGGTTAACTAAAGCATATATTCGGCGCTAGGGATTCCACTCTTATATCCGAGAGCCGAGAACTAAATCCGTAATAATAATTAAGAAATAACACCTTTACCTACTTAAATAAAAATATAATATCCTAAAAAGCTTATTAAAATTACTTAAATAAGCTTATAAAGTAAATTTCGGGTTATAGTTTTAAAACCAGGGCGTTTTTAAATAAGGTATATTTAAAGGAGGAACTTTATTAAGCACTTTAAGATTAAATTAAAAAAACCTGGGGATATTTAAATAATATAATTATACCTAAGGGCTTTTAAAAGGTCTTATAATTATTAATTATAGCGGTTTGCTTAAAAGAAAAATCTGCTTTATTTAAGTCCTAGCCTTTTAATGCTACCGGAGGCTCCGTTTCCAGCTCTAGCTCCGGCTCCGAGTTAAGCACTAATAATAAAAAATACAAATAATTTCTAAACATAAATCCAGGGTATATTATATAAAATCCGTAAAATTAAATAAAAAACTAATAATTTTAAATGTATTTTTTTTAACGGCCGCTATACGCTTATTATTATTAAAAAAAGCAAGTATAAGGCTATATTAATCGCGGTTATTTATAGAATAAACCCTAGGTATATATTTAATATACCCATCGAATCTCCCCTATTTAATAATTAGCGTTATATAAACGGTTCAGGAAACCTGGAACTAATTTCCTAATAAGCTATAAAAAAGCAGAAACGCGCGCACGTTAATAATAGGGATAATAATAAGAATAAATTTAAAATATAAAAATAATTAAAAAACGAGTTATAACGGTTATTATTAAGGTAACGGGTTTTAAAGCCGTTTACGGAACCTATTACCAGGCTAATATTACCGCTTATTATAAGGCCGTAAAGGATTATTAATAAGGTATTAGCGGCTAACGATAATAAAAAAAAGAATTACCGCTTAAGGCTAAAAAACGGGGATATTTTAATTATAAGCCAGAAGGCTAAGTTTAACCGCCTTACCGTGTTTAGGAGTGTATTTTAGCGGAAACGCGTAATGTGGTTTACCGCTAAAACCCAGAAGCTTTTCGATATAATCGCGGATCCGATAAAAGGCTACTCCTAAATTATAATAAAGCAGGAGAATAAATTTAATCCCCTGCGCGATTAATAGGCTATATATAATAAGGCGCGAAACCTTAAGGCGCTTTACTTATAAAGCGATCGCATATTATCCCCCGGGTTTAATAAGATTACCTTAAATGCGAAAAAAAGGAATAAGATCATATAATATAACCGTAATCCGGATAAGGCCGAGGATAACCTCGATAACGATAACGCGATTATTAATAATATTTAAGCGGCTTTATAACGGACGGATAACAGTTTATAACTTAAAAAATAATAATTTATTATAAACTTCCACGGGCGGGTAATATTAGGGTTATTATATTTTTTTCTTAATTAGCTAAAGGGAATAATATTAAGTTTTAAGTAAACGCTAATTATATAAATCGATTAAAATTTATAATCTAATAAAAAGCACTAAGCCCGTAATATTTATCCAAATTATTTTTATTTTAAATTAATATTAGGTTATTTTAGGGTATACTTATAACCGACCGTTAAGTAAACACTATTTATATTAAATTATTATATAGCACGTTAGATATAAGAACCCGCGAATTATAGGAATATATTTCCGCGGCTTTTTAATTAGGAATATTAAGGAGTAAAAAGGAAACGGGTAATTATATACTAATAGTATAAAGAATAAAACAAAAGGAGCGGGAGGTATACCTATACTTAATATATTAAAATACGATTATAAATTAAGTTAATATAATTAAAAATAAAATATTTATATAATAAATAAGTAAGTTAACTTTTATTAATAATCGCTTAATTAACCCTATTATATACGGGGGGTTAATATAACTGGCTTAATCCCGGATAGGGGGTTAATAAAGTTTACTATCGCGTAACCTAAAGTAAAAATATATAACTCGATAATAAAGGATAACGTTATTTAATTTAATTAGTTTTTTTAATTATTAGTTTATTAAAACGGCTTTTATTACTTATGCTCGATATATTAAAATACGACTATATATTAGGTAAGTATAATAAGAAATCAAATATTTATATAATAGGTAGGTAGGCTTTTATAAGTAATCGCTTAGCTAAGGTTTTATAAGGGGCGGGATATAGCTAACCTAATCCTAATTAAATCGCTAACAAAGTCTACCCTCGCGTAACCTAGAGTAAAAATATATAACTCGATAATAAATAATAATATTATATTTAATTTAATTAATCTTTTAAATTATTGGTTTATTAAAAGGGCTTTTACCCCTATGCTCGATATATTAAAATATAACCATAGCTTAAGTTAATATAATAAAAAATCGAATATTTATATAATAAAAAGGTAAGCTTTTATAAGTAATTGCCTAGCTAAGGTTTTATAAGGGGCGGGATATAATTAACCTAATCCTGGTTAGGTTACTAACGAAGTCTGCCCTCGCGTAACCTAAAATCAGGATATATAACTCGATAGCAAATAATAATATTATATTTAATTTAATTAATCTCTTAAGCTATTAGTTTATTAAAAGGGCTTTTACCCCTATACTCGATATATTAAAATACGATTATAGCTTAGGTTAATATAATAAGAAATTAAGAATTTATATAATAAGTAATAAGCAGGCTTTTATTAATAGTTACCTAAGTAACGGGCGTATATAAGGATATTAATACGGCTGGTTTAATCCCGATTAGGTTATTAATAAAGTTTATTATCGCGTAGCCTAAAATAAGAATATATAACTCGATAATAAATAATAATATTATATTTAATTTAATTAATCTCTTAGGTTATTAGCTTATTAAAAGGGTTTTTACCATTTATACTTAATATATTAAAATACGACCGTAACTTAGGTTAATATAATAAGAAATCGAATATTTATATAATAGGCAGGTAGGCTTTTATAGGTAATTACCTAGCTAAGGTTTTATAAGGGGCGGGATATAATTAACTTAATCCTGGTTAGGTTATTAACGAAATCTGCCCTCGCGTAACCTAGAATTAAGATACGCGACTCGATAGTAAATAATAATATTATATTTAATTTAATTAATCTCTTAAGTTATTAGTTTATTAAAAGAGCTTTTATTCTTATATTCGATATATTAAAATACGACCGTAGCTTAGGTTAATATAGTAAAAAATCGAATATTTATATAATAGGTAATAAGCAGGCTTTTATTAGTAATCGCCTAATTAACGGGCGTATACAGGAATAATAATACGGCTAGCCTAATCCCGTTCTGGCCTTTAGCGGCTAGTAGTTTAAAAGCGTAATAATAACCAAAACTAATAATTAGGAATATAAATAATTTACTAAAGAATAATAGAATTTAATTATTATTTTAGTTCTTTGGAATATAAGTACTTTATAAAGCAATAACCGAAATTATATCGAGTTACGATAGTAAATGGTAGAGGTATAGTAAGAAACGGAATATTTGGGTAATGGGTACTTATATGGAAAAAACGACTAAGTCCCACGCCAACACCTATAAACCCTAACCCGCGGCCTATAAAAATATAACCTAAAATTAGGATACGCGACTCGATAATAAATAATAACGTTATATTTAATTTAATTACTTTTTTAAGCTATTAGTTTATTAAAAGAGTTTTTACCCTTATACTTAATATATTAAAATACGATCGTAACTTAGGTTAATATAATAAGAAATCGAATATTTTTATAATAAGTAATAAACAGGCTTTTATTAATAATCGCCTAGTTAACGGGCGTATATAGGGATAAAAACACGGTTAGCTTAATCCCGTTCTAGCCTTTAGCGGTTAATAGTTTAAAAGCATAATAATAATTAAAACCAACGATTAAGAATACGAATAATTTATTAAAGAGTAATAGAATTTAATTACTGTTTTAATTTTTTAGAATATAAGTATTTTACGAAGTAATAACCGAAATTATATCGAGTTACGATAATAAATAATAAAGGTATAATAAAAAACGGAATATTTAAGTAATAAGTACTCGTATAGAAAAACGATTAAGTCCTACGCTAATACCTATAAACCCTAACCCGCGGCTTATAAAGATAAATCCCGGTTCCGATTATATTAAGAATTAAAAAGATTATAAGGTTATTTATTAAAATTCCTAAATAAAGGAATTATATATAAATGCTCCGGAAATCTTATATTAAAGGATTATTATAATTCGGATTAAAGGAATAATATAATAAACCGGAAATTTACTAATAGTTATTTATTTAGCCTTAAAACGGATATAATTAATAATTTAATAAACTAATCCAGCGTTTTATGGAAAATAATAGCTTTAAGCAGCTATAAAACCGAATATATAGCTTAAAAACAAAGTTATAAAAAAAGCTTTATACTTAGGGAATATATTTAATTACTTAGATTTACATTTAAAGTTAAATTATAAACTAGAAAAAATAAAAGTATTAGTGAATTTAAACTCTGCGAGAAAACTAACGGAAAACTTTAAATTTTATAAAAAATTAAAATATATAAATGTAATTTATTACTTTACCCGGGAGGTATTAAACGATATAAAAGCTAAACTTATATATTTAAGTATAAAAAATTAATTTACTAATTTCTTAATAAAAAACTTACCTTTTCCGTAATTAATAAACTTGAATAACTTAGCTAATATAAATAATAAAAAACTATAATTGCTTTAAAATAATAAATTATATTAGAGTTTTTATATATATAAATATATATTAATAAGAGTTTTTTCTCGATTTTTCTTATTTAATATTAAATTTATATCGAATCGAATAAGGTTTAATTTTTCTTTATATATTTAGTAAGAATAATATAAATCAGGTTTAGTTATTCCTTGTTAAAGACTTAATAAAATAAAAATAATAGGTTTATTCTTTCCTATTAAAATAAAATATTATAGGTTTATTTTTTCCTATTAAAACGAATAATATATAAAATAACTTATATATAAGCTTATAAAATATATATGCTTTAAAATAATGTTTTTAAATACTTTATAAATATTATAAGGGCGTAATAAAGCATATAAAGCAGCGTATCCGAATACGGTAGCTAATAAAGCCGCGGATAATAAAAAATGCGATAAAGTAAAGCCGTATATAAATAAAAAACGCTGTAAAGCAAAGCCGTATACAGTGAAGAAATGCTATTACGGGGTTTAAAAGTATACGATTAAAATAATATATAATAAAGGAGGAATATATATAAATAAAAGCGTTTCCTCCATTATAGCCTTTACTAGATACACTACTATACTATTACTTAAAACCAGTATAATAATTTTTATAAGTATACTTTTACCCTCTACCTTTATCTCTTACTTAACCTGACTTAACCTGTATCACCTACTTAATACCACTGCTATAGGTGCCTCCTGTTTAAAACCCCGCGCGCCGTGGACTAGCCTCGCCAAAATCGCGGATAACATATCGTGGGAGGAGGCTGCTTCTATCCCCGTAATATTCCTCATCTCGTATATCTGCCTGTTCGATCTGGGACGCCTCCAGCCAGGAGAGCGTGTTCCTCGCAGGACGGTACTAGTGTATAATTAAAGAGTTTATATGACTAAAGAGTTGAAACTATCACTTTTGGTTGTTATGCTTACGAAGCTGTAGATATGTCGGAGACAACCTTTTTTGGGATTATGATCGCTACTTCAGCAGGCCCCCGACTTCCTAGACGTCGCTACATGTCAACTACTAAAGTCTGTAGAGTAACTGTTCTAGTATCTGACTCGGTGGTTTCTACAGGCTCCGTTCCATCGTGAGCTTATCACCTCCCACGCATCTAGGCATTGGCATCTATCGTTCCAACCTCAAGGCCGGCCCAAGCTCATCGCGTCGATAAGTCAGCAACAGTGCAGCAAGCATAGAGGGGAAGCCCGCCCTCTTGAGTCGTCCAATCCACTCCAGCACGTCGACCTGTTCGAAGCCCGCTGTGTCGCCGCCGTGCGCGCGCAGGTGCGCCACGATATCCACAACCGTGGCACTCAGCTCGGCGCGATGGTTCACAATAGCGTTATACTCTGCCTGCTCGCTGGAAGTGCCGGCCTCCACGACGTCTGCAGCGGGGGGTGACGATGCGACTCGATCCAATATCAACTGCGCGAACGCTGCGAGCCTGGTCAGGCTTACCGAGCCGTCCCAGGCGGATACTCGGTCCGATGGCAAGGCCGAGATGATTCTTGCATACCGCACGAACGAGTTCAGCAACTCATCCCGGGTGACGTTGTCTTGATCTGGTGGTTGAGCTTCCGTGGGCAAGGGGCGATATATGGTAACCGGCAACCCCAGCCCACGTGCCGCCGAGTGCAGGATGCGCTCGACGGCCCATTTGGCAGCGACGTAAGCGTCGGATCCATCTGTCGGTGGCTGGGCAGCAGCAGTGCTATTCTGATCGTCTCGATACTTCAGGACGCTTCCGGAGGAGACGAAGTGGATGGGTACTTTGCGGCCCGCCGCGAGGGTGATGAGCTCACGTACACTAGTCACGTTTCCAGCGCGGAGATTCTGGTAGTCGTCCCAGAAGGCCCGGGCGGCCCCAAGGTGTACGATTGCGTCCGCCTCGCTCATGATACGACCGAACTCGTCGAGGCCGAGACCGAGCCGTGGCATAGTCAGATCTCCGGCATACAGCTGGACTTTGGCACGCTGGTGCACCTCGAGCATCCCACTCAGGGCGGCTTCCGCCTTCGCCATATCTCGGATAGCAACGCAGTAGACGGTCGAGATCCCCTTGTCCGAGGTCAGGAGTGGAAGCAGCACACTAGCAAGATTCCCGCTCGCTCCCGTCAACAGGATCACTTTCCCGTGCTTTGAAGAGTCGGAGCCTGCTGGCAAGAGTGACTGATTAGAGATGTCGGCTGCTTCGGTTGCAATCCTGTCGCAGTCGATGGCAGTCTCTGCTATCCAATCGATTGGGCCTGCCGGCAAGGCCTGGCTCTCGATCTTGGTTGCCATCGCCCGCAGGGTGCTGGCTTCGAACAGCTGCAATAGAGGGAACGTAACTTGGAACGCTTGACGAATAGAACGATGAAGTCGGACGAGAGAGCCCGAGTTGCCTCCTGCGTGGAAGAAATCGGTGTCGCCGGTTATCTCGGTAACGTCGGCAGCGCCGGGAGGCAACGCCCTGAGCCACAGCTGCATCAGCTGCAGCTCCGTCTTGGACAAGGTGGCGCTCCTGTCCTGGACCCAGCCGTTTCCCATTTCTTGCTCACCAACTGCCAAACGGGCTACGGCGCCTCTGTTTAGCTTCCCGCTGCTGTTAAGGGGCAACACCCTCAAGGGGATAGCCAGTGCAGGACACATGTATTGCGGAAGTGGCAGCCGAGCCACCAAGTTGGTCGTATAGAACTTCATCCGGTCGCTCTCGGAGACGATGGAGTTATTAAAGACGAGGTGGGCGACCAGGTACTGAGCGTCTCCGTCTCCACGCAAAGAGACGACAGCATCGCGGACAGCGCCTCTGCCTGTATCGACGATGGCCTTCTCCACATCCTGGACGTCTATTCGTATGCCACGCAACTTGATCTCGGTATCCCCCCGGATCCTCGACTCGATAGTCAGGCATCCGTCCGCGTCGAGAAAGCCACGGTCGCCGGTGCGGTACATACGGGTCCAGCCCCTGGTTCTCTGCTCTGGTCCGGCCCAGGGATCGGTCGGGAATTTCTCGGCTGTTAAGGCGTCATTGTGGATGTAGCAGTCTGCAACGCCGCATCCGCCAATGACGACTTCGCCGGAGAATCCTATAGGCAAGAGGCGAAGTTTCTCGTCGACTATGTATATGGAGCAGTTTTGACTTGTGTAGCCAACTGGGTTGCGAATGCGACGTCCATGCTCCGCCTGTGAGGGGTGCAGCTCCGTCTTGCTCACAATGAAGGACGCCTCAGCGGGCCCGTAAGCATTGTAGACGCGAAGCCCGGGTTTCTTCAACGAGTGAATCATGTCAGAATGAGCCCGCGATACCATTTCTCCCATGCCGACGGCGAGCCGAAGTGGGGACTGGATGATGGCCTCAGCTGAGCCATCTCGAATCCACGAGGTGTATTCCGAGACCGTCGCCATGGCGATCGTGACCTTCTCGTGTAGGAGAAGGGATGTCACCGCCATTGGGTCCATCCGATGCTCTCTGCATACCACGACAGCAGTTGCGCCGTTGGCGAGAGCATTGAACAGTTCCCACAGGGAGAGATCAAACGTGAGCGCACTCTGCTGCAAGATGACATCGTCCGGGGTGATGCAGAAGCACTCTGCACTGTCCTCGACCTCGTTGAGCAGGCCTTCGTGTCTTAGAAGAATGCCTTTAGGTATGCCGGTAGACCCGCTTGTGTACAATAATGCGGCGAGCATGCTGGGTGTTGCCTGGATGGGTGTCCGACTCTTGGCTTGAGTGCAATCCTCCACAGTGATCATCTGTCCTTCGTCAATGGTTAGCTTGCCGACTTCGGTTTTGGACGTCAGGTTGACTATAAAGACGGCCGGGTGACAGTTGTCGACGACGGCGCGCAGGCGGGCAGCGGGGAACTTGGGGTCGAGAGGCAGGTAAACGAGTCCAAGGTGCATCGTTGCAAGCATGCTGCAGACCCAATCAGCAGTTGGATGCTGGAATACGGCGACTATAGAGCCGGTCTTGAGCTGCCTAGACCCCAGAGCCGCGACTATGGCGTCGACGCGTTTCGCCATTGCTGCGTAGCTAAGGCGCGTGCCGTTGCTGTCCACGAGTGCCAAAGCATTCGGGCTCTGCTCCAGGACATGCTGTATACGATGAGGAAGCGTAGGGAGGTCTGGAGGCCGAGTCGTTTTCCCTCGGGCAGCCTCGATAGCTCTCTGCCCATATCGCTCGTTGTACAACGGGGCGTCGACGGCCAAGATTGTAGGGCTACGCGCAACTCCTTCGAGAAGATCAACATAGAGGTCCATCAACATGGCGGCGTCGCTCTCCGAGTAGAGCGATTTCTGAACCATGATGCTTAGAGTCGCTTGTCCTCCCGGATTGTTGATGATGTCGAGGCTGATATCGTAGCCCGTCTTTGCGACATCAAAAGCCTGAACCTCAGCCTGCGCGGCGCCAAATGACCTACGCTCCTTGACGCCCGTTCTGTAGTTGATAAAAGCCTGGAAAATAGGTGTGTAGGAAGCCGATCGTGTAACCTGGAGCTTCTCCAAGAGCATGTCGAAGGTTACCCGTGAGTTTGCCAGAGCCTTGTACACTTCGGTGCGGACTTCACGCAGGACATCGACAAACGTCTCTGATCCGTTTTTGCCATTCTGGAACACGATGGGGAGGACGTTGACGTAATTCCCAATGCTGTCCATGGTGTCGCTTTCCAGCCGGTTGGCATCTGCCACTCCAATACAAAGCAGCTGACCATCTAGCTGGAGAAGTTGCGTGAGGAGGACTCTGAAGACTGCGAGGTAGAAGTGAAAGCCGCTGGCCTTCGTCTGCAGGCAGGCCGCTTGAATACTCTTCGTCAGGCTACTGCTGTTGGTTCTCTTCACCGAGTGGAAGTCATAGGTCGCGAGAACTTGTCGCTGGCGTGTCTCGGCGAAGGGCAGAAGAGGAAGTGGGCCTTGACTGAGCACTGGAGACACCTTCTCCCGCCAGAATCTCAACTGTTCGTCAAGCTCCCCGCTTCGTATCGTGCCTAGCTGTCTCTCGGCGAAGTCGGCGTATTGGAGGACGGCCGGCGACAGAATGCCGCCCATATAGACCTGGGCGAGATTGATCCAGAAGACCTCGAAGCTCGCCCCGTCCATGACGACATGGTTGAAGGCGAAGATGATAAAGTGAACGTTGAAAGATTGACGGAGCACAGAAACCCTCATACACTCCCCGTTCTCCAGATCAAAGCTGTGCCGCACAAGCCGGTCATATTCAGCACGCGCGGCTGGCTGGTCTGGCACGGCGCCCTGCTCGATCAGGATCCCGGACTCCCCGAATACTGTCTGTAGCACTTGGCCGTCTTCACCTTCTCGAAAGCACGTTCTCAGAGCTTCATGTCGTCGCGCAACAGTATGCATCGCAGCAGTAAGCCTGTCGACTTGCAGAGGACCGTCAAGTCTCATGAGGCACGCAATGTTGAGGGGAACGGAGCTTTGGAGGACCTCGATCAGCCGAAAGAACCTCAACTGTCCAGGTGAAAGCTGTGCGCGCCGTACGGTCGACCTCGGCCGAGGCATAGAGGAGCGCGCCACGTCAGTCCTCCTTGTCCCAACTGATGAAGCCTCCGCGGCTGATCCAGCGTGATCAACAGAAGCATCAACGAATTTCCGAAAGGCTGCAGGGGGCTTTTCTGAGCTGTCGATGGAGGACTCTTGTGTAGAGGAAGACTCTGGGGTTGCCACGCGCTCTGTCTGGATGAAATCAGCCTCGGTGACAGAGCTTGAGCTCGTCTCGGCAGGTGGAGAGTGGGTTTTGAGGTCAGGATCTGGCGTGGATGGCTTCTCGGCAGGCTTCTGGGCAGCAGCATCCCCTGTTTCTGTTCCAATTGCCCCGAGGAGCTCTTCGGGCAACTTCTTTATCGCCGAATCGCAGATCTCGGACAGAGAAGCCCCACCGACGACCTTTAGGACCGGAATGTCAACCTTGAGCTCCTTCAGGAACCAGGAACGAACTTCCACCGCAACGAGAGAGTCGATGCCGAGCTCAACAAGCGGGGCCTCGGGGTCGATCTCTTGATCCGCACTCTGCAAGATGACTGATAGTCTCGCCGAGAACGAGTCTGATATATAACGGTTATTATGATTTCCTTATAAGATTCGGAGTAGGGGGTTTGTTTACCTTGTAGGATATGGAGCGCCTCCTCTTTCGTCGCAGCCATGGGAAGTCGCCTCGCGACAGGAAGCGCGGCGGCCTTGTTCTTGGCCTCATCCTTCGCACCAGAGTCTGTGTGGCTGGATTCCAAGATGCAGTGGGAAAAGACCGGGTTGCTGTACCACACAACGTTCGTCGCCTCTGCTGTCATCGTCCGCACACCTGTCGTGACAACTGCATCAGGTACAGAAGTAGCATCCTCGGGTTTCGGATAGCCAGTCAGGACCGTCTCTGCAAATGCGCGGCGGAGATCCGATTCGGACAGCACTGTCATGCCGTACTTCCCAAGCTGGTCCACGACGTGTTTACTGGCGGTCTCGACATATCCAATGCCACTGACGAGGCCAATGTCGATGGTAGACGCGGCCAGTCCGCGGCTTCGCCTCTGCCTGGCAAGGCCGCTCAGATAACCATTTGCTGCGGCATAGTTGGACTGACCCGAGTTGCCAACAACACAAGCCCCGGACGAGAAGAGTACGAAGAAGTCAAGGTTGTCGTCGTGGAAGACCATGTCTAAATTATAGGAGCCGTCGATCTTAGGTGTCAGAACATCTCGCATGGCTTCGAATGCCATCCCCGAGAATAGCGCGTCGCTGAGGACCATGGCGCCGTTGGCGATGCCGGCAATGGGAGGGAATGTCGCCCTAACCATCTCCACGAACCTCTCTAGGTTCGTCCTATCGGTGACATCGACAGAAAATACTTCAACGGTCGCGTTGCCCTCCTTGAAAGACTCCAGCCACCTCTGGTCAACCTTCGGGTGACGACTCGTCAACAGCACAGTTCCTGCTCCGTTGGACACCATCCAGTCACACAGGGACTGTCCGATCTGGCCACTCAACCCGAAACATATGTACGTCTTCTCCTTGGAAAACAGTGTCTGGGTATCGAAGGCCCGCATCTCTACCCTGACCTCGTTTGCGGTTGGCCAACGGACCACATGAGCCGTGTTCTGGGGCGTGTGCCATTCGTGTATGCGATCCATCTCGAGAACCAAGCCCTGTGCATATTGCTCAGCGACCCGCGAAGCACACATTCGTGCACGAGTAACGGCATCATCGAGTAAACCGACAAGTACTTCTCGATGGACCGAGGGAGGGTACAGAGCTTGGCATCGGAAGAGCACAGACGCATCGATTTGCCGGCAGCCGGGGGGAAGACTTTGGGCAATCCGACGCCCAGAGTTATCTGGAAGTCCCTCCGAATATTGCAAGTCCAGATAGTGTGTAGGCATTGCTGAGAGCAGCTTTCGGCGCACCGTGTACCGTGGCGCTCGGGCATCCAGTTTGATGTATGTATTATGGTCTCGTGCGTCGTACTCACACTCGGTGTCACATGCAACAATGACACGGACGCCTCTCGTCTGTGCTTGCCGCGACACTGTATCGGCAAGAAGCTGCTGGTTCCTCGAATAACGCATTAGGATGATGCTACTCGGTGGCAAACTTTGCACAAGAGACGAGGCTAGAAGCTCGCTGGAAATGAGTGCCAGGAACACTTCGGGGGTTGAGCGGATATCGACAACATCCAGTGGCACAGATACGACCGGTGCGACCGTGCGAGAGTTGGTCGCCGATAAAGCAGCTGCATTCTTTCCCGTCGCCGAGTCTCTGCCGATCACCGGAAACAGGAAGACATCGGGGGCGACGCCCAAGGCCATCATGCTTGATGCTTCAGTCGTCAGCACCGGGCCAGTGACCTTGTTCGGAGGAAGGGCGTCTTCGATTAGAAAAGGCAACGAAGTACCATTGTGCGAGATGGAGAAGTTAGACTGGGAGACCGGCACGGTCTTTCTGATGACGCGCCTGGACGAGTTCAACCTGGAATTCTGTTCGATATTGTGCAGAAGGCGTGGGACAGAGATTTTCCCGCGAATCAGGAACGACTCGGGTTCCATAGACCACAGAAGCTGTTGCTCGTCCCAATCATCCAGAGCGCATTGCCGCAGCAGTTGCTCTGCAATGACCGTGGAGACGGTGTGATCTAGGTCGGATAGGTCAAGGAAATTGAGGCTGACATGTGTTGCCTCGTTGCTGATGGAACGACCGAAGGCAAGGCTTGCCATGTGGTAAGGCTCTTCAGTCAGGGCCCCTTGGGTGATCCAGAGGACATGCTTAGCCCGATCAAAGAGCCGCTTGAGTCCTTCCATCTTGTCGCCAGTGAAGTCCTTGAAGATGGGGAAGTCGAGATCGACAAGGTTGATGAAGGTGCTCCCGGGAGGCAACTCCAGCGCCTCGTCCTCCGAAGGCAAGGTGCTCAAGATGGTTGTCTTGCCGCAAAAGCGCCCGAGACTATTCGCCACGTCCTCGGCGATACGAGCACTGCCAAGACTTTCCGTGCCCAGGATAATAAGGCTTTCGACAAAGACCATGGGAGAAGGCGAGGACAGTGGTCGGCGCAAGTAGAGAATTCGGTCGTCAACGGCTTGCGCGGCAATGATGGAGAATGGCCAAGCTGGTCCATCGACCTTGGGCGTGATGGCATCGACGCCACCAAAGCCAGCCTTTCGCAGTGTCGAGTGCCATACTGCCGGCGAGGTGGTTGGGGCAAATCTCCGACCGTCGTCTACACCGAGCCACCAGCCGGGCAAGCCACCCATAATAGTGCTGCACCGGATAGGGTCATTGTCGGTGATTTCCAGAAGCATAAGGTACCCCCCCGGCTTCAGAAGCTGCCTTGTATGCTCCAGGGTCTTCTGAAGCGATACGGTGGCATGGAGGACGTTAGAGGCCACGATGATATCGTACGAGTGTGACTGGTACCCTTGGGCGGCCGGCGCTTTCTCGACATCCAGTACCTTGAAGGTCATCTTATCGCTGTATGCCTTGAAGGCCTCCGCAGCTCTTGTGAAGAAACCCACCGATATATCGGTATAGGTATAGGATGTCATAGTACTGCCAATGGCCTCCAAGACCGACTTGGTAGCACCGCCTGTGCCGGCGCCTGATTCTCTCGTGAGCTGTAGTTATAGCCGCCTCGATCGGCCGGTATCAATGGCTTAACTTACCTATCTCAAGTATCTTGGCGTGTGGGTATCTATGCGTGATCTGCTTGACCATCCCGGCCAAGAAGGCATTGTATCTTGCAAAGCCAAGGCCGTGCCTATAGAAATTGTCTAGCATGTTGTTCGGAAGCATATGCTCCAAGATCGTCGTCTGACCGCGCACCGCAGCAGGCATGTTCTCGCCAACCGCATGGAGAAGTTGGACATCGATATCATCCGAGTGTTTGGCAATAAGATCGGCCATGTCATGTGCACTGTCCTGCGTCCAAGTCTTGTTCAGGGTTGGGTGCTGCCCACCGTATGCGTTGGACAGCGTGTGGTCCACGAAGTCGCGAAGGAGTCGGTAGTGTGATGGGCCGCCGATCCATTCATCGTCGGTGAGTTCCGACTTCCACTTGCGCAGGTAATGGTACGAGATTCGTTCACAGACGGTTCCCAGTTCGACTTCCTCGGCCGAGGGACGGATCGACTGCATGACCGCGGACCCATCTGGAGCAGCAAGGTCAAATCGAGTATGGGAAAACAGCCGCCGGTCATCTCGCTCAGTCGCGGGGGCAAAGGGCTTGATGACCAAATCCTCGACCTGGATCATGCATCGTTGGCCATTCTCGCTGAAGAGGTCGATACTAGCGGCGAAGGATTCGGACTCGCTGTCAAGTGTGGCATAAACCGGGACTGAGGATTTGGGGGACCCAAGAGATGGCAGTGATGCGCAGGTCATTGGATCGACACGTATGGTTCGAATGGCTGTCGGAACGTGAAGTGACCAGAGGCGCCCATCCCCAGGAGCGGAAAATGCGAGCATGGAGGATTGAAACGCAACATCTAGCATGCTTGGGTGTACCATGTACGAGGTGGTCTCGTCATCCGCATACTGATATGTGTCCACGATAGCCGAAGAATAGTTGAGCTTGCGCTTCATTGCCGACATGCCCCTGAACGAGTCAGAATATCCATAGCCCAGCTCAGAGAGAGCTGCGTAGAAACGATCGTGATCAACCGCAGACATGTTATAGTCTGGCGCGGGGCTCGACGCCAAAACTGCGTCACCCGGTTGGCCGAGGAAGATCTTAACATTACCCGTGGCCATCAGCTCCAAATCATGTTCTGCCGAAACATTGGCAACCGGACATGAGTATATAGAGAATTCGGCAGCGATACTCTGGTTTCTCTGCTTCTCTATCGCCGTTAAGGTGACAAGAGTCTCGACACCAAGTGTATCGTCCTCTTCGAACGTGATAGCTTTGGGGATAACCAGATTGTGAAGCTCAAAGAGTTCCACTAACTTATCGATGGCGAGGCTGCGAGCTGCCTCTAGGGCCATTGCAACATAGCCCGCAGCAGGGAAGACGACTTGGCCCTGCAGTTGATGTCCCTTCAGCCAAGAGATCTCGGAGAGCTTGAGCACGTTCGACCAGCGCATATCATGGGCGTTGGAGTCTGGAGATGGAGCGCCCAGCAACTCGTGAGGTGTTTCACGTCTGCCACGAGTATTTCGAGATTTGCGTGATTCGGTCCAGTATACCTTCCCGTGGTTCCACTGATAAGACGGGAGACCGACGACCAGCCTGTGCGGCTGCGCTTCGCCGATCATGGCATCCTCAAAGGCCTGCAAGTCGACTCCCTTGCCGCCCAGGTTGGTCCAGGCGCAACCGAGAGCGTCTGCAAACGCCTCAACGTCATGTTCGCCCCGCATCAAGACACCGGAGTAAGGGACAGTTGCGGGGGTCACCTCAGCTATGTTTTGTATCGCCGGACCTTTGAGTGCCGGATGGGGTCCAACCTCTAGGGCGAGGTCTATCTGCTCATTGTCTAGTATCGCGTTCTTGACCGCGTCCGCGAATAGGACGGCATTCGTCATATTATCTCTCCAGTAGACATCTCGTAGCTCCTCGTTTGGCTGCATCGCTCCGGTACCGGGGACCACACTCGAATACCACTTGCACGTCATGTCCGAGTTTCGGTTGACACGGATGCCACAAGCTCGTAAGGCCTGGACATATGGATCGCCGCATGGGAGCATGTGATGGGAGTGATAGGCTGTATCGACCTTCAAGGTTCTGGCGAATTTCTTTTCCTCGATGAATATCTTCTGAGCATGGATGATGCAGTCCACGTCGCCAGACAAGGTCACACTTGCCGGCGAGTTATGGGCTGCTACAGCCAGTTTCCCCTTGAAGGCTTGCGAGATGAGCTCTTCTGCATCTTCCAAGGATGTTCCAACCGCCAGCATCGCTCCTTTCTGGCTGTTCTGGGGATTGCCGGCCAGCCTGGCGTAGAGTCCGCGGTAGTATGCAACGCGGATAGCATCATGGGCCGACAGGAAACCAGCAGCATAAGCTGCAGCAATCTCCCCCGACGAGTGGCCCACGACCGAGGAGAACCTGATGCCAGCGGCGCACAGGAGATCAACCAGGATGATCTGGAGAGCCGTACACAAGGGTTGTGACAGCGCTGCCTCGGCGATACGTGAGGTATCATCTCCGGCAAGCATCTCTCCCACAAGAGACCATTGCGGGCGATCAGAAGGGGGCAGTCGATTCAGGGACTCTTCGAGGCCTTGTATCTTCTGGCGCACAAAGGGTGAAGATCGGATCAGCTGGGCGCCCATGGCGGGCCATTGCGCACCCTGCCCCGTGAAGACGCCCAAGATGCGAGGCGCTGTGGCCTTGCTGGTCGAACGAGTGCCCACTGTTGTTCCGGCATTCTGCTCGGCCGCTGCAAGCTTCTTGTCGATCTTCGATGCTAGATTTTCGAGCGTCTGTGCCGAGAAGGCTGTCTTGACCGGCAGTCGGCTTCTGCGTGCGTGCAGAGTCCAAGCCAGATCGGACGGATCGACATGATCATCATCGTGTCGAGTCTTCAGACTCTCGGAATACTGCTTTAGTAGGGCGACCAGAGATGCCTCGGAGAGGGCTGAGAAGAGGAAGGGAGTGCAGTGTGTTGTTGGGTTCCGAGAGCGCAATTCGGGGCTCCGTGTTTGCACGTGCTCTTCAAGGATGGCATGGGCATTGGCGCCTCCGAACCCTGGTCATGATTCAGGTGGTCAGAAGGTCACGTGACTCAGGGGTAGCTGGCCGGGGGGCTGGCTTCAGGGGTAAAAGAGTGCGGGTTCGACGAAGACCCAACTTGGGTAACCTACCGAAGCTGTTGACGCTCACACGTCGTGGGACGCCTTTGGGAAGCTCTGGCCATGGTGTGGCACTCGTTGGCACATGCAGACCCTGGTAGAAGGGCTCGACCCGTGGGTTTAAACGGTTGAAGAGGAGGTTGGGAGCAATCAGCGCCTTTTGGATGCTGCTGGAGCCCTTGAGGAGACCTGCCAGCCCTGCAGCACCCTCTAGATGGCCCACGACGGTTTTGATAGACCCGACGTAGAGGGGCGTGGTGCTGGAAGCAGCAATATGTCGACCGAAAGCCTCGTGTATGGCAGCAGCCTCCTTCGGGTCGCCGGCTTGGGTACCAGTTCCGTCTAGTCGAAGGTTGGGTCAGTCCTCAAGTTGGGAAAAAAGAGACGTGGAACATCTGGCCGAGCCATGGTAGCACTCACGAGCTTCGAAGTATTGTGGTCGGTCAGCCGGGTTATTTTCGGGGTCCAGGCCGGCTCGCGCGTACGTCTGGCGGATCAGAGCACTCTGAGCCTCGGTGTTAGGTACCGTCAGGCCATTCGAGAACCCATCCTGGTTGGCTCCTGTCTCTCGGATTAGGCATTCGATGTGATCGCCATCTGCAATGGCATCGCTCAGACGCTTCATGACGATAGCGGCTACACCCTCCCCACGGGCGTAGCCATCGGCGTCCGCATCCCACATGCGCGATCGGCCGGTCGGGGACAGCATCTTGAGCTTGCTTTCAACGATGTACATCTCGTGTCCCAAGATGACTTGTGTACCGCAAGCCACTGCGATACGTGATTCTCGGCTTCGTAAGGTTTGTACCCCTTGGTGCACAGCAATGAGACTGGACGAGCATGCCGTATCGATGGTCATACTTGGACCATGCCAGTCGAAGAAGTATGATATTCGATTCGAGATGATCGCTCGATTGGTCCCAGTGGCGAAGTAGGTTGGGATTGTGTTGAGGTCTCGTAAAAGGGTTTCATGATAATCGACACCTAAGCCGCAATGATGTCAGTCGATAACTTGGCCCATTCTCATCATTCTTTGCCAAGTGGAATAATGGCGATTCCTCTACAGTCCAGTGCTCTCATTCACATGTTTGCCCAAGTGCACTTGCAGTAGATGCGTGAAGCAGCGGAGTATCCCATGGTGACTCCTGGCAGGATTGAGTGGTTTCTTACCCATCGTGCCAACATAAACAGCCGTATCTGACCCCCGTAGACGTTCGACGGTATGCCCGCCCGCCTCCAAGGCTTCGTAAACCGTTTCCATGAGGATGCGCTGTTGCGGATCAATAGAATCGGCCTCATTGGGGCTGATGTTGAAGAATGCCGCGTCGAAAAGTCGCACATCTTCCTGTAGCAAGTACGTATGCCGAACGTTGGTAGCTCCATGTCGAGTGCCGTTGGGGTGATAGAAGCCAGCCGTACTGAATCGATCAGGTGGTATCTCCTGACATACATCACGAGGGGTCTCGAGTAGCTTCCATAATGCCGAAGGAGAGTTCGCCCCTCCTGGAAACCTGCAACCACTTCCGACGATAGCAATAGGCTCCGGGCTTGAGAACGACATTTGAGAGATCAAACTTGACACGCGTGGGCCCTGGTCGACTGGGCTAAAACATGAGTGAGAGTTGAACACGACAGCCAACACTGACGAACTCGCACTAAATGTACCGGTAGTCTACTGTGTCGACGACCCATGCCTCGAGGCTTGATCCAAAGGACTTAAGCGATTTATGTTCTCTACTTCGTCTTCACCATGGATAAGTGGCTAGTGTCTGTATCGGCATGATGAGATTCCGCACCACTCGGCAGCTAAGCCCCTGAGATGGAATCGGCGAACCGGTAGCGAGTATCATGTCACGGAGGAAAAAAGCCAAGGCCAAGGCTTATTCTGCCGTGGCACCATTAGCGCTTATATTTCCTGCAACATGTCACCAGGCACCCATTGTACCGAACGATATAAGCCGAACTGCATGAGACTGCCCTGAAGGATCCGAGGCGCGACGGCTAGGGGTTATAGCGCTACTCGTTCGGGCTTCAGGCGCGTCGGACCTGAAGTTAGCAACAGACGTTGCACAGTCAATGAAGCCTGGTAGGCTGTTTAGCCCAGCGATCGTCGAACCGCCTATTCTTTTGGAACATGGGCGTAGTGGTGGAGTGGATGGGTGCGGAGGTAACTTGGCCGTAGGATCCTGATTCTAAGGGAATCTGGAATAAACCCGGACTTACTTGGGAATTCCTTCAGCTCACCAAGAATAAGGCAGAGTCCTATGTACCTCCGAGGCGCCGTAAGCCCGGTCGGCGATTTAATGACGTGGGATTATGGGATCTAGACCACTCGTTGGACCCTGGAATCATCCTTCCCATCAGCTGTTGCCAACCGCCCCCACGACGTGCTTGTGCCGTATACGGCCTACCATCGATTGCCTCGAAGGATTCTCCTACAGAATGTCCAGATCATGACGCTCTGGAGTGGTTTATGAAAATAGCAATCGCTTGTGCCGTATCGCCGAGTCGTGGTACCGTGTATTGGCGGAAGCAGTCATATAAGACAGCCAGACGAAACGCTCTACAGACATAACTCTGATGGCGAGCTCTCTAGACTTTGCGAATCGGAGCCGTGCTGCAGGTCAACTCATGCATTGCAACATTGACCACATCTCTTGGTATCTTGGCACATACAGGTCTCGCGGGTCTCTCGGAGCCTTTCCATCAACTCGGAGCCTTTCCATAAACTCGATGTCCCTATTCCATATCGCCGTGGCCCTCGTGCCCCTGGCTAGGGCCGTGGCTGCATCGCCATCGTTCACCGCCGATTCCGCGACCCTCTGCCAGCGCGTGGAGAGTCTGATGCCCAAGCTCGTCTTCCATGCCGGAAGTACCGAGTACTCGTCTTCTCAGTCCGATTATTACACCGGTGAGGAGAGAGAGCTGCAGCCAGGCTGCATATTCACACCGACAAGCACATCCGAGGTCTCGCAGTTCATCAAGCTAGTGGCCGAGGGTCCGAGGACATACACGGCGGACGAGCAGTTTGCTTTTCGGTGCGGAGGACACACTTTCTTCGCTGGCGCTGCCAACATCCAGGGGGGGGTGACCGTTGATCTACGCTCGCTCGATTCATTCGCGCTGAGTGCGGACCACAGGACGGCGTCTGTGGGAGGTGGCTCCGTGTGGAGTGAGACCTTGTATCCGAACCTCCAGCCATACAACCTCACGGTTGCAGGCGGCAGAATTGACGGAGTCGGTGTCGGGGGGTTTGTGACAGGGGGTAAGTAAGGTCGTCTTGCTATCCTCCTCTGTGTTGTACGTGGTTGTACGTTAGGCACTGACGACGCCCATTCCAGGCGGCCTCAACTTTCTCGAGCGGAGAAATGGGTTTGCCTGTGACAACATCTATGGCTACGAGGTCGTTCTCGGCACCGGCGAGGTTGTCTACGCTTCCGCAGACTCGCATCGCGACTTATGGATTGCACTCAAGGGCGGCTCGAACAACTTTGGGATCGTGACGCGTTTCGACCTCGCCACGTACCCTCAAGGCGACATGCTGGGAGGCTACATCGACTTTGAAGTCAACCAGACCATCCTGGATGAACATGCCAAGGCCTTCAGCAACTGGATGAACCCCGCCAACTTCGACCCCCTGGCGGTCATTGAGATCGATTTTGCGTGGACGTCGGGTCAATGGGTTTTGTCAGATGCCCTCTTCTACCTCGACCCAATCGAAACTCCAAAAGTCTATGAAGAGTTCTTCGCCATTCCTGGACAGACTGTGAACAACCTTGAGGTCAATAGTGTGACGTGGGTCGTGAATGTGTCTTCGGAGATCGTCCCTACAACGGTTTCTCGGTATGTTTGCTCTCTTCTGCTCATCTTTCTCTTCTCGGAGCATTCGATAAAACTAACAAGAGGAATCCATAGGGCCATCCAGATGAATTATTCTTTCAGGAATGGCAATGCGTCACTATACTCCCAACTATTCGATACGTTTATGGAGTCAGTCAGACCGATCGAGAACGTTACCGGGCTCGTATGGGACTTCCTTATGCAGCCCTATCCCGTCACAAACGGCACCAACTCTCTCGGCCTCACACCTAACGTCACCGACCTGGTTTTTGTTGATATTGGGGCCGCATATGACGATGCATCAGACGACGACACGATCTTTGCAGCGGTAGAGGCAATTTTTGACCAGCATGTCAAGATTGTCCAAGACGCAGGACTTTTCAAGAACTTCACATATCTCAACTATGCTGGTGAGAACCAAGACCCACTGGGAACCTATGGCACCTTGGACAAGCTTCGCAGAGTCAGCAGAGAGTATGACCCGCGAGGAATCTTCCAGAAAGCGGCCCCAGGAGGCTTCAAGCTGTTTGCATAGTCTTTCGACCCTATTGGCACTCTCTATCGTACCCATGTTGCACACCTTACTCGTTTTCCCTTCTCCATCTAGAATTTCCATGTAATAGATTTCTTTCCCTTGAAACCCTCAAGCGTATACCTCTTTTGGGGCATCAAATCCATGCCGAGTTGCGCTCACCATCTTGATATTCGTACTGTTTGCTACAGCCGTGATGTGAGTATCATTTCATGTGAACTCTCTGAAGTGCCGGTTTATGGAAACACTTAACTCATGAATTACTTCCGGATTAGAGCTTTCCAACTCGGGACTCTGTTTGTATCCTTACATGTAGTCAAGCTCACCGAGATGCCAAACTCTGATGGGTAGTATGATTCTAGCAGTTGTTCCCTAGCTTAATCTCAACGTCTGGCAGTGGCATCATCTCCACAACCAACGGCTTGCCGTCTGCACCAACACGGGTCGCATTGGAATGCAAGTTTCTCGAGTCTCTCACAGCTTGCCCTCCTCTTTTGAGCATTTCTTCATGATACCCAGCGACAGCGCAGCGGACTGCAGCCATGTCTTTGAATCCGGCCCTGTTATAGAGCTCGCCCAAGACCCTGCCGAGGTTCAGGGTATCGATGAAAGTGTGATAGCCGCCCTCGCCGCGAAAGGGGGTCATTGCATGTGCCGCATCGCCCACCAGGATCACGCGACTTGCCGGGAGTTCACCTTGGCTCTCGAGCTCAATATCGCGCCAGACATGTGACTCGGGCTTGATGCCCTCGACGGGCGTCATCTCGAAGATCTCGCGAAGGCTGTCGGGCAGGTCCGCCACTGCCTTCAAGACGTGATCGAGCTTGTCCTGCCCGCTGGCCTCCTGGAGCCAGTGGTTGGGGCTCGACATCTGGGCATCCGGCTCCATAAAATTCCAGTAGTAGCGACCGGAGAGGCCGTCCGGGAGGACATGGTGCAGTCCCACGAAGCCGGTGAAGCCCAGATCAGGACGGATGCACATGTACCCGCTGTGGCCTAGTCTTAGCTGACGCTTGAAGGCCTCCCCTGATAGCGTCAGCTGGCCGACCACAGTGGCCAGAGGGACGACTCGGAGAAGGTCAGAGCCGGGACGTTGCAGCAGACTCTCCCGGGTTTGACTGTTGATGCCATCTGCTCCCACCAGGATGTCGCCGTGGGCACTGGATCCGTCCTCGAAATGTACCCGGACACCACTGTCGTCGTGTTCGATGCGCGACACCCGCCTGCCCCACTGGATGGGGATATTGGTTGCTAGCCACTTGCGAAGCCGACGGCGCTCGGCGCGAATGAGTTGCAGTTTGGGCGAGTCTTGGAAGCCTAGACGAGGGTCGCTGTCATCACGGCTCGGCAAGTACATGGCAATCTGTGCTGGAAGCGGTAGGGGAGCCAGGTGGTTTGTCGACGTCTTCAGGTCAGGCATGTCAGATGGAAATGACGATACAAGGTCATCGATGATACTAGACCTAAGCGTTAGCGCATTGCTCTCGTTGACTATTCGAGGAGAGGAGGAGGTCCCACGAGTGCAGGGCAATTGCCCATCCCTGGAAACGAGCGTCTTCATCGATATCGCGCTCGAAAATTTCGTACGAGATCCCCTGCTTACGCAAGTTCTGAGCAAGACTGAGCCCCCCGAGGCCGGCTCCAACGATTAGGACGTGCATTATCATGACAATCTTGTCGGATGGCAGCCTTCAAGTCTGTCAAGAAGCCTGTCAAATGTGAATCTACGAGTTTTACTTTTATGTACACTCTCGGAGATTAGTACCTTATGGCGTTGTTCGGCGTACACGTTCTAAAGACGCACATGCATCTCGATGACTGTATGCATGAAAATCGCCGAAGTCGAGGTACCTCGCTACCGGACCCTTGTTACCTAAGTTACTTCTGTTCACTGAGGGGATACGACAAGGTGCGAAAAGCGTGGTGAACGCTTGTATAGTGCTATTTAAGTTACTGCCCGGAAATATGGTTAGAGGGAGGAGAATAAAACCCTCATTCAGTGACTCAGCTTCGCCTCGATGGTGGCTTGGACAGGATTGTTGGGATGTCTCCAAATCCTCTCAATCTTGAGCCCGACTTCTCCGAGAAGTGCGCCCCAGTGTTCCTCAGTACGTTCCAGACCACCCTCCATGAACATGGTCAAGTCCATCACGAATGGAAAGGGATCAGACCCGGCTTTGATAGTTGTTGGGAGTACCATCTCGCCGATTAAGACACGGGAGCTTGCGCCCATCGCTTCCACAATACGGCTTAGAATTACCCTGCAACGTTCATCATAGTGGTTATGAAGCACGAAGCGCAAGAAATAGATATGCGCACCTACTCAAGAATCAGCGAATTCCGCTCAACGTTCCAGAGGCCGACGCAGAGAAAATGGAGAGGGTAACTTATCCATAACGTAACGTCGGACTGACCTCTCACTGGCTGCTCATCATAGAAGTTATGTGGCATGTTTTGCACCCCGTCCATCCTCACGGGATCCGCACCTTCGAGCACCCCATGGAAGTCTTGTAGTATCATCTTGGCGCCATAGCTACCACCGCACTCGCCCATGATGGCCTTGAGCGCGTTGCCTCTGCCGCCGCCAACATCGACCACGAAAGGACGTTGCGGCTCCGCCTCGACGGCGGTCTTCATCGAGTGAAACGGGAACATGCCGGTGATGGGTTGTGTTGTTTCGAGCATGATCATGGCCTTGTGCCAAGTGTCAGACACCAAGGGGTCCTCTTCGATAGCTTCGTAGTAAGTCGTCCCTTCTTTGCCCAACGCCCAGGAATATGGCGCTTTTGAGGCCTCCTGCGCCTCAGTGTAGCTATGGGTCTTGAGGTAGTCGGAAGCCTTCCACCACTGAGGAAACTGCATGGTGCTGGGCAGTAGTATTAGAATCACTTTGACATTGAGCAGAGGGATCTGTGAAGTTGCTTCTCACCCCAGATGATAGTAACTCGCCGCTTGATCTGATCGAAAGATGGCGGATGCAGCTGTATGGTTGTACACTCCAGATGAAACCTCCACAAATATCCCTTGCGTAAGCAAGAGGTTCACATAGCGGCCTTGCGGATGTTAGCTTCCTGATGCAATGGTTTGACTCCCCAAATGACATCTTTATACTTACGTAGAAGGGCAGCGTCAAGTTTCACGATTCCGGCGAGCTTGTCGACGGCGATGCCACTCTCCAGGGGCGCCGCGTCGAACACGCCAAAATCAAGACACAGCTTGATAGCAGGCAGAATTTGAAACTTGTTGGTTTCAGCGACATATTTTCAATTTGGAGACGGTAGATTAGACTGGACATACGGGAAACGCATGGAACATCATCGCCTCGGGGCCTTGTTGAAGTCGACATCTAAGACTGTCGACCCGTTGCAGTAACTTGGTCTGGTCCAACGGTGATCCGGAGTGGCTCTTGAGATCCGAGACAAGCTGTTCCGCGTCCTCGATAACACGCGAGTCTATTCTTGAGGCCATTGCGCCGGTTGTGGGTGTTGACACGGTACTATGAGAGAGGTCGGCCTTTGTGGCGTGAAGTCCGCGATTCGCCAATCCTAAGAACGGTTGGTCGCCCATGATGATGGGCAAGACGACAGGTTAGCACCCTTGGCGGCGTACCGAGTCTCACGGAGGCAATTCCCGAAGGGCAGAAGTTCGGGATCGGCGAATGCTACCTACCGCTTATGTCTCGGCGGCCTTGGTCGGAAAAAGACTGCACTGGGGCCGCACTCTGTAAGACTCGTCAGCAAAAAAGCACCGATCAGTGAGCACCTAGGGGCCGAGGCTAGGGGTAACCGCCGAGCTGGCGGGAGCAAAGACCGACACCACATATAGCTCTTGTGTGGAGATCGGCGACTTTCAACGGGCTTCGGACCTTCGGGGGAGTAATGGGCTTATTTGCTGTCCGGTCAGTTATGGCGCGTTCATGGCGCAGAAGCCCCGAGAAATTTCGGTCATGGCTGTATTTGGTGATCTTGTTCTGTGTCTGCACGAAGGTGATTCATTAGATAGTTACAACACCAGTAAGGGAGCGGCTGGGTCGGTCACTGACGCCTAGCAAAACAGCATTCGAAACGGTTTCCAACTACCAAATATTGAATCGCAATGGCTCTATTCACTTGGATTATGCTGGCGCTTGCCTCGGCAAGTTTATTTCTGATTCTGCGGGCCTATGGGCTTTGGCTACTGGAGGCAAGTCCCTGGTCTTTGATCTTCTACGACACCGGCGAGCCGGTAAGGCAATACTAAAGACATATCGCACTGACTGCGAGGACAGACGACAGTCTCACGGGCTCTGGAAACCTTCAACACGGGTGTATCACGTGGAAGCAAACCGATATCTGGCCCCAAATGGCAGTATCCCAACGGCAACGTCCTCGAGAGGTTCATCAACGGACGACCAAACTCGGAGAAGTGGCAGAAATACGGGCCGGTGTATAGGATATGGGCGGGGCCCCATCCTGAGATGTAGGGAATATCTGAGCTCATTGCATCCTTTTCCCTAATAAGTATACAGTGTAATTACCACGCCCGAGGACCTGAGGGTCTTCAGTTCCGACGCCAACGACCATGGAAAACCTGCGAACTCCAACATGGGCTGGTTTCTTGGAGAGATGCTCGGTTCCTGTATGGGACTCCTGGGTGGCCAAGACTGGAAACGCCTACGGCACATCTTCAATCCCGCTTTCACGCATATTGCTGCGGTGTCACGTATTGACACGATTGAGATTGCCGCCAGAAATTTCGTAGAGGACCTCCGACCCCGTGCCGAAGAAAGCACAGCCAGGCTTGCTGACTCTGATGGGAAGAAGCCGTTTAAGCTGGCTGTGGTGAAAGCATTCACCAAGTTCCCCTATTTCCTTACAGCAGGTACCATATACGGGCCCTTGTCGGATGCGGAAGAGCGAGAGTTGTGGTCCGTGACAGAGAAAAGGCTTGCCTTGAATCCCTACATGTTTGGTGGCGGCTTCTATCGTTCCGAGAAGGGCGCCAAATGGTTCGATGCACCGGCCGTCCGGCGGCTGAGAAACTTCAACTCGGAGTGGTTCGAGTACCATGCGCGCATGGTCGAGAGACGTCGGTCACGTGGGGACAAACCACCCATCGTCTCTTATTGGGAGGAATACGAAACAGGGAATATGAATCTGAAAGAGGTAACGAATGCACCTATCTATCCATCACAGTCGAACCAAGTTTCTGAACGGTTACTAACTTTCCCACTTAGCTCCTGCATACCATGGACGAACTGCTCATAGTCAACCTGGATATCTTCACGCATGTGCTTACCTGGTTTATAACACTCGTCGCCGGCCATGACGAGGTTAAGCGAGAGCTGCGCGAAGAGGTGGCAGAAAACCGGGACCATATACTTCCGTACCTGGCCAAGAGTGACACACATCTGCATAGATGCTTTCTGGAGTCGATGCGTATTCGGCCATTTACAAGTAAGTCCTCCTTGGAATATTCAGCAGGATACACAGGGTATGTGTATACACATTGAGACTGATGCATGATCCTAATGGTTGACACTATGCATCTGTAGTATTTACCATTGGCGAGAGCTCTTCCCAGGTAAAGAATTTTCATGGCGTTCTGGTGAAGCCCAATGTGAGTATCATCCCAAGGCTCCGACATGCTTGTTATCGGGCAGTGCTAAATCCAAAGTAACTTAGACTCAGATCCTTGTGGATGTTCTGGGCATCAACGTTCGCAACCCTTTCTGGGGTAAAGACAGCGAGCTGTTTATTCCCTCCAGGTTCAAAACCATCAAGCAGTCAGACGTATGTCGTCGGGCCATGCCGCTATCGCTCTTTCCCATGCCTCCCCACTGACAGATTCGATACCAGCTCCGACACAACTTTCACGTTTTCGGCATCGGTAGTCGCAAATGCATGGGCCAATACGTTGCTGGTCACATAGCCAAGGCCGTAGTTGCGCACTTGTTTGAGAAGTACGAAGTCGAGGTCTCGGATGGACGCAAAGCCGGGGATGCCTACGACACCGACAAGTCTAGCTGGACACCCAAAGCAGACGCCTCGTTGACTCTGACCAGGCGTGATCTATAGGAACACATGTTACATGAGGATGTAGTTGTAAAGGGCTCAACTCTTGTCAAGCTTTCTATGAATGGAGGGTCTGGTATCACCATCTTATGCAGTTAAGAATGAGGTTCAAGCTCTATAGTCTAACTTAAGTTATGGTGATGGTACTCTCCGGTCAGAAGCCAAAGGATAGTCAAGATCAGAACCAAAAGCTCTCGGTTCTTCCTTTCGCTAGGTACATTCGTCTTGCTCACGGGACCACATACACCAATTTGCATCCCGATAGCGCCTGGCTCCGTACAAGATCAACGCCGCGGATGACGCCTTCCCAGCTCCCCGGCATCACCTTCGCCGGATGTGCGTCTATCAGCCCGTGATCCAGCAGTTCCTGTACGGCAGCGAAGGCCCTGGCGCCGAATGAGCGGTCGGCGACGCTGGCCGGCCGGCCATATTCGCCCTGTAGGGCGACCTCGCCGCCGAACAGCGTCAGCACCATGAGCCACGAGGGCTGCACGGTGGAGGGCCGCGTCTGTGCGACGGCGTCGCGAAACGGCTCGAGCGACACTGCAAGTCGGGGTGTTAATAATCACTGTCCTGCCAAACCAGGAACCTCGGAAACCAGACCGGCGGGGAAGAGACCCCGGCGAGGAAGAGAGATGAACTCGGGAGTAACATGCCGTAGCGTCCGCCGGCGCGGCCTAGAGCCCCGTAACACAGCTCGGTCGTCGTCGCTATACTGACGCAGTCGAGCGCGTACGCCAGCCGGCCCGATGTGTAAGCGCGAATGGCCGCCGCGCAGCCCTCGGCGTGGTAGTCGAAGACTTGCTCCGCACCGAAGCGCCGCGCGAGGTCGAAGTTGGCGGGAGAGCAGGTGGCGATCGGACGGAGGCCGGCTCTGGTTTTCAGGGGAGATGTGAGTGCCAGTCATCATCATCGGACTTGAGACGGGACCGAAGTCTAGCGAGCCACCCTCCAGTGACGGGCCCCTTCTCGGAGAGGATCTCTGCCTGTACTCACAGCTTCAGTAGCTGCAGCGCCCGCGTCCCAGTTGCCGTGGCCCCGCCGGCCACCAGGACGAAAGCCGGCTCGTGACCTTCTCCGCCAGCAGCGACCACCGGGCCGCCCTTGGTTGCCTGGCGAAGCTGATCGATGGAGACGGGCACGCGAAGCTGACCGAACAGCCCCAGAGTCGCAGTGCCGACGCCGACGCCGAGCGTGGCGCCCTCGCCGAAGTCGATGCGGTCGGGGAGTTTCAGCAGCATGTCGTGGCAGGCGCCGACGTACTCGGCAAAGGCGCCCACGTCGGGCCGCAGACTGTTCATGCCATGCACGAAACCCGCCACGCGGTCACCGACGGCCAGACGGCCGGCGGCAAGCGCGTCAGAGCCCAGTGCGACCACCGTGCCCGCGAAGTCGTAGCCGTGGATGGCGCCGGGAGCCGCGCTGAAGTCCAACATCTTGGCGTCGGCGGGGTTGATGGCCACCGCGGCCGTCTTCACCAGGGCCATGTCGGGGGCTACCGGGGGTACCGGCGCATCGTGCCGAACGGCAAGCTTGCCGGGGCCCTGGGCCACCACGGCGGTCTGACGCGCGGGAAGCGAGGGGGAGACCAAGGCCGGAGACATGGTTGTGACCTGCAGTACAAGGACCCGGGTGATCGCGGATCACGAGCAGATGGGGTTAGGCAGGTGGACAGGAGGGGAACGCTACCTTCTTGATCCGTTAATAAAAGAACCAGAATATCGGGGCCGTCGGCGTTGTTGTACGGAACGGAAGCCTATCGGATTCGGCGTAATCAACCGTTGACACAAATAGCTGACCTGTGTTGTCTCATCATCCTGCCTGTTCGGCGTTGATACGCGCTTCATATACGGCCACCCAAGTTTGAGGAAAGCGTTTAATCCCCGACTGTGACGGTTCGGACTATAACTTATGGGCCGGGATTCTCGGACTGAATGCTCGCTCCTCTATCACTAGATACCTAGGGAGGAACTTGAGGGATATAGTGCCTGTATGCCCCTCTCCCTGGTGCCCGGGAGGACTTATCTTTCCCCCTGCCACCGGTCGATTGTCCTAGCCGACTCAAGTACCTATGCGAAGGTTCACCTGGAGCTGCTTCACACGCTGCGTTACTTCAGTCTTCAACTTGCGCATCTCTTGTACAGCCCGACTACAGGTTGCTTCAGACAACGAACTGGTACTTGACATCCACTTATCCAGGGGCAGCGCATCAATACTGTCACTCAGACGACTGATGAAATATGAGCACATCTGCACGACAGAAACCAACTGGATATGCCCTCGTGATGCTGAATCCAGGTTGTCTCTGGGTTCCAAGCCTGCCTCGGCAAGTGGCGAGGTTAGGGTCTGCGCATTGCGTTGCAGCGCCACCAGAATCGATGTGTAGATGTTCAGCACTTGAATTACGCAGGCGACAAGCAGGTGCTGAAGGGGTGGCGGTGTGACTAACTCCAAGCTTGCCTCTGATGACCGCGAGCTACTGCTGCCATGACCGGAGCTTGGACGAGCTGCCTGAGCCGCACAACCATTCTGTGCCAGGTAAGCCAGGATGTGTTGTAGATGGTTGGTGGAGGCGAAGACCTCGTGCAGCAAGTCGCCCGGTGTAGCTGACTCGGCAGTCCAGCCAGCATCTGGCCCCGAATCCGTGGCCGAAGACCCATCCAGGAGCCAGGCATTCAGGCGTTTGAACATACCCTCGACAGCGGGCTGGGCGTCACAGCCCGGGCTGATGCCTTGAAGTCGATGGTTCTTTTCTACCAAGGAGGATTTGAGCTGTATCAGGCGGGAGAGACGCATGCTTAGCCGGGACAGGTGTGTTATACCCAATCCAAAGTCGGGTTTTCCGGCCGTTGTGCAGATATCACCGCTGCTGGCCGGGCTATCGAGTCCGTCATCGTCTGGAGGTGTCGTGTGTCCCTCAAATACCTGGCCCGCCATAGATCCGCTGATACGGCTCTGAGCAAGATGATTTTCCGCAGTCATCCCAGTTGGATCATTGGAAAAGCTACCCGACGACGCTCCAACCGAGAATTGAGGCTCCAGGGATGGATCCCAGTCCATGTTCCATTCGGTATTCATGGCGTGAATGCCAGCATTCATTGTCGCGTCCGTGATCGGCCACCTCCCCCAGAGGCCAGTGAGGTCGTCGAACGAGCTGATCAAGTTCCCGGTCCCGGTTTTGCCGAGTTCTGCGTCAGTCCTCGAGTGGGCACTGTCTTCGGTTTCCGTGGGAGCTCCGGTGCTACCCTCTACAGGGGAAGAAGAACTTGGGCGCGATTTCGACACATCATGCTGCGTGGTATGTGCCTGTAATACAGAGGCACTGGTACCGAGCGCAAGGGCATCGGGCGGGATGGTCGTGGCTGTCGGATCTGTGGCATTGGCATCCATGGGAAGAGTCGAGAGACCCTGTGCAGTCACCCGGCGAGAGACGGAAGAGACGCTCGTGCGATACAAGGAAGGACGACCCTTCGGCAAGCTGGAACTGTACACACACGGGGCCTGCTTTCGAAGACACCTATCGCACGCTGTGGTGTCGCTGTTGCCTGAGCGTACGCACCGGAGCTTCAGATCATGACATCGATCGCAGGATTTGCGCTGTGGCGTGGAGCTTGAACGATCGCGAGGCGGCATGATTCGATCACACAAGGGTAAATTATCATATCGATTCGTCTTTTAGGGCTGAATTTGCTCCGGCCGAGCTGCAGACTGCGAGACTTTACACTTACAGACGCTCACCGAAAAGAGCATCAGAGCAAACGTATGGGAGGCTTGCGTCTCGCACCAGAGTGATACTATCGGTCGCCGAGTTCATCATCCGAGCGCCTGTCAGCTGAGACCATACCTCACCTCAGCTCAGCGTCACATTTCCAGTTTCAGTGTGGAGACGTTTCCCAGCCCTCGCAACTGGCGGATGATAGGTATTCCGTGGCCGCGCAGGCGCGAGTGGATGCCTGCAAGCGATTGGTTGCTGTTACTGGGCGGCATTTGGAGGAGGCTGGTCATGCAGTGACTCCAACAAGCTGCCTAGTACCGGGTCCTCGGACTTGACGGTAACTACGCGTTGCAATAAGTTAAGCTGGGATGTCCTGATGCAGGTCCGGGAATAGCGGTAAGTTAACAGGATGATGAATGCTTATGATGTGGTCATCAAGGACCCCTCAACCGGCCTTTTCTCCCATATGGTTGCAACGCCGGATGGCGCCAGCCGGATGGCGGCGCGGGCGCCTCTTGCCCAAGCCCTCTCGAACTGTTCCGTTTCGGCGATTTCCCGTGCCTCTGATTGCTTCGTCGGCGCAATATGAGGCCGACTGTAACACTGTGGCTGTGCCAGGTGCATCTTCGGCGACTTTATGTCGGACTCTTTGTCTGGCTGCCACGACAGTGACTTCCCGCCAGAATGTGTTAGCCGAGAAGTTCGGCGACTGGAAGCTGGCGCTTAGAGGATGCTGTTATTATGGACCTGAAGAGATGCATGTCCGGAAAACACGAATCACCTCAAGAATCAGATACAACAGTCTTCCTGCTGAAGGAAGCCCCGCGGCAACAACACTGACGAGAGAACCGACAACGAGGATGGGTTCACTTTTGAGCCGCGTATACACGGCTTTCTCCCCTGCCGCAGTCGAGAAGAAGAGCGATGCCATCCGAGTTGGCATTCTAGGGGCCGCCAAGATCGCGTGAGTGTTCTTCATGCGCTGCGAGCATATGACTGCTCTCTAGCACACCGCTGACACCCCATAACTTAGTCCGCTGGCCATCATCACCCCGGCCAAGTCACATCCTGAAGTCATCGTGCAGGCCGTCTCAGCGCGGGATCGCAGGCGGGCCGAGGAGTTCGCCCAGAAGCATGGCGTTCCCGAGGTCAAAGACACATACCAGGGTTCGCATCAACTCTTCCCGTCAGACTCCAGGACAAGCACTGACCGTGTACATATCAACTCAGAGATGCTCGATGACCCTAATATCGATGCCATCTTCATCCCGCTGCCCAACAACTTACACTACGAGTGGTCGGCTCGCGCCATCCGCGCCGGCAAGCATGTTCTGCTCGAAAAGCCGTCCTCGTCGAACGCGACCGAGGCAAACATGCTCTTCAACATGCCCGAGTTGTCCCAGCCCAACGCCCCAGTACTCTTGGAAGCCTTCCATAACCGTTTCCATCCAGCGGTCCAGACATTCCTATCTTTTATCAACCCAGCCGACGTCGTCCACGTACACACAGACTCCATGATCCCGTTCCTACTGACCGACAAGAACGGCATCGAGTTTAACTACTCGCTCTCGGGCGGCAGCATGATGATGATGGGCACAGTAAGTAGCGGATTCATCACATTTGATTCACATCTCTCATGACATGTTCCAGTACAACTTCGCGCTGCTGCGCATGATCTTCGCCGACGAGCCCGCCGAGTGTGTCAGCTGCGAGCCCCGCGTCTTTGGCGACGGCGTGCACGACCGCTGCGATTACGACTTTAAGGCTACCTTTCGTTTCCCTAACGGAGGCCTCGCCGAAGCCACCAACACGTTGAGGGGCCCGATCCTGTGGAAGCCGTCGGAGGCACGGGTCACCATGCGCGAGGTTTCTGTCCCAGATAAGGAGCTCCCCGCCACTCAGGAGAAGATGCGGACGCGCAAGGTGACGCTGCACGGCTTTATTCACGCTTTTATATGGCACCGCATCGACGTCCAGGACACCTTCGTTATCCGCCAAAAGGCGGATCGCCAACCAGTTAAGAAGTGGGTTGAGAAGAAGTCGCATAAGGCTTACAGCTACAAGGAGGTTGGCGGCAAGGTGGCCGGGGTGCCGGGTGAGGACTGGTGGATGTCGTATAGATACCAGCTCGAGGACTTTGTCAACGCAATCAAAGGCCGGAAAACGCATTTCTGGGTTGACGGACCGGACTCGATCAACCAGATGAAGATGCTTGATATGGCCTACGAGAAAAGTGGTCTTGGACTGCGACCGACAAGCAGTTTCAGATGAAGCCAACCTGCTGGTAATGTGGCCGCAATAGCTATAGAGTCTGGAAAACTCTAGGCCTTAAGCGACGCACCTGGTGCCGGGCCGCTGGATTCGTTTATAATCCTGCATTTTTTTTTAACTTAATAAAGTAATAAACTTATTCTTAATTTTAAAATAACCCTTTACTTCGTTAATTAACAATATGTTTTTATAATATGCGCTTTTATATCTGGTTAGCTTTATAATTATTAAGTTTTAATAATAGTATAAAATATTAATTATACTTTTAAACCTATATATAAAAAGCTTAAAATAGTTAATAAGATATAAGCCTGTATTTATATATCCGGTAATTTATTAATAAACTTTACCGCTGAAATAAGAATAAAGGCGTTTAAAGTATATATTAACTAGGGGCTTATCTGCGTTTATACGAACCACGCCGTAGTGGAGGCCTAGGGTTACCCTTAAGCCTCGAGCCACTCCTTAAACAGCGATATTTAAAGGAGCCTTTACCCTAAGCTGGAGGATTTAGAGTGCTACTACGGGATAATCGGTGTAATTCACAACAACACCGTTGTATCCATCGGGGAAGCGGCTGGCGGTGACAAATAGCCCAACATTAATGAGAGAAGCCCGAAACCCGAGCACGGTGGGTTCTTAAACGTGTGCTACACGCCTTCGTCTACGTCCAGCGGGAATGTGAGGTCGTTATCGTTCTCGTGTCAGATGAGAGTCAGGACAACCAGGACTGTCATCATCGCGTCGGAGATTTTGTCGGCTCTCAGGAGGACGGAGATCGCGCAGCGCAGGAACTGGGTCGTGAGATGTGATGGGCTTTGCGCCATAACTACCCACAGGGGTGTGAAGGCGATGGTGGACGCGTGGAAGAGGTACTCAGAAATCAACATGCTTAGCATCCACGTGTTCGAGTCGGTGAAGGTAGTTGTGATCTCGACGGTCCAGGGCGCTGTGGTCAGGCCGTTAATGTGAAGTATTATCCATTCCAAAGCCCCAGGCCGGTACGATTTCGTGTTCGAAGGGTCATACATGGACAACATGACGGTCCACTGCACGGACACGATGATATACGCCGGATTGAAGTTCCCGGATCAGGTCGAAGAACCAGAGCAGTACATGTCCGCCTTGGCGTTGATGGTGCCATTCGGAGCGTGGACAGCTGAGCCCAGGTTGAACCTCGGCGTCTAGATGATGAGGCAGGGTCTGTCCCTCACCCCAGTCCAAGGCGACGCGACGATGGTGGCCAAGGGCGACAACCGACCTCTAATCGTAACCCCGATCGCGAGTATCATTATGGGCAGATCGACAGCCGCAAACCCCCTTGTCATGCCAGGGAGGAACATAGTCACCGCGTTCATCAACAGGACCCTCAACATGGAGGACACCTGCACCGCGTCGAAGGAGTTCGCCGAGTTCGGGGCTTTCGGATGGTAAGGTTATATCGACCACCCACTTCCGAGGAACGCCGGCTGCGTGAGGATCGGGATGACCGTGAAGGACCAGTACTGGTGGGCCCCGTCTGTGGAGAGGGTGATCGTCGACATCAGGATGAGCAAGATGGGCGACTCGATAGCGGTCGTTTTCATCGCCTCCAACAGCCTGATGGTCGGCGACAAGCTCGGCAACTACCACGGGATCAAGTCCACGGTCGGAGAGTCTGTGCCCTACGGGACCACAATCTTCGTGGACCACAAAAAGATCAAGCCCAAGCTGCCGACTGGATACGTCGAGATGAAAGGGGAGAGATTGGTGTTCACGGACTCGAATAAGTCGAGGCGCGAGATTAAGGCGTCCTACGGCATAGCTAGGAATTTGCAGTTAAGGCACATAGCGTAGCTGAAGCATTACTACCCCTCCACGGAGTACACGTGTCTCTCGGCCCCGAGGGCGAGGTACGGACTGGGGACGCCCAGGTTGTCCGAGGGCGAGTTGTTAGCCATACTGATGTGGGACAGCCCGGCTAGCGTCAGGGACGCCATTATCCAGGATGGGTTGGTGGTCTTCACCTCGTGCTCTTGGTGTAACTCAACCATCGCCGGCTACGACTGCTCCTCTCCGAAGCCCCTTATAACCGAGAAGATCACTAGGTACTCGATGCTGGTTTTGTCCATCTACGAGGAGGTGGCCACTATAAACCACCCGGACGTGACCCCGATCGGCCTAAGGTTTAGAACACGTACAGCATGACGACCCTTTCCATAATCGGCATCGTGTTGACGTCGACATTCACCCACAACTCGGGCATCTCGTTCTCAACCAAAACCAGGTCCGGCACCGATGACCTGCTTAGATACGGCGCAATATAGGTCGACTTCCCTAATTTGGCCTCGATATAGGAGTTCGACCCCCTTCTCTGGCCCTTGGGAATCATCGTGACGATCCCGGATCCGACCGCACATATAGGCATCGAGTCGTGGACGAACCTACACCCGAACATCGGTACGCCCTCTGTTCTCAGCCGGTTGATGACTTGAATGTGTGAATGTGGAACAATATATTAAAAAGGAAGACTGCTGGGATGCCGGCCATACACGTGATCCTGGTTGGCATGGTCATGTTGATGAAGTACTCGGACTTGCACTTGGCCCAGAGAACGGTGTAGGGCCTCTTGGAGATGGACTTGACCTGGATTTCAAACGGGGTGTTGAGGTCGTAGTGCATCACGGCGAACCTCTTAGTGTGCCTGGTCAAAAGGGTGTCGTCGATCTCCGGGTCTATGGCTATGTACGAGGTCTTACTAGTTATTATCTCCCTCCACGCTTGGAACCGTCCGGCTCCGAATATCACAACAACCTTCTTAGTATTGTGCGCTTTTGTCTGGGCTATGGTAAACACTCTCTCGCTCATGGAGAGTGACATCGAAGTTATATCCAGTAGCGCGGTGCTGATTTTCGTGTCCTTGGACTCGCTTGCAACCGCTCTCTTCACCACATCCATGGAGTTGGGGACTGTCTTGGCCGCCCTCATCCTCGGCTTCACGATCTGGATCTTCCCGTCAACCGGGTCTTTGACAACGTCCATCTCGTACACCATGCCCTTCTCCAGATTCGGGCTTCCGACTGCGACTAGCACTATATCTCCACCGTCGATCGCACACAGCTTCCTACCCACGTACACCAAGTCGATAATCGGCATCTTCAGCCTTACAGTCCTGAGTTTATTAACCAAAACTACCCCGTCGTTGGGTTTGGGCTTTAACCTAAGACTGTGTTCGGTAGAGTTTCTCAGTTTCACAACCAAAGAAATTCCCGCTGAATCAGCAGCCTCTTGGCAGCCGAATGTACCTCCCAGAGGCCAGAACCCTGCTCGATCCCCTGCATTTTTGGGAATACATCACCAAGTGGCCGGGGGCCCTGGTCATGGCCCTGGTCATGGCCACCAGAGCCCCTGCAGAGGCCGTACCTCTACGTATCTTCTGATTTTCGGGCCAAGGCTTCTGCTTTCGGCTCGACGCTTTGCCGTTCTTGGTACTGCCGAGGTCCATTTTGCTCTGGTTGAGAATCCTGCTCATTAGCAGGTTGACGGGCCCGTCTGCCAGAAAATTCAAGCCATGGCCGGCGGCCGGCCATTGGGAGCGACCGGCCATTGGGAGCGACCGGCCATTGGGACCTAGCGGCCATGGCCATTGAGAGCGTACGGCCATGGCCATTGAGAGCGTACGGCCATTGGGAGCGACCGGAGGGTACATGCGTGAAGGCCCTGCAATGCACGCGCCGGCCGCTAGCTGTATTTAGCTAGCGGCCGGCGCGCGTATGATACAGATGTACCAAGGTCACTTTGGACGTCAAACCGAGAAACTCTACCGAACACGCCCTAAGCTGAGGTCGAGTCGGAGTGAAAGCCCGAACCGTCTATAGATGAAGTTGGGTCTCTAGCCCGAGACCAAGCACCTGGTCCTCGTCGCTCGACAAGGACCTTCCCGTAATGCCCAGAATCCCTATATAAACCAAAGACCCGTCATTCGGCATCTCGACGACAGCCACACCAGACCTAGTCGTCAGTGGCGGGATGAGGTCGTCCGATATAGTCACCATACACGAATGGATTGTCAGATCGGGGTCGGTCGTCGCCACCACATACCCGAAACTATACGAGAACACGTACACCTTCACGCCGTCGGCCTTGGCCATCCTCTTGCCCTTATATCCGTCCAAACTCGGCACATCAACCACCACGTGATTTTTCAATTTGATATCAGACATAAAGTCCGTGTCCAACAACATCAAGATAGGGCACACCGATCCGACCAGACCTAAAAAGTATTACTTTTGCTGCTAGAAATATTATAAAGGGGCGGGAGTCAAAGCATTGGCTAAAGGAGGAGGAAAGAGACAGCAGGGTGGCCAAAAGGGCGCAACAGCTTTATCTGCTAATGAATTTCCTTGCTCATATAGGGGCACATCGCCACTGCGCCCTCTAACCTGTCATACTAGGGTATAAAGGCAATGCCCATAGCTTAGCCCAGCCAAGTCATCTGGCCTGGGCCTAGCCCATCCACCTGTGCAGTCAGACAATTGTGACTGCTATAGTGTCACTTTTGCAGCCAGAAAAGTGGCACAGCCACACTCACAATCTCGCCTTCCGCTGTCAAAAGTGTTACAGCCGTAACAGAAGAGATATCTCGAGGCCGGCGGCTGGGGGGAACTGGCGAGGGAGAATCTCGCTCGTCGAAGCCTAGACAGCTATCCACCGCACCTCCGCACCCGGGACCATGCCATGGTGAGTCGATCGCAGGTGTTGTTAACACTCTCTTAATTGGGTGACCTTCTCTTCACAAGGTCAGGTCCGCAAGCCAGCGTGAGAGAAGAAAGGCGATCAGCGGGGCAACAACTTGCAGGGCGTCGAGGTCGAGGTCGTCGTCGGCAACGCCACCATGGCCATCGGTCGGGGGGGCGACGCCGTCCTTGTTCTGCTCATTCTGCTCGTCTCCCTGGTTCTGCTCTTGCTCTTGCTCGTGCTCTTGCTCTTGCTCGTGCTCTTGCTCCTGCTCGTGGTCGTGGTCGTGGTCGTGGTCGTGGTCGTGGTCGTGGTCGTGGTCGTGGTCGTGGTCGTGGTCGTGGTCGTGCTCTTGCTCCGGCTCTGACTCGGGCTCTGGCTCTGGCTCTGACTCCTGCACTCGATGCTCGCCGTTCTTGCTCTGCATCTCGGCATTCCCGTTCACCCCATCGTTCTGCTCTTCATGTCGCAGTTTGGCGTCGGCGTTCGCTTCATCCTCGTGTCTTTGGGGTCCCTCCAAGGCGACTTCATCCTCGCCCCCGCTCTCGCCCTTGTCCGGGTCCTCTCCAGTCTCTCCAGCCAAGGCCCGACCGAGAACGCAACGCATCAGTCGATCCATCTTGCGACGTTTGGTAGCGTCGGATGAAAGACATGTCTGGCGCTCCTCTTGGCTGAGTGCCAGTACACCTCCGTCCAGGAACACATCCATCAGGGCATCTTCGCGGCGGCGTTTGCCCAAGATTGAGCGGGCGGCGGCGACTCTGCGCTTGGCTTCGTCTACTCGTGCTTTTGCAGGAGGGGTGGTGTTCTTGTTGGGTTGCTCAGACTGCCGGGGCATGATGGATGGATGGATATGGAGGCTTGGAGTGTTGGTAGAGCGATGGGAAGGGTCAAGACCTGCTTAAATGTCAGTACAACCACTTGCAGAGGCAATGGCGGGAGAGGCGATAAACATCACAGTAGCAAAGTAGTGGTTGTTGGCCGTAGATGAGGTTATAAGATGACTGCGTCCCTGTGGGAGCAGTGTGGTGCCGTGAAGATAATTTCATACATGTTCCCGTGGCGAGGTGATGAGAAATGTGACCTGACCGCGGTTCAGGCAACGAGGACGATTCCTTTGAGGATCATAGCTGCTGCCTGGAGTGACAGGCTGGGCACCTGTCATGAGGCTTATTTTCCGGTTGATATTGGAAAATTTCATAAGGTATCTGGGCTTCTCTTTGTACTTGCTGAGAGTACCTGAGCAAACTCCGGATAGTCCGTGCAGTTCCGCGGCGAGAACCCAGGCCCTTGGGTGGAAGCAGACTTGACGATTTCATTCGATTCATTATCTCAAAAGGCAGGATAGTGTCCCTGTGGTATTCTCTCTATGGGTATCAAAACTGAATCAGCACACATGTACGCCACACGTCCAGCTCGGACCTAGCTAAACCCAGTCTGCATGTACAGGGTTGGCCATTTTTCCAACTTGTATGGGATCGAGAACCTAAATCCTGTTTCAACGGGCAAAACGAATGACGACCCGGCCTATATCTGACATCAGGCGCGTATGGATGAGCCGCGGTAGTCCTCCAGTCGCGGAAGGGGAGGCTGCCTGGCGGGACAGACAGGAGGATATTGCTTGCGCATCCCCTCTCTATTTTCTGAGAAGGCCACCGTTTCCTCTTCAGGCGGCGTCGTCGAGAGAGAACACGACCGTGAAGGTCCACTGGAGATCCTCCGAAGACTGGTTCGCGGCATTCTGGAAAACCTCCAGATCCAGCTTAGCCTTCTTGATCTCGACCTCTTGGCGCGCGAGCTGGCTCTTAACCTTCTTGCGCTTTCTTGCCTGGAGTAGTTGGGTAAAGAGACCCGTCTCTGCCTCGCCGCCAACCTTGGCATTAGTCGTGCCTTCGCCCTCGCCTTGTCTCTCGCCACCTTGAACTTGCTGCTGCTTGTCGCTGACGGAAAGACGGCTGACCATGAGCTGTTGTTCCCAGGCGTTGTAATGCAGGTCGTACTGCAGTCGCAGACGCGCCTGCATGGTCCGCACTGCACGATGGGCGTCGAGGTAAGCCAGGAGTTGCTGGCTCCAGAACGCGCGGTCCTGCTGACGCGACTCGTTCAGGTAGTTGTCGGCGAGTGTTGCGGCAATACCCACGCTGCCCGGTTCCAGGCACGCGCTGGCCAAGGCGGAGGGGTTGCGAGTGAAGCGGGCGGCATTCGCAATCACGCACAAGCCGCAGTCCAGGGAGTCCTCGGCCTGGAAGGCCACGAGGTCCGGGTTGTTGGCCATGCTCACCAGGAACGTGTAGGATGGGCTCTCGTCTTTGGCCTTGCCTTTGCCCTTGCCCTTGCCCCCTTTGCCCTGACCCTGACCCTGGCCTTGACCTTGGCCATGGTTCTGACCCTGGACCTGGACCTGATCGGTTGCATCGGGAGGCGGAAATCCGGCTTCGCGCATGTCCAGCGCCATGTGATAGCATAGCAGCGCGATATCCGACTTGAGAATTTGGGCGTTGTTGCTGTCCTTGTTGGGCTTTGCGAGCGAGTCGAAGACGAACAAGCGAGGGTGCTTCGAACTGGCCTTGGCCTGTCCGATATCCAGGATGAACAACATCCAGTGGCGCTCCTGGGGACGATGTCTGGGGACCATGACAAGACTGGTGCTGGCCTTGATATGTGCGTGCCTATCGGCTACTGGCGGCGATGGCGGAAGGTGTGCGACAGACACGGTGACTGTCCACCCAGTGTCAGGGGCCGAGGTCTTGTCTTGGTCTTGCCCCGAAAGTGCTGCCGCCGTCTTGGAGACGGAAACGGCGTTGACGGGCGGAGGATGATGCTCCCGCCGCGTCATGTAGAAGGTGTTCTTATAGCAGTTGGTCGTATCGGGCGGAGGGATGATGTTTCTGAAGCACGTGTTGACTACATTGTCAGACAGCATGCCGCCCCGGGATCGAAACTTGAGCACTTCTTCTCTGAGTGCCTCTGTATCCTGCCAGCTCACGTCGTTGAGAGACGACGGTTCGATGGAAGGCACATCGATGGAGGAGCCCGTAGGCGGTTTCATCTGTGCGTCAGCTGGCAACTCGACACGAGTTGAGGGTTTCGGCGTGGGCGAGGATCCGGGCGTGGGTGTATTGCTTGAGTGGAGCACAGCAGCCTGTGCCTTCTGCCGGTTGGTGGACACTCTAAGGTTGCCCATCTCGATGTCGGTCATGTGTATATCGCCTCCTCCGTCGGCGATAATCTGAGATTTGGTTTCGTGTTGGTCATGGAAGGATAGAACTTCCTGCTCTTGGCCGTCCTCGATCACATCAGGAGAAGTAGCAGGACCGACAGAAGCGGAAGGACGACCTGAGGAGTCGTGCTGGGAGTGTTCAATGTTGTCAAGAGCACGCCGACTTGGAGAGGACCCGTTATCGGCGAAGAGAGACTCCTGGTCTTTGCCTTCCTCGATCACGACAATAGGATGAGGAGCACCACCGACAGAAGGGAGAGGGCCAGGTGATGAGTTGGGCTGAAGTCGATCAGTGTTGGTACGACTAGGCCGATGTGGAGAAACCCCGTAATAAGCGAAGAGAGACACCTGAATTTGGCTTTCCTCGACAGAAGTGGAAGGACCAAGTGGTGATGATTCTGGATGAAGGTGCTCAATGTTGGTAAGAGGAGGCCGATTTAGAGAAGACTCGGCATCGATGAATAGAGACTCCTGCTCTTGGCCTCCCTCAATCACATCAGGGGGATGAACAGCACCGACAGAAGCTGGAGGACCAAGTGATGATGAGTCGGGCTGGAAAGAATTCCGATCAGGAGAGTCGCGGCCGACTTCGAGCTCGGCCTCGGTGATAACCTCTGACGGGCTTGACAGTGGTGAGCTTAGCGGGGAATCGTCGCTGGTGTCGCCGTCCGCCCCTCCCTCCGTCTCTCTCTCCGCCTCTCTCTCCGCCTCTCTCTCCGCCTCTCCGTCTTCTCGCGGCCGAGGAATTTTTGCGGGTACTGCAATAGCATGATGTTAGTCGAGAACCTGAGATGAAGCTTGCTCTGGGCCATCGAAAGAGGTGCGAGTGAGGGAAAGTATGTACGTACTGTCTTCAGAGGCGGCGCGGGTGGGTACTGCAACAGCACAATGTCAGCCGAGAACCTCGGATGAGGCTGGCTCTGAGCCATCAAATGAGGTGGGAGCGAGGGAAGGCATAGACGTACTGTCTTCAGAGGCGGCGCGGACGTCGCCGACCTTGAAGGGGTGTCTCGTGCTGAGAACCTGCGTCCGCGTCCCGCCGAAGTTGGTCACGAAATTCCGTTCGTGCGGCAGCAAGTTGTGTCGGTGGAGAGTCCTGATACTCCAGTGCCGGACGGTGCCCTGGTACAGCTCGCCCAGAATCTGTCGGCCCTCAGCAGCGGTTTCTTGCGAGTCCTGCTCTCGTCTCAGGCGAAGATGAGCTTGGATGGCGTTGAGGGCGCCACGCGAATTGCGGATGACCAGGCCGAAGTAGACGACGAGCCAGTTCGGGGTCGGCAAGCCACAGAGCTTAGCAACCTTTGCGTAGAGCGCGGAGATGCGGCTAGGGAAAGCAGACGGGTTGACGCCGACGTAGCAGATCCGGATGGCGTCCTCAACGGCCTCGAAGGCCGGGGAGTCGGGGGGAAGCCGGGTGTGTAGATACTGCTCGAGCCAGATGGGGAAGAGCGGAAACTGGTTCCGGCGGACGGGCGGCTGCTGGTTCCTGCTGTCGTCATATACGTTCTCAATGCGCCGCCAAACGTCGTTGACGCGGTCGCTGTAGGTATCTGTGGCTTCGGAGGTGGAGTCGACGATATCCCTAAGCTCTGTCAAGAGGGGCTGCAATGGCGGATCGTCACCGTCGCCGGCGTTGCTGTCGGAGTCAGAACGAGCGCCTCGGTCCGAGAGATGGCTCATCGGAGAGAGAGGTCAGAAGATAGCTCGTGATCTGATGGAAGTGGACGGCCCCGTGTGAAGTCATCGAAGAGGAAGAGAGCGGCCGGGGTGAGAAGTGGATACACTAGAGACGACGGCGGGATGAAGCTTGTCGGTTCCAGGCGTTGGCAATTGACGACGGCTCATCGAGATGAGATGTCATCAAAGAGGAAGAGAGCGGCCGTAATGAGGAATGAAGGCACTGGAGACGACGACGGGATGAAGATTGCCAGTGCCAGGCGTTGGCACTTGGCAACTGGTAGATATCGTCGTCTGCCGGCAGCACCTGAGATGACATGGTGAGTACAAGTTGATGGAAGAGTGAGTGAGGATGAAAGGGTGAGTAAGAATGGAAGAGTGAGTGACTGAGACTTGGTCGGGTTCGACGGGATTGGATGCAGTGGAGGGCCGTGTGACTGGTGACTGGTGACTTGTAGAGCTGCGATGGCGGATACGGGGCATCAGGGGCGACGAGACAGTGTGCCCGGACAGTGTGGCACGGCAGAGGAATATGGAAGAATTCTGCCAATTTGCTCTACCGTGCGGCACTGTGAAAAACCACTGTGAGGGATAGTGGGGGAATGGACGCACTCACCTCTCTTTTTTCCGCAGCACCACGGCACCGAGTTGCGCCGACGAGACGGGCAGAGCGGAGAGGAACAATCGATCAAAGACAGAGTGCTGCGTGTATTGGCTGTCTGCGCGCCTCTTCCTCGTGTTCGTCGTGATTGTTGTGGTCGTCGCCGTCGTCGCGTCGTCGCGGCCGTCGTGTCGGCGTCGCTCGGGGGCCGTGGGATGAATGCAATCGGTAGGTCCGCTGTCGGATGAGGGAGGCGTCTGTGACGATCAACGCGGAACGTGATGTGTGATGTGTGTGTGGCAATGGTCGCTGTCTGGGCGCTTGTTTCTCGTGTTCCTCGTGTTCGGCGTCGCTCGAGGGCTGTTGGGATGGAGGCAATCAGTATGCTGTCGGAAGAGAGAGAGGTGCCCGTGGCGATGAAGGCGGCACCTGACGTGTGTGTGATGTGGGTGGCAATTGAAGCAAGACCAGGCACGAGGGTGTCCTCGTTCGCCGTGTCCGGCGTCGCTTGAGGGCTGTCGCAATAGTTGCAATCAGTATGCTGTCGGATGACAGAGGTGGCCGTGACAATCAACGAAGAACGTGATGTGTGATGTGCGTGGTGATTGAAGGAAGATGAGACACGAGGGCACGAGAGCGCCTGGCTCGCGGGCGGGGGACAGGGCGAGTCGTGTGCCTGAAGAGGCAGCGTGAATGTCAATGGGTGGTGGTGATGGTGTTGTATGTGGTGTTTTGCTGGTGTTTGCTGGTGGGAGAAGAGATGGGCGAGAATCAAAAGTCCACTGCCCAAGATGACCTCGTGGGAGGTGTGTGGCCCGTGCGTAAGAGCTGTGAAGCTCGTGCATGGGGGTCGTATCTGGGGGAAGCTACCCCCCACACCCCGCGTTGGACAGCCATGTGGCAGGCAGGGACGCCCTGGCAATTCTGCAGGTACGGGGTTTTGTTGCCGTGGTGACAGTCGTGGTGACAGGAACCCACACAAACTTTGCGGGTGGTGACAGAGACGACCCCCCCACAGGTCACAAGCATTTCCTACCTGATAAGAAATGCACCTGAACACAGCCACAAATTTTTTCACTGGCACAGAGAAGTTCGAGCTCTTTTCCTATCCCGCCCAGAACTCCTCGCACATCCGATTGAGATCAAGTCTACTTGTTAATTGGGTGCAGCGGCCAGCCCTGTGAGGGTCCTTCGGCCCGTGACGCAGACAGCGGTTGCTCCGTCACGTCACGTCGTCAGCCTCTTCCCGGCTAGCTGCTCTCCAGACTGCCAGCTGAGCTCCAGACTGCCAGCTAAGCACGGGTGCCGCCTCAGTAGGTAGTGGTCGGCCAATTGCCATGAGCGATTTCCGGCTGGTATCGACTGACACACGGGCTCTTCCCGAAACTACTTCATCACCACACACAACTCCAGCGGGAGGGATGGCCGCTTTCTATCCAGTCCCAGTCAGGGGTCTCAGTAAGTAGGTAAGTACACACAGCCTGGCCCGGCCTGGGCCCGGCTAGCAGATGGTTAGTACTGGACACTGCTTCCTGTCAATGGCAAATCCAGCATCCTGTCTTTCGTGAGGCGTCATATGCCCATTGCCATCCCCATCTCCACCAGATAGGATACCATTAGGAGGAAACCCTCATCGTGTATGCCGGCACCGCTTCCTCGTCGTCCAGGAAAATGTATGGAGTCCGAATATTTGTCGTTCCACTCCGGGCTCATGTTACAAGGCAACAGGAAAGGGTGAATTCCCGAAGAGTCCAAAAGTGGCGCGGAAGACCACCACGATCATCATCCCATCCTGAGAACGCTGGGTAGCTGTCGCACATATAAGCGCTAATGCTAGCACGTAGCAGAAGACTTGGTGCCAAGTGCTTTTGCTCCGTGACAGTAGCGCCCGCCCCCGGAACTGCTTTGATGATGGAAAGGAGTGAGCGTGGTGCCAGTGATGAGATTCTACGATGGACCTGGACCAATTCAAGAGCCATTCGAGGTGGCTTCAATTTAATCCGTCAGTACCTTTGCCTACGTGGCCCATGAGGTGGCTTAGAGCCCGAGCCTACGATGGCTCCGGGTTCCATCATAGGATGATAGAGTAAGGTTACTAAGTAGTAGGTAGGTACTGTCGAACTGCACATATACCCCACTGAGCTCTGACTAGCCCAAGTTTCCCTTGCCTTAATTCAACAGGTGAGCAATGTTACGAGCTTGCCCCAACCTAAGGTAGCTCACTTGCTTAGTACCGACACGATGGAGCAACGTGCCTGCAACATCAAGGCCAGCTTTCGACACCCCCCCCCCCCCTTCCCCCCCCCCCGCGGGCCCCAATCGCCAAGTACAAGGCGACGAACGAGCTCGGGTGGCAGTGATTCACGCGCCCTGTTTGCTCAGGTCCAGCCAGAGGAGTGGTATCGACCTCTTGCTTCGCTTTATCTCGCCCATTGACGACGGCAATATGCTCCAACTATAGACCTGTCGAAGACCAGGTTCGGCGGCCAGCTTCGCTTCGTGTTAAAGGCAGAGGACGGCGGCTACTACTTGAGCTGGGGCTCGGGCTGGGGCTCGGGATAGGGCTCTGACGGCCAGATTCTAGGGCTACATGTATGGGAAGTCGCCTCGGGACGTCTTCTGTCATTGCTTTTCCTGCAAGACATAGTACGAAAGTCAAACAAGGTGGGCAGATAGGAACGCACGTAGTACGGAAGGACTGTAAGCCGCCCCCCTGGCGCAATTCATGCCCTGACAGTCTGCGGGATCTCGTCGGTCGCGGAAGGAGTCGCTCTCATTCCAGGTGTCTGTCCATATAGTAGGCATTTTGATATCCTCCGTTCGTCGTGCTCCCGGTCATCCTTGCTGGTCATCCTTGCTAATCATACTGCTCATGTTGAGTATAGAATCATAGGGATCGTGGTCAGTTGGGCATCTCATGGACTTACTGTCCAAGACTTCTTCATCCCGAGGGTCACCCCTTACCTACTTGCTGAGGCAGGTATTCTCAGTAGTCCCAGTAGCATTATTTGCCGACTCACCTCAGCCTAACATGATTTTTGATGATTTATGTCCCTGTCATCATCTCACCAAAGGACCCACCCAAAGCCACAATGGACATCCCGACGTAGCAATGCATCCGGCGCAAGAAATTCACACGTAGCCACTCAGGGCAGCGTGCACGAGTGCTCGTACCTATCCATGCCAGGGTGACAGTACCCAGCGAAGAGCTTCGACATGGAGGGGCGGCTGACCCAGCCTAAGGTCTTTGCCTCGCAGCATCTGTCGAAGAATGTAGGACCGGCTCAGACTACCTGTGAAGTGCAGCTCATGTTACATACCTATTTGTGTAAATTGAAACAGGGAGCCGATCATCAGCTCTGGGCGGAAAAGTCAATTTTCAAAAGAGTTAAGTTCCTGGGCGGAAAACATACAAAACACTGAGCAGAAAGGTGAGCACGTCCTTGGTCACACCCTTGCCTTCTCATGGATATCAGAGTGGCGGACGGCATATGGATACCTGGAGGCCTGATAAATAAATAGGAGACGAACTGGATTACAGTCTTGGGTTTGAACAACGTCACCGAGTCGGACACCGATAAGCCCAGCTAACAGTAGTAGATATGGAGGGTAGTCACTCACCATAGCCTGCCACACCGTGGCTACGTACCGGTGTCGATGCATTGACATTGTGTCCGAGCTTACCACTAATAACCTCGAGTGGTAGGTGATCAAAAAAGACCACATACCACTGGTCGAACACTACATACCGCATCTTGGCTTCAACACAACCTGTAGTCTGCCTTCCTCCCAGTCCGCCTATCCTCCCTTCCCCCTTTGAAGCCTCAAGTGCCAGCCACCACGGCATTATAGATGTGGCCCGTGGCACCTCCACTGCGTTACCTATTGCCTACCGAGATACCACGTTACTGACCTAATTAATCCGCTTAGAGCTGTTGTGGGTGACTTGAGCGGTTCTAGTGAATTTCCTGTCGTTCTGAGGCGCAGCGTGCTTGACGGCCACGCCGAGCCACCTTATGCACCACCCACGATATGAGAGGTCTATCTCTCAGGAGAAGGTAGGCCCAACTAGGCAATAAGCCTCGGGTGATAATACAGGCGATTTCCGTGGTGGTGTAAGAAGACATTGTGAATGCAATGTTTCTTAATGCTCTTGGCCCTTTTAGTAGGTAGTGGGGGCTACCGGCGGTACAACGTCGTAACTCTGGACGAGATCGCGGCCGGTAACGTGGATTAAAGGATTAAAGTCATTTTGCGGTCTTATTCACCTATTACTCGTTGCTTGTGCTTCCGTTGCCCTTGTAAGTTACCTTAATAGCACTGTCCTTAATAAACCGTGTAGCTGACTATAATGTCGTCCTAAGTAAGTGGGTAAAAGAAACGGGAAAAGGGGGGGTTGGGATGATTCGTTCTATCGAAAGCACACTGTGATAATTACGATATATCTTTTGCTTAATTTAATAGGTCTTAAGCCCGGATAGGCCTGCGGTGATTTGGTGGATTAGGGGGACGGCTCGAGGGGATGCCCTATAAGACGTAGCGGAAGCTAATACCAGGGACGTCACGGGCTTAAATCCAGCCCTGGCCAGGAAGCATCGCGGCGAGAGATCTGTCCGAATAAAAGATCTCCTGGTGCGGGTTCAAAGATTCCTCGAATTAGAGCAAAGAGGTGTATAGGTTATATCGAAAGTATATATACCACACCGAGATTCTTGTTTCTTAATTCGGCACGTTCCATGCCCGCATAAGATTCGAATACGTCGATGCGAGGTTACCTGGGCTCTGCTGCGTGGTAAGGTAACGTTTCTAGGTTACGTTCTTTATAATTCTTTATAGTAGTGCTGCGATATAACTTGTATACAAGCACTTTTACACCCCTAACAATTACCGGTAGTGGTAAAACCCTTAGAATCGGGGGTTTTAAAGGAAACCTCCACGAAAAAACAGTTTCTTATAAATATACACGAGTGTTTGCTACGTTTACGGCTGCTGCGGTAATTATAAAGGCTGTCGCTATCCTGGACTCGAGAGCTGGAGGCCGGTAACGCATGGTTTAAACCCGCCGGTTTAACCCGAGGCATTATAAAAGACGTTTAGCTTTAGCCATAGGTTTAAGTTAGTATATAAAACTTGCCTTTTTTATTATCGGACTAAAGGATAGAATCCTTATAAAGGTGAGAAGGCTAACTTGTTAAACCCACCGCGTAAGCTGATTAATAACCTCGAGGTACCCCCCGTAACCGGGCTCGAAGCCTCCGGCTATATAATAAGCTATTAATTTAACGGGTAGTTATTAAGGGGAAAGCGGCTTCGCCGTAGTACGTAAACTTATTTCCCTCCTACCACTTGGTTTTTTAATAATAACGCTAGCATTATAGCTTTTTGCTTATATTAGGGCGGCGGTAATCTCGAGATATTTACCCCTTATTATATATAAATTTATTCTTTATTACCCTTATCTTAATTAACTTAAACGGCTTTTTAAAAGATTTTTATATACGCTATACCTAAAGCGCTCCGCATTATATCCAAGTTATATAGCGGTGCGAGCTATAAATACGTATAGTTATAAAACTAAAGTCTGCGAGCAAAGTCTAATATATACTTAAATGCTTTATATTCACGGCGCTATATAATCTCACCAGTGACGGTACTGCGGTATTTGTGTGGCTGAGAGGTGTGGCTAGATGTGTGGCTTGCGTCACCCCGGCTACTAGGCTCCACTAGCGGACCTAGCTAGCTTATCTGCACACTTCTTCTCTAGCTAGCCGTACGTAGCCTTCTCCCTCTTTATCTTATAATTAAGGATTTCTTCTTATAAAGAAGTAATCGGTAACGCCTTTATAACCGCCGTGATAATTATAAAATCCCTGGTAAATAGGAGACCGCTGCGTTTCCCACCTTATACTATTCGACCTTTATCCTAGTAGCCGATATACGATTTCCCGAAAGCCTAACTCCCCTTTTAACGCTAACGCCCTAGTACTACGCTAGGCCGCATATTACGCCTTTTACCGGTACTCTCTTCGGCCTTTGCGTTAAGATTCGAATACCCGGCACCTGGTAAAAGCCGCCTACCGCCCGTTACCAGCTGGTAACTGCTTACCTGGGCTCGGCACCTACCTTTTTCTTCTTTTTCGATTAATTTAACTAATTTCGATTACTCCTTCCACGCTAGTATACTTCGCTATTAAGTGAACCGGATTCTTATTACTTTAACTATAAAATTCTATTATTTTTAAACTTTACGCTAGTATACTTTACTACCGGGTAGACCTACTTCGATTATTAATTAGCCGATTCTAATTAGTTAGGACCGCTTATTAAAAGCTTATCGGCACCCTTATAACCATAAATTTATTCCGACTCGGTTCCCTTAAAAGTTTTTACTCCCACCGTTATCCCGGGAGTCCACCCTTTTCCGCGGTACTATTATTCACTAATAATACCCTAGTCCCAGAGATTATATTAAACCCCTACTATGGCCGAGATTACCGCCGCCCAGGTACAGGTATTAATGTATATTATTACGGAGGCTATTAAGCAGGAGCTTCGAGAAAAATTCCAAGCCGAGGTCTCCCGACTCCGTTAGTAAAGTTAAAAAGCACTCGATTTCCTTTTTAAAACTAGCAAATTTAACCAAGATCTTTTGCTTACGACCGTTAAATCCGATTAATTAAAACGCAAGCATCGCCCTTATATTACTATGCTAGACTTACCTAAGCTTTTTAAACTAGCCGAATTCGATATCTGGCTTTTTTAAATAAACGGCAAAATCGACGTTAATAAACCGGCTATTAATAATAATAAAGCATTAATATATTACGTATTCGGCCGTTTAAAGGCTAAGGTATAAAACCTTTATATACCGTAAATGCATTTTTTACTATAAACTAACCACTAATAATATAAAAAGCTATTAACTATTTTAAGCCGGATTTACGCAGACCCGAATAAGCATATATAAGCCGCTTTTAAATTACGCAATTTTAAAATAGCCGACGGCGACTCCTTCCGTACTTTTATTGCTAATTACGAAAAGCTTTATTAGTAATCTAGTATAAATCTCCTCGATAAAAATATCCGGATTTAAAATCTTCGCGGCGCGGTATTTAATAAGCTATAAACCAAGCTTAATAACCGAAAATCTCTCCTAGAAACCTATAATAACTTTATCTTTCTCCTCCACCGTCTTTTTAATAATTACACCGGTTTTAAAAAACACTTATAAATAACTTTATCGTAAATAAATACCTTTATCGGCGAGATTACTGCTATTAACACCTTAAGTATTACGTACGAGATTATAAGCACCGGTATTATATTATACCTTATTTTTACCGGTACTTCGGCTAATTAAAACGCCCCGTATATTTGGACTCCTAACGGTAAAATAGCATTTAACTCTATACCGGAGGTGCGTTTTAACCGCCGTAAGAATAACCTTTATATACGTTACGGTCAGGCCGGGCATATTATCTCTTTATATAATTAGCTAGCGTTCTCGAAGGGCGGCGTTAAGCCTAATTCGGCGGAGGATTTTAACGATTTACTGATTAAGGAGTAAGGAATTCTGTATAATACTGCGCAAAACGCGTTTTTAGTAAAATCTCCGTATATAGCCTTTTCTGCGGCTTTATACGAGAGATTAGGGGGGTAATAACGGTATTACGGTATCTGTATAGCTAAGAGGTATAACTAGATATATAGCTTGCGTTACCCCGGTTACTGGGCTCCACTAGCGGACCTCGCTAGCTTATTTGCATACTTCTTCTCTAGCTAGCCGTATATAGCCTTCTCCCTCTTCATCTCATAATCAAGGATTTCTTCTTATAAAGAAGTGATCGGCAACGCCTTTATAACCGCCGTGATATCACCTAAAATAAATAAAACTAAAGTAATTTAATAAACTAGGGTTAAAAAATGCTTAATTTTATAAATACTATTTTAAACTGTATAACTTTACTAATTTAAGCTTATTAAACACCGTATTTAAAAAATAAAAAAAACTATTTTAATTTTATTAAAACTTAAAAGCTTAATTTCTCGCTAAAATAAAATGCTAAAAATAAATACTCACCGTTTTAATAAGATTTAACTCCGCTTATAAGCGCTAAAAAAGCGTGTAAAATTTTACTAATTCTTATTAATTTTATAAGTAAGAAAAAACATTTAAGCCTTTATTTTCCTTATTATAAATCGGTTATTAAAGAGTTTAAATAATTAAAAAACTAACTTCTTTTAATATAAATAAAAAATCGAGCATTTTTTAACCCTAGCTTTTTAAGCTACTTTATTTTTATTTCTTTTAATTAAGGCTGTATAACGCTGTAAACATAGGGCATTTAGGTGTAAATTAGACTTTGCTCGCAGACTTTAATCTTTTAAGTTTACCTGAAAACGGCCCTTAAAAAGGTCTAGGTATAAATACTCGGTCGGATACACACATAAACACTGTTAACCTCGGCGAGATCTTAACCTTAAAGTGACGCTAGGCTAGAATACCGGTACTGGGCCGCTACTAGCGTGGCTAAGCGGTGTAGCTTAATAAGGCCGTTTTATTAAGCGGTACGGAGCGCTCCTATTAGCCTAATCGTTAAATCCACTCTAGGAAGCTATTTATTTGTTTTTATATGCCTATATTATTATACCTAAAACGCTTCCCTTCCCACCTTAGTTTTTATTAACGATACTTATTATTATTAAGCTTTTACGCCGGGGTTTTATTAAGTGATCGTAATAAACTAAGGTTAAAACCCTTATATATATTCTTATAGTTAAAAAGCCTTAATCCCACTAAAAAAGAAAAAGAATAATACTGGTATTAGCCATTTAATTAATAAACCCTTGCTGATTTGCACGATCCCGATCCTAATTTACCCCCGACTTTAATATTATAGCTAAAACCGCTAAAAAGAGAGCGGTTAAAACCGTAACTAAGGCTTGGTTTAACCGAGTCGAGCTAACGAAATAATTATCCGTAAAGGATAATAAGCATCCCTAAAGCGAGCTACGATAACGCACTTTACTAGTAGGCTAAAACGAGTATTTAAAGAATATTAATTACCCTAAGCGAACGATTACCCTCGAGGAGGGCGCTAAGGAGGAAGTTAATAACGAGTATAATAAGCTATTACGCGTTTTTTAAGCTATTAATAAGCTCGTGAATAAAAGAGATAACGAAGATTTTCGTAAGTATTTATCCCGCTTTAGCGTTTAATAATTAATTAAAAACGAGTAGTTTCGAGTTAGCGAACTTACGAAATACTTTATAAAGGGTATAAATAACCCGGGATATCCTTTCTTACCTTTTATAAAGGCCGGTAAAGTAACCTGGCTTTAAACAATAAGCACGCTTAATTTAGCGACCTTTATAAATATAGCGACCGCTAATATTTATGCTTTTTTCTAGGAGTTTAAGCTGCGTACCTTATTTTTAATAACGAAGCAGGAGTAAAAAAATAATATATTAATTATTACGGAGAACGCGGATAATAATATGGTTTAGGTTAAGGATTAAGCGCTATCCCGTTCCTTTACCTTAAACTAATAAAATACTAATAAGCTAGCTTAGGTTAAAGCCTAGCTAATGCTTAAGTCTAATAAATACACGGCCTTACGTATAAAGTTAGCTAATAAGAAATCGGATTATATTACCGATATATAATACCGAAAGGAAGAGATTACCGGCTTAAAGGAGAACCTGGTTACTTTAAATTAAATTATTACCGATTTACTGATTCGATAACGTTAGTAATTAATACATCCCTTTTAGGGGATTAAGTCTTAAGGTGGGGACTTATTATAAATAAGCTAGGTAAATAAGCGTAGCCCGGCTATTAGGGCTAGCCACGCTAAGTAGCCACACTAGCTATAAGCGCTAGCCGCAGGCTAATAAGTAAAAAAGAACTTCTCTCGGCTTTACTAAAGAAAAGTTCTTTATTATAATACACACCTACGCTTTTACCCTAAACCTTTTTTTTTAAATAATAGCATTTGTTTTCGCTCCATTATAATTATAAAATTAAAAAATAATATTACTTTCGGATCGATACTCGTAATCGCGTTTTTTTAAAGGAACGATTATATAAAAAACATCACGATTAAGCTATTAAAGTCGGATTTTTTTCGAGAGTTATTTAACGTAGAGTTTATTAATTATCCGCGTACGCGATTATCGGACCTTTTTCGAGGGTTATTATTATATTACTTAGGATATCCGCGTATACGAGCATCGAACCTTTTTTAAGGGTTATTACTATATTATTAGGATATTATTATTACTAGATTATTATAAAAATCTTTTTATAACCTGCTTTTAACAGTATAAATCGTACGCGTAAGTTTTTACGCGCTAGTATTTCTTCCCTATTAGCGTATAACCTTAAATCGCGTTAAATATATTACCGCATCCGGGCTAACTTACTTTGTAATTAACGCCGACGTTTACGGTATTTTAACCAGTATATATTCTTTAGCCGCGCCTTAAAGCCCTTACCTTTAACCGATTATTTTATTTCGTAAATAATTACGTTAAAGTATTAATAAAACACGCGTTTTTATATATACCCCTTACCGCCCCGTAATTTATTATTTTTTATTATTATTTAGCGGGTAACGAGAAAAGTGGAGATTACTTTAATTTATTTATAAGCTATAATACTTTTTATTATTTTTTATTAACGTAATTGTTTTTATATACTTAATCGTTATATTCGATATTAAATACAATAAATTAACCGCGATTAATATTAAGTATTATAGTATTTAAACTTATACCTAATACTATAGTTAAAAGTTATAACGATAACTTTAATACCCCGTAGTTTATTATCCGGTACCCTTCTCCCCTTTTACCGCCGTAAAGCGCTGGTATAACCCAGCTTAAGGCAACGGTGCCTCCCGCCTTAGTTATATAAATCCCCTTATTAATAACTTATTAGCAGGTATTAAAATAAAGCGCTCGGAAAGCTCGAGCTTTTATTACTACCTTAACCTAAGCGGTAATTATTTTATAAAAAAATAACGTTTTTATAAGCCTAATTAAGCATTAATTATAAAATATTTAATTCTAATCAGCTGAGTTTAAAAAGCCTTTTAACCGTATTTCCACGTAAACCCTTTAAAACGAGTTTTATACGGCGGAGGCTAAACTCCAGCTAACCGAAAACTATAACGGCGTATTTAATCGACTAAAGAAAATTAAGAAAAACGATTACACCCTATAATATATTAACCGCTATATAAACCTGCTAAAACGTAATTAAGTATAAGCAGCTCGCGAATCTGCGTAAAAAGCTCGTAAATCCGAGTAAAGAGATTATAACGCTAAACTATATTATTATTAATTATTAAATATATTAAAGCGTATTACTAAGTTTTAAAACTTTGCGGGTAATATTACCTTTAAGGCGTTAAGCCGTTGCTTATATAAGATCGTTACCGGTAAGTAACTTAAAATAGCCCTTATTATTAAACCCGCTGCTTATCGAGAGTAACCGGGAGTAATTAATTTAAAAAACCGTTTCTGTAATATTTAAAGCCAAAACCCTTAGAATTAGGCTTTTTTTTTATAACGAATTTAATTAAGGTAAATAGGCGGCAGCCTTTTACCGAGCCCTAACTGCTTTTAAAGCTTTTTAAGCTTATCCCTTAGCCTCGTAACCTACGATATAATACCCGGCCCCGGTTCTTATAACTATTAACCCTTAATATTAATGGAATATTTAAGCGGCCACTTTTAAGCTATAAGGCTCGATAATCCCCCTGATTACCGCTAAATTTATTTAATAGCCCGCTCTTATAATATAAGCTTAAACATAATACCCCTTTATAAGCTTTAAGCCTTTTACTTATTAACTTATATAAGGCTTTTAGCCTCCTTAATAATAATTTATTTAGCCCTAATTTAAACGTTACGTATTTTATACTCCCTTAAACCGTATAGGATAAAAACCTCCCGGCGGAGGAAATGGATTCGGAGGTAATAACCGAGAACCTAGTCTTTATACTCGAGCTTTTTAGGCTTAAGGTTTATTCGCTATTTCGGGTAATAATCGCTTTCGCCGCCTTAAGTAAAAGGAAATCAGAGTTTTTAACCCCGATTAAAAGGATTTTTATAACCTTAATATAATCGTTAACGGTAAAAAAATTATCTTTACCGATATTTACGTTTTCGAATAATAACTTTAATTATACTTAAAGGATCCCGAGTAAAAAGATAATTATACTCGTTAATTATTATCTATTTTTTAAACCCTTTTAAGTGGGAGTATTATGCTTTAATAGAATATTAAGCTTACGGTTCCTGCCTAATAAAGTTACCGAACCGGTAATATTAAGGTTATATTTTAAGCTTTTATCTATTAATTCGCACTATAACCTATTACCGTTACGCGTAACTTTATTAAAGGTAACCTTACTTTCCGCGATATCGCTAAAAATAATAAAGCGGTTAAGAAATTTATTTAAAAAAAACTTTACTTTATTAAAGCTATACGAACTCTGGATAAGGATAACCTTAATTAGCTTAGTATAATAACCCAAATCTGGTTTATAATAAATACTAAGATTAAAACGTATTTAAAAGCCTCGGAATAAGGTAAAACCCTGGCTAAGTATATAAAAGCTGTAAAGGCTTTTTAACCTATTTTACTGGGTGCTATTAACAAACGGTATAATAACTTAATTAAATCCGATACCCGGTTTAATACTCGATTCTCTTATACCTAGAATAACCGATTTTTTATTAACCGTTCTTTTAATAATCGTTTTTTACGATCCTATCGCTTTAATAATTCTTACCGGCGTAATAATACTCGCGACCGTAACCGTAACCGTAACCGCCGTAATAATCGAAATATTAATCGAGATAATAAGGATTATCGTAATACCCGTAATAACCGCAATAAGGATTAATAAACCCGCTTTAATAATAAGCGTAACTCGGGTAAAAAATACGATAAAGTATATTTAATATATAATAATAACCGCGAACCTAAGCTTTAAGGCTCCCTTATAAAAAATAAAAACTCTTGTTTATAATCTTCCGTTTTTAAAAGTAATTAATTATCGGATTTAAATATTAGCTTTTAGGTTTATAATAATATTATTAAATATAAGCACTGCGCCCGTTAATTCCCTTTATAACGTTTTAAAAAGAAGTATACGCGTAAATATTAATTTAAACCGGTCGCTAAGGCTATTTAAACTCCTTTAATTAACCCCACGGGTTATTATATCTACGGTTATTATTATAAGCGTTATACCTCGCGGAACGCTTTATTCGAGCACTTATATACTTATAATTACGTTAAAAAGGGCGAGCGTAAACCTGCTCTGGTTTAAATTATAAAGGATTTTAATTTTACCGTTATTAACGAGAAATTATATTTCGTTAACGCTAATAAACCGCCTTATATCCGTATCGCTCCCTTTATAAAGAATATTAATAATCCCCTTTTCTCGAGTTATACTTATCTTCGCGTTAATATTAAAACTTTATTAGAGAATAAAAGCGTTAAAATCTGCGTTAACCCTGGTACCGGTCGGACCCTAATTAATAAGGAATTCCTTAATACCCTTAAGCATACTATTAAAACCTAATACGATTACGTTAAAGGTATTAGCAAAGGTAAAATTATATGCAATAAATAGGTTATATTCTCGTTTTACTTACCAGGTATTAAAAGTATTAATAAGTATATTATAATTAAGATTACCCGTAGCGGATAAGTTCTTAATACCGAATTAAAGCCTTGTATATTATTCGGTAACGAATTCCTTAAGCCGTATAACGCTAATATTTCCTACCCTAATAAGCGTATTATATTCCGCGAGCTTAACGGTTTTTTAATACCTTTTAATATTAAGCAATATATTAAACCCTGTACTCGTAAGGTTATATTAACTCGTAAAATCATTTTAGCCCTAGGTTAAACCGCGATTATACCGGTTAAGTATAAATCGCTCCTTAATAATCGTAGCTTTATATTTATGCCCTTTTACCTTTTAGCTATTAATTCCGTTATTTCCTTTTCGACCCCTTACTTTACCGTTATTAAAAATATATCCGATATATAATAAACCCTGGCTAAAAGCCTTAAAATGGGTTTTATTATTAAATATAAGGATAATAATTACTTCGCTGCTTTATAAAAGGGATATATAAAGGCGATTATTATTATAACCGTATTAGGAATATTACTCCCGACCGCTAATACCCAAAGCATTTTAAAATTAGCCTTTTAGGTTATTAAAAACGTAAGCCTCCCGGCGGTGGTTTTAATAAACACTAATTTCGCCTTAACACTCTTTATAACGATAATAACTACTAAGGCAGCTTTTAAAGGAGTAATAATTAATATTATTAATATTATAAATTATATACTAATTAATTCTATATTAAAAACTCCTTTTATTAACGCGATTTATAGCATAATCGAGTAAACCGATTAAGCCGATTAAGGCTATATTCCCCGCCCTCGCGTTCGAGAGAATATATTATTACTTAGCATTAAGCGGCTGGCTAATATCCCTAAAATTATAATTAAGTAAGGTTACCACGTTTATAACGAGAATAATGTATTAACCACTTAAATTCTTTATTTATTAAATAATTATCCTAGTATTTGGACCGATTAAGGTATTATTAATATCCCTAAGGAATAATAAATAAAAATACCTTTTATTAACGGCTGGTAATATTATAAGCTTAATAACTAACCTTATTTATTAAGCGTTCGAGATCGTAAAGCTTTCGATAAAATATTTAACCTTTTTTACGAGTAAGGCCGTATAGAATAAGTTAATAAGCCTTATTTATTTATATATTCTTTCTTTATTATTTAATATACGGTTAGCGGAGTCCTTAAGGCTCGACCGGTAATAAATCTTCGCGATTTTAATACCGTGGCCGTATTTAATAATTACCTTTTCCCGCTTTAAAGTAAGGTAATCTTAGCTTTTTACGGTAAAAAATATATTACCGTTATTAATATTACTTCGTTTTTTTATTAATTCGGCGTGTATTTTAAATATAGGAACCGATTTATTATTATAAGCCCTAAAGGCTTAAAACGCTTAATAATAACCCTAATAAGATTTCGGAATTCACCGGCTTACGTTTAGCGCTTTATAAATAAAACGCTTAAGCTTATAAGAAAATTTTATTATACCTTTATTAACGATATTATTATTTTCTTTAATACCGCTAAGGAATATATAAAGTATTTTTAGGAGATTTTTAGCCTTTTTTAATAACTTTATATCTTATTATCCCTTAAAAAGTCCTTTTTCGGTTATTTTAATATTACGTTATTTAGCTTTTGCGTTAACGCTTTAGGCATATTTTTAATTAAAAACCGTTTTAACGTATTCCGTAATATTACGTTCCCTTATTAGCTTAAAGCTTTAAAACAATACCTTAATAATACCGGCTTTTTATAAACCATTTTACCCTATTACGCCTAAATCGCTGCGCCTTTTTAATAGTATAAAACCGCTTTTTTAGCGGCGGGCCGTAAAAATAATAAGCTATCGGTTAAAAACGTAATAAAGCGATAAGCTTATATTAAACTATTTAATATAAGCTTACCGAGTAAAAGCTAAAGGCTTTTAAAGCTTTTTAAAAGCTTATTTATTAGTATATAACGGTTTACCATTATAACGTAAATAAACTACTTTATATATAGGTTAATAGCTTTATTTATAAAGGCTTCGGAGTTATAATATTTTATACTCGGGATAAATATACCTGGGAATTAAATAGCTTAATTACCGGTTTTAATATTCGATTTATTATATTTCTTAACCGCTGCTTATTTAATATTAAAACCCGATACGGGCCTTTTAAATTAAAAATTATATACGTTATATAAACCGCCCGTTACGTGTAAATTATGCTCGAGGCTAATCGAGTGCTTATTATTATATTAACGGATTATTTTATTATTAAAGGTATTATTAAGTAAAAAAGCCTTAACACTTTTTCCACTAATCGCGTTAATCTCCGGTTTATTAATACCTTAATTTACTTTTCCCGGTACGGTTTATAAGTGTATTATTTACCCGGTAAGCTAAATCTTATTCCTAACGCGTTAAGCCGATTATATACGGTTAAGGATTAATTCGATAAAAACGGTAAGCTTATCCGGTTTAATAAGGAGTTTATTATCGACCAGGTTTAGCTGGCTACCGCCGAAACCGTTATAAATAACTCGCTTCGAATGCGTTTTATTAGCGCATATAAGGATAATACAAAGTATAAGCATATTTTTAACGCTATACGTAAAGGTAATAAAAACATTATTTTTTATTCGCGCCGTAATTACCCCTTCGCGGTTATTAATAGCCTTTTATATAACGTTAACCGGCTTAATTAATATTAATTATATATCCCGTACTTTATAATCCCCGAAATCCTTATTATAGCGTATAATAATAAACATTATTTCGGAATATACCGCATAATACAGGATTTAAGCCAGTATGTAATTTACCGTAAAACGTATTTAATAAAAAAGTATATCGAGTATTACCTAGCTTATATAGTATACTAGACCGATCGCAGTAAGCTGCTAGGCGATTATAAGCTTATTCGCCCGAATCTAAAACTAATAAATATAATCGCGATTAACTTTATTATAAAACTCCTAATAGTTAAATCCGCTAGCACCTTATAATAATTAAAAGGTGATAATAAGGAATTTTACGACTTTTTATTAACGATTAATTACCTAATATTAAAATGCTTTTTATTACTCCCTAATAATACGAAATATACCTTTTAAGATTAGGGCACCCTTTTAGGCATATATATAATGCTTACCGATTAAAGCACCTTTACCGGAATTATTTTTAATTAAAACCGCAAATTTACTTCGGAGTTTTAATAAGGTATTTAGTATGCGTTTAGCACGCGCTTATTAATAATTATTATTTAATACCCTTAAGCAAATAAACTATTAAAACGTAAAAACCAGACCGTGGAAATCGCTATTTAGTATTATACCTTTATAAATCTAAAAGGTAATTAGGTTAATTTACTGCCTGCACTATAATAAAACCTGAATTCCGCTTATTTAAGCGCAATTAATTCCTCCGCTTATAAATAACTTTTCGGTTTCCGACTCCCTAGTCTTAATAATATATTACTTAACGTTAATACTAATAAATTTAATAATATTCGGTATATATGTAAACATTTACGTAAGAATACCGAATTAGTTATAAACTTCGCATTTACTCGAGTTAAACGCTTTTATAACCGTAAACACGCGCTAATAGAGTTTAATAAGGGTAATAAGGTATATCTCCGTTTTTATTACGGTTATTACTTATTAAGTAAGCTTTCTCGTAAATACTCTTAATAGCGCGCTAATCCTTAAACCGTTAAAAAGAGGGTTAATCGCCTCGTATACGAATTAAACCTATTTAAAACTATAAATATATACTTAATAATATCCATCGCTTAATTCGCCGCCGGTTTTAAGGGAGAAAACCCTTTTTACTATACCCTACCACCCCCTAGCCTTATCGAAGGCGATAAGAATAATAAGGACTTTAGCGATAAAAAAGAAGAGTATTACGAAATCGAGACCGTTTTTAATCACCGTATTAACCGCTCTCGCGATAATTAGGATTACCTAGTTAAATAAAAGGGATACGGTTATAAAGATAATTAATAGCATTCTTCTTAATAAATAAAACGCGCTTAGCACTTTATTAACGAGTATTAAACCCGTTAACCTGGTAATAAGCCTAACCTTAAGGCCGCCGTTAAAGCTATTTAAAAAAATCCCTATCAGCCCGTTAAACGCTGTAGCCGTCCTTTTAAGGTATTTATTCCGCCCGCTAAATATAAGCAAATTACTCCTGTAAAGCGCCGTAGCAAACCTTTTAAGGTCCCTAAGAATAAAGGCGATTTAAAGGCTTTTCTGGAAACTTTTACTCTTATTACGCGTTGCCTCCGTCCGCGTGCTTTTTAAGCGATTAAGCGTTTTTAAGCGAATTACACGCTTTTTAAGCTATTCGGTATATATTAGGGATAATACGGCTTTTTCGTGCCGGCGGCACTTTAATGCGTCCCTTTTAGGGGATTAAGTCCTAAGGTGGGGATTTACTATAAATAAGCTAGGTAGATAAGCGTAGCCCGGCCACTAGGGCCAGCCACGCTAGGTAGCCATACTAGCTATAAGCGCTAGCCGCAGGCTAATAAGTAAAAGAGAACTTCTCTCGGCTCTGCTAGAGAGAAGTTCTTTATTATAATACACACCCACGCTTCTACCTAAAACCTTTCTTTTCAGCAATTATCCGCTATTACCGATTCGCGAATTATTATTTCACAGTTCTCGTTATTGTTTAAGAAATCGGGTAAAGTGGATATCCCGACCTTTTATAATAACCGATTAAAGAATATTATTTCCTTTAATATTTAATACCGTAAGCAGTTTAACCGATTAAAGGTGAATTATAATTAGTTTACTAACGAAGCCGTTAAGCTGGCTAATATTAAGAGCTATTTAAAAGGCGAGGCCGCTAAAGCCCTATAACCGTATTTAAAAAACGGTTACTTATAAAAGATTACTATTACTATACGGCTTATAAAATACTTGCGATAAGAGTATATTAACCCTAACTAATAATCGAAAGCTTACGCCGAATTTAAAAACCTGGTTATGCCCAGTATTAATAAGTTCCAGGAATTTAAAAATACTTTTATCCGATTAGCTAAAAAGCGTTACCTGCCTATTAAAAACTAAAAGCACGAATTCTATAACCGACTTATATTAAAGCTATAAATTACACTTAATAAGGAATACCTCGACGATTAAGTATTTTAGGAGGTATATAATACTTTAGCTATATAATAGGCTTATACCTTTAAGGTTACCGAAAAAAGAAATGGTAATTTTAACCGCGCTCGTACTAGAGCTGGCCAGGGTAATAATAACTAAACCACTAAAGGTAAAAGAGCTAAAAAAGGTGGTAGCGGAGCTACTGCTTCCACCCAGCTATATATTAATACTAATCCTTATAATAATACTTTAAGCGCTCGAGGGTCCCCGGCCCTAACGGCGGGCGGTAATAAGAACTTTAATAAGCTAACCGGTAACGAATTCGCTAAACTGGTTTAAAAGGCTTAATACTTTAATTATTATAAAGTTGGCTATTATATTAACGAATACCCTATTCCCCTTTACCCCGAGTATATATAGATTTAAGCTAACCGTAATATTTAATTAGCTATAATATATGCTTAACGCTATAACTCCCCTAAGCCTATAATTAAAAAGGTTATTACAGCGGAATTAGGAAATATATAACCCTGGGATAATTAAACTCCCACCCAGGGATATAATCCGTAAAGGGTAATTATAATATAATTTTTAATTCTTTAAAGGAATTATTAAGCGGGGAATAATTCCTTACCCTTTATACGGTAATAAATAAAGGAAATTAAGTAATAACTATAAACACCCTTTAAAATACGGGAGTAAGCGGTTATTTATTTATAAATAATAGATTTTTTAATAAGCTGAGAACGAAAATAAAGGTACCCGTTTATACCGATTTTACCCCTTATCGACTCTTAGGATATAATAGGAAATCCGGACAGGAAATAGTATAATTAGTATAAGGAACCTTAGGCTTATAAAACCGGGTATTCCTAAACGTATAGTTTATTATATTAAATATAATCCATAATATATTAATAAGTAAAATATTTTATACTAAGTATAGGATTATATTAAACCTTATTAACCGGTAACTAATCTTTTAGTTTCCGGATATTAAAAAAAGAGAAAACTCCACGATATCTTATTAGGCCGATACGGATCGCCGGGATTAGCTAATAAGCGAAAAGGCTCCCCGGAAAGCGGTAAGAATCCTAAAACATTCCGTTAAGTAATAAAAAACTCTAACGGAGAAACCGAAGAAGCCTACGGATTTATTAACACCTTTAGCGGAATAAAAGCGCTAAATAAAATACCACGTAATTAAATAAAAAATCTTTGAACTAGTGAATTAAGCGTTAATCCTAATAAATTAAGATTACTTCCCTTATTACTTATCCTCTCCTCGTTATAATATTCCCGAGTTAAGGGTAGCGATTAATAATAACCCCTTATTATATAAAATACATTAATAACTAGATAATAAAACACTTACCACTAATACTCCTCGATATTATTATAAGGCGATTTTACCCGTGAATTCTAAGCAGGGCCGTAATAGCCAAGGTAATTATATTCTTACCCGAAACGGGGTGGGTTAATATAAAAAGCATTTACCCGATATTACGGTTATAGGAGCCGAAGCGTTTACTTAATTTATATCCGGCAAAACTAACGGAATATATAAGGAGATTACTCTTAACGAAATTAAGAAATATATCTTTTATAAGAAGGAAAAGGTTTAGGTATTATTAGAAAAGGAAGAGGAAGAATTTCGATAAAAGGCCTAGAATACCGTTCCCGAGGAATACCGCCCTTATTTACGCACGTTTAATAAGGTGGACTTAAATACCCTCCTATTATATCGAGTATAGGATTATAAGATCCAGTTAAAGGAGGGCCGTAAAGCGAAGAAGCTGCGGTATTTATTATTATATAAAATATCCTTAAAAAAGCTAGAGGTAGCCAGGGAATACGTTATAAATAACCTTTATAAAAGCTTTATTATACCGAGTAATATCCCGTAGGCAATATTTATCTTATTCGCTAAAAAGCTTAACGAAGGACTAAGGTTTTATATTAATTACCGGAAGCTAAATAACTTAACCCGAAAGAATTAATACCTATTACCGTTAATCGAAAAAACCCTATCCTAGATCTTTAAAATAAAGGTGTTTATTAAGATTAATAACCGATAAGCGTTTTACCGTATCCGTATAAACCCTAACGCCGAAAACCTTATTACCTTCCGTATAAGGTATAAAGCTTATAAATATAAAGTATTACCCTTCGGCTTAATAAAAGGCCCGGCTACGTTTTAATAATATATTAATAACGTTTTATATAATTATTTAAACGATTTCTATAATATATACGTTAATAATATCCTAATTTACTCGGAATCCTTTAAAACATACCGCCGGTATATTACTAAAGTACTAAAAAGATTTTAATAAGCAGGGCTCTAAGCCGACTTAAAAAAATGCGAATTCCATATTAAAAAAACTAAGTTCCTCGGGTTTATTATTAATATAAAAGTCGTAAATATTAACCCAGGAAAAGTATAGGCCGTTATAAATTAGGAATTATTAATAACTAAGAAAACTATTAAATCCTTTTTAGGGTTTTATAACTTTTACCGCAAATTTATACTAAAATATAACCGAGTTATTAAGCCTTTAATTAACCTTATTAAACCGTAAGTTCCCTTCTATTTCGATATAGCCTATTATTAAGTATTTAAAGAGTTAAAAGCGCTTACCACGTCCGCACCTATACTAAAACACTTTAATTATTACCGAGAAACCCGCGTGGAGATAAACGCCTCCGATAAAGTGTTAACAGGCTCCTTAGTATAACTTTATGGCGAGGATTAATACCTTATAGCTTTTTACTCGGAGATTATATAAGGGCCCGAATTAAATTATAGCGTATACGATAAAGAAATACTCGTAATTATTAGGGCATTTTTATACTGGCGAGCGGAACTCGTGGGGTTATAAAGGGATAAACCCTTCTTAATTATAACCGATTATTAAGCCCTAAAATACTTTAAAGTTAAGTAAAAAATAAATATACGGTAAGCAGGGTAAATAAAGCTATTAGCCTAATATAACTTTAAGATTACTTATAGGCTAGGGAAAGAAAACGTAATAATTAATACCCTTTTATATAAATAAAAGGAATTATATATTTTAAAAAATAAGCAGGAAGCTTAACGGCATTAGTAAATGCTTAAATTACTCCCTAGGTTTACTAGAGTAGAAATCTGTATCCTAGAGGATATTAAGTCCTCTCCCTTTACCTTATCGGGAATAATACTAGTGGATAAACTGCTTATATAGAATCGCAGTCACCCTAGCCTTAACGTTTACCGCCTTTAAGCCGAGTATAATTACGAAGAATACTTTAGCGTAAACCAGGGCTTATTGCTAAGGGACGGACGCTTAATAATACCCGATATGGATTACTTACGCACCCGGTTAATCCGGGAGGGCTACGATTAATTACCCACGGCGTACCCTAAAAGAACTAAAATATATAAAATAATAATTAATTAATATTAATGGCTTAAGATAAAGATTAATACGGATACTTATATGGTTAACTGCTTAAGCTACCGATTTATAAAGCAGTTAAGAAATAAAACTCCGGGTTTTTTAATATTATTACCGGTATTAAACCGTATATAATAATACCTGGTTATAAACTTTAAGTTAATACTTATAAATAAATACTAGATAAATAATATACTGGTTATAATCGACCGCTTAAGCAAAAAAGCCTGAACGGTGCCTTATATTAAGGGCGCTATTACCCGGGATACCGCCCGTATATATTATAACGGCCTTTATAGGGTATTTAAGCTCCCGGAGTCCGTTACCACCGATTAAAAAACGTAATTCACGGCTAACTTTACGGATAAATTATCCCGGATCCTCGGTATATAATAAAACCTTTTTTTATTTAACTATTACGAAACCGCCGGGTAAGCGGAAATTATAAATAAATACCTTAATTAGCGATTACGGCCGTTTATAAATTATTATTAAAATAATTAATCCGTAATTATCCCAGTTATAAATTATATATAAGCTAAGTTATTATATACCTTTACCGGGCTTTTACCTTATAAGGTGGAGCGGGGGTATTTTATGCCCGGGCACTTTAATTAAAAACGTCGAACCACTTAATTCCGGGAATTACCCGTTAAGAAATATACGAACTAATAAAACGCTTAAAAAGTGGCCGAGAAAATATAGGAATACACGGACACGGTTAAAGGAATAATGCAAAGAGTATAATAGCGGATATACAACCAGGTAAATCGCTATTACCGCGAGCCCGATTTTAACGTTAAGGATCGGGTTTTTATTATATAAAAGCGTTAGGCTTAAATTATAAACCAATCGTCCGATAAGCTAAATTACCCCCTTACTTAATACTATTACGAAATTATGGAGAAAACCGGAGAAAATATATACCGGTTATAAGTACCGGAGAATTAAAAGTTTACGAATACTTTCCACGTTAACCGACTGCGGTTATATTTTAATAACCCTTTTCCCGGTTAAGCGGCCGGGAACCCGCTAAGGGAGTAAATATAACCTAATATTATTAAAAAAGAATAAGAGGTTAAGCGGATCCTTACCTCCTGGCTTTATTATTATAAGCTATAATATAAGGTTAATTAGAAAGGGTGGGATTATAAGGAGATATAATACCTAATATTTAATTTTAAGAATACGCCGCGGTTATTAAAGGAATTCCACGATATTAATCCGCAGTTAGCGGGACCGCTTATAAGACTCGAAATATAACTAAAAGCCGCCGAAGAGGATTCTTTTAATACCGTATACCCAGATAACAAGAAGGCGGCGGTTATAAGGAATATAATTAATCGGCGACGGCGGAATATATAAATACGGTAAAGCGCGCAAATAAAGGGGAAATTAATAATATAAGGGGTTTAAACCCTATTTTACGCGCATAAATCGGTATAATTAGCTATAAAAAAACACTTATAACTAGGCCTAGCGCGGGGGCCCGTAACTTAGTGGTAATAGGTATAAAAACCTAAGGGTACCCCTTTATTACCTAAAAAGCGGTTAATTATATTATATACCTGGGTTCGAGCTTTAAAACTATTTTACGAACGAAATTCTTTTTTTATAATTACCTTTAAAAGCGATTCTTATTATTTTTAAAGTCCGCCTACGTTAAACTTTAATTTTACCGGGGGGTAATAACGCTAGGCTAAAATACCGGTATTAGGCCGCTATTAGCGTAGCTAAGCGGTATAACTTAATAAAGCCGTTTTATTAAGCGGTACGGAGCGCTCCTATTAGCCTAATCGTTAAATCCACTTTAGGAAGCTATTTGTTTGTTTTTATATGCCTATACCATTATACTTAAAACGCTTCCCTTCCCACCTTAGTTTTTATTAACGATACCTACTATTGCTGAGCCTTCGCGCCGGTGTTTTATTGAGTGATCGTGACACTTGGCGATAATCCACCACGTTTACGGCATTTTCATTCTATCTACCTTAGACAGCTTAATGGTATATCCTTCGCCCATAGTTTGGCCTTAGCCCAAGACTTAAAACCCGTGCTCACTGTAACCAGTCCAGTTGTAGTCCACGTGGTTATTCAGTACACACCCTCTGTTAGTCAATAACCTGCCCATAACTTCCACGTATCCATAGCACTAAAAATAAGACCCTCCCCTCTTAAAGAACACCGCCAGCCTCCTTTTATTCGATATGCATGCATTCCATGGCAAGCCGTCATGGTGAGAGAGATTCGTTGCCGGTCTGGACCTGACATCATGTTCGATCCTCAAAACTCCCTTCACGACAACACCCATTCTCTCACTCACTCACTTAGCCACTCCGCTTCACCATCATATGCCGCTTTCCTGTTCCAGAAAAACCCGCGTGTAGACATCGTAACCCAATCAATTCTTCAATCGCCCAAGAGCTCCCGCGCTCGCCTACTCAAGGCCCGTTGGCCGCGCACCAGCAACTGGTCCTTGGCCTCCTTGGCCTCCTTCTCCTTCTTCGTCATCTTCTTCTTGGAATGGCCTCGGCTGGTATTACCCTTGTCATTCTCGCTATCCATGTATATGTAACTCCCTAGGGTCTGTCCGTGCGCGTAGATGTTGGCGAGATGACGACTGTTGTCAATGATAGGCTGTTGGAGAGGGGGGAGGTGACTCGCTGTGGGCCGAGATGCAGCTGCAGTTGCGGCCAATTCAGCAGAAGTCGAAAATGCTGATGACGTGAACGGGTCGGGGGCACCACGTGTAGGAGCAGTCGAAGTAGAATACGATGCGGATGGGTGCATGTTGGGAGGCGTCCGCATCGGTCCGGCCGAACTGACATATGACGAGAAGGGAGTCATGCGGTAAGATGCAGGGGCTGCGGCTTCGTACGAGACGTTGTAATGAGTGGAGGACGACGGGAGGGACAATCTTGGCTGTGCAGATGACCCGCCGAAGCCGTGTTCGAAGTTCCCGGGCCCTTCGCCGAAGTGGAAAGGGGCTGAAAACTGATGCTGCTGCTGCTGCTGCTGCTGCTGCTGATGATGATCATGATCATGTGTTTGCTCGCCAGTAAAAGCCACGGTCTTGACCTTCTTGACACTCTTTACCCTCTTGTCCTTGCTGCTGCTGCTGCTGCTGGCACTGCCGCGACTGCCCTTCTGCGTTTGTTTCTTCTTCCTTTCCTCTTCGTGTCTTGTCCTCCCTTCCCGGTTGCCGCTACCTCCAGCGGGAAGAAGTGAGGGAGGTTGCTGCGCATTGTAAATGTGGGAGTCGCCGTGGGAGTCGCTGTGAGAGTCGCCGTGGTAGTAGCCCTGGTAGTCGCCGTGGACCTCGTCACGGCCATGATCTGAGTGCCACGTGGAGAAGGAGGATTGGTGTTGTGGCCAACTGGACATCGTGGCCGCCTGGCGTCCGGGGCTGCCATCGCCATGACTACCGCCGATGTTGAAGTCGAGACCGGAGCTGAGGAGACGGTTGAGGCCCTCCCCACGTCGGTGACTGCTACCGGCATCGCGACCGCCGAAGTTGAGAACGACTCCAGAGCCGAAAACGCCACTCAAGCCCTCATTCTTGACCTCGCCCACGCCTAACTCTGCTGGCATCCCTCCCAAGGGTCCGCCAGGTGCTTTCATCACTGGCCCGAGGGCCGCTGCCGTGCTCGATGTACCACCATCATCGATATGCCCTTCCCTCGCCCCATGTTTCTGGAGTGACTGCTGATTGGCGCTGCCTCCCTGGACCCCATGCCCTGGCTGTTTCGTGGATGGGCGGCCGACGAGGGGAGACCGCAGGCGACTGCCAGATCGCAGGCGGCTGTCAGTTTCCAGGACACCTGTACGCCCCCGCTGCTGAGAGGGACGGGCAGACGAGTCTACTGCATGTCGTCCCTTGGTGCTGTCGCCGGCGGCCTTCCTCGCATTGATCGCGTCCCAGGACGGGTGCAGGTCGCCTAGCGACTGGGCGTCAGGGTCTCCATTCTCCGTCTCGGATTCCCTGTACGTCTCTTCCTCTCCGCGCTCCTCAAGGACCTGGATCTGCCGAGGTTGTGCGCGTGCAGGATCCTCGTCCACGCTCTGAGGCCCGCGACCGGGGAGCTCCCAGCCCCTGGAGGTGGCCAATTCGTACACGAAGAAGGAGGTGATGCTCTGGCGCGAGATGGCGCCCGCCCAAAGCCACTCGTCGCCGCCTTCCTTGTCGCCTACTGCTTGGGGTCCCAGCGCCTTGATGACAACGTGGCGGTGCTTGACCAGGTCGTGTTGCAACGCCCAGGAGCAGGCTTCGTGGACGAGGCGGCAGAGCAGTGCGCCCACCACGGCAGGGTGCCGCGCGTGGGCGGCCGCGAGATGGAGGTGTGTGAGGAGATCGGCGTGGATGCGGGCGTGGGAGCTACCCTGCTGCTGCTGCTGCTCCTGGCTCCGCGAGCTCGAATCTTTCCTGAATGCGTCGATGAGGCCCTCCGTCGGCGGAGCTCGGTGTTGCGCGAGCACGACGACGCTGGTGCAGCGTGTTGGAATACATACGTTGACCAGCTCACGGCCGCTTTTCTCCTGGCGCCGGTCGTCGAACGAGGCCACAGGGTGGCCGCAGATGGTCTCTGCTGTGTTGTGAATACACATCTTCTCTGCTCTTCCTGCAGTGGTGTCAGTCAACAAGCGAATATCTTGCCCTTTCAAAGGAGACCGGACGTAGAGGTAGAGGGAGCCAGAACAGTGATGATTTCTGAGGCGCTCATACATACCGCTGCTTGGATGGGAGGTGTGAGGGGTGAGATGGGTTGGAACTGGCGAGGCAAGCCCTCGCAACAGTGAGAATCGTGGAGAGGCACTTCAGCGGCCAAAAGCTGCTCGGGGAGAGAATATCACTTGGACATGTGAGAGCGGAAGTAGTCAGCATCATTGGTCTCCTAGACAGACGGGGAAGAGTGCCACAGAGAAGAAGAATATGCGTAACTATGGAGACACGCACAGGATCTATGAAAACCCGTGGATCAGCACACCTTTCTGTCGGTCTGATCAGACTAGATATGAGCGCCACTTGAGTGCCGCATCGGCTTCGGCGGGAGAGGGGAGAGATTTCTGGTGGTTGCTGGAGGACCGAGAGGTGAGAGCGGCACAGAAGGTGAGAGGCGACCACTCATGCCAAGGCACACACCCACAGTGGAAGTGGAAGAGATAGAAGCAGTTGGGACAAGGACCTCACAGGGAAGGAAGGAAGGAAGAACATTCCCAATGAGCTTGGGCGTTGAGGAGTTCAAGTAGCAGATACGACCGACTGACCGCTCTGGCATCCCGGTGAAAGCCGTCTTTTGGTCCTGCTGTGCTTCCATGCTGCTGTGGAACGGGTTGTCAGCATCCTCTCTTTCATCATCTTTGACCGTCTCTTGCAGGCTGCGTTGAGCGAGCTGTAGGTTGGTTTGCGACTGAACGTTTGCCATGTTGCCCCACCAAAGGGCATATGTCCTTTTGCTAGTTAGGGTTACATATTGATGTGCTTTGCCGTAAGTTTCCGCCTAAGCTAGGCAACTTCTTGTGAGCTGCCGCCTCTTAGCATTGGTCAACAGTCTTTGATACTAGTAGCATACCCAAGCTCTGCACTTGAATTACAGCTCATTTAGTCAACCTCTATCTTGTTCTCTTCGATCCGCGTATATCCACGCAGAGGCATCGAGAAAACAAACAGGTCTGTGGAGGCTGACCGGGGGCAGACAAGCAAATCGAGTTGCATCAGTTCAGAGGGTCAAAAGCCCGTACAGGTGACACGTAGCAACTGGCAAGTGTGCTCCTTCGGCAGCTCGCAGGAAATGCCGAAGGCAAACTCACAGAACCACTTTTCATATGCAGCCTGCTGCATGTCGGCCTTGCCCGCAAACGGGAGTGGGCGCCTAGGAGAGAAGCCTCCCACTTCCAGAGTCTGGCCAAAGCGACTCAACTTGATGTGACTTCCATCTTCAATCATGTAAGATGAGAATGTCCGATATTGGTAAGTGGAAATACTTTTCCTGGAATGGGGGAATGTTGTTGACAACTTCAATGATGCCAATGGGAACTTCCGATAACCTATCCTCCTAAAGGCAGCAAAACTCTCACCCTCGTACCTGCATCCAGTGCTGTCCCGGAGATTGAAAAGAAAGACAACATCATAGTCGTGGTTATGGTTGCAAGTGTCGTAATATTGCTCTCCTAATTACGCGGCGGGCCCGATAGGAAGAGATGTCATCCTGTGCGACCAGTAAGATTTGTTGAAGTGAGGTACATATATAAGTGACATCTGTGTTGTACTGGGAACCATTTATCCTACCGCCACAAGGCGCCAAATGCAAGTATACGTACAAATTAGATAAGTTAGGGGTCGTGTACCAGCCACCTCCTTTTCCGCCTTGGCACGTGGCTGGATCCACTCCTGACATAAACAAGACTGCCATATCAGCATCATCTTCACGCGAAGATGCTTCTTCTCAGTCACTCTTGTATGCTATACTTTGCTTAACGCGCGGACCAGAGGTTGCATATTTCGCGTTAACTATATCTCTCATGCCAGCAGCAATGGCTGGACTGTATCTAAACGAGGGCCACAGGTGGTCCCAAGTGAAACACCGAAACCCTCCGATCCTCACCGTACACAAGGGGGGTCCCCACAACCCGAGCCTCATCGAGGACAAAGATACTTAGCTCGAGATCATTGTACAGAGACAGAGCATTTACCGAGGAAGCACGGGAAAACCAGAGCAAAGAGACAAAGACATTAGCGGCTGACTCTTCGGTAAAGCACCATGTCTCAGCCGTACTCCTCACCACTGGTCTTCGTCTTCCTCGAGTTCCCTTCACTCTTAGTCAACCTGTACTGACTTGGGGGGGCATATACCAAAGAAGAAGAAAGACATTCACTAGACAGAGAAATCAGGAGATGAAGAAGGGGGAGGATAGGAACTTTCCATTCGATCAGTTAGCTTAGAATAGCTCATACAATACCCGCGGTCGCGGCCTCGGTCCCGACAACAACCACATGGAGGCATCATGCAGGCAGGGCAGTAACGTTGATTTGACTTGAGCGGCTCGAACTTCCCACTGTCCTCTAGTTGCTATCGTAGAGTACCCTTGTCCGTCTCGAAGACTCGAAGATATGGGCGGAAGGCTCGAAGAGATGGTGGTAGGTTCACATAGCCTTGAGGCCGCAAGTTCCAGAACCGAGTGGCAAAGGCTAGAAATGTGCACTGACTCGAGAAAACCCTCGACACCAGGATTCGGCGGCATTTGGCCTTAGGTATCCTTCGAAACAAGGCTGGCGCGTATCCTCCATCAAAAAATGACAGTGTATAAAACTAGGGTCGTCCTCGAGGGAAAGTAGCCAGAAAGCAAGATACGGTGTCGTCGTTCTACGGAGGTCATCACACACACACACACACACAAACTCGCATCTCCTCCCCTCGGCCAAACACTTCAACAGAGAAAACTTGCCCTCGCAGCGACTTCAACATGGATGTGATTACTGAGCAGTTACGAGCCCTCTGCCAGTATCACCCACCGGGCATGAGCCGTGGGCGTTTCCACAGATCGTTGCGGAATGTAGGTCTGGCATTGATTGCAGGTCTTGCAGTGGAAGGAGTAAGTAGATCGATATGGAAAGCATTTGTAGGACCTACGACGATACAGCAAATGCATGGTCCCACGGTTACTGTCACCCTCACATCTACGGGTGCCACCACCGCCACTATCTCTACGGTGAAGACCGCCGTCACAGATGCCATGTCGCTTAGAGACGCGTCAATCAAGGAGATGTGCGAGATATCAGCCGAACTCTGGGTTCTCTCCCCACCAGCAGGAGTGCCCCTGAACCTCTACACGGTCCTCAGCATCCAGCCCGGCACTGTCGTGGATATGCCCTTGGTCCGAGACGCGCTAGTCGCCGCCAGCGACGACTTTAAGCGCAGAGGCAGTACAGAGAATGCCCAGTATCCGAGACACGAGCGGGGTCATCATCAACAGGGAGACGGCCGAGCCGACCAGGGAATCAGAACCGACGGCACCGCCGAACGCCACCAGCACTACCACCAGCATCCTCTGCAGCACTTGCATCTCGGCCCTTTCCGCGGCGACGTGCGCATCCTCAACCGCGCCGCGGCCGTTCTGACGCTCGAAAGCACGCGCCGGTTGTACGACGAGGTGTTTGGTGAGGTGCTGCGGCTCGACACGTGGCCGCCTCAGGGTTCGTCGTCGTCTTGGTCTGCCGATTGCGCGATCGCGGCCGGCGGGAAGAAAGAAGGCAAGCAGGAGGAGTGTGTGGAAGCCATGGACGTGCGTGCAAAAGCAAAGGTGATTCTGCGGGGCGTGTGCTGTCCGGAGGGAAACGAGACCGGGGGCCATCTCGGAGAGGACATGGGGGGGAGCTGTTGGTTCGGAGCAAGGCAAGGGGAGATGATGAGCGAGGAGTCGATATGAATACAGCACTGCGTCATGTAAGATGTATCAGGTTCTGGTGGTGGTTGACCTTTAGTAACATGGGGGGTCTAAGTCTGAGAATGTAGTGCTCTAGCCACCCACTCGTCCGGATGCTGGTGAGTCATGCATCTACGGACGGTAACTCGGCAGCGGTGGCACGCTCGTTGTTTCCGATCTTCATCCCATCCACCGATCTTCATCCCATCCAGTTGTTGTCCCGGGAACGAAGCAAGTGTGGAAACATGGGGCCTTCGAGCGTCACGCCATCGCCAGAAATACCTGCGAGATAGGACAGCGGAAGTAGACAGCAAGCATTGAGAAGCGGTAAAGAGGCTTACTTGACTACAAGATTGGCTGTCGAGGCGTGGTGACATATACGGTTCCGTCTGTGTTGTGTTCTCGGTCCCCTCTTCTCGGCTGGCTTTCTCTTGCGTTGGAAAGTCGGGAATCCATCTGGCCCGTCCGCTCTGGAGTTATGAAGGAAGATAAGGGCAGATGGGATGAGGAGGATACGAGAGCATTGCGGAAGTGGTAGAATCGTATTTGGAAGCTAACTACCTCCTTGGCCGATGGGAAGTACTCCGCATGAAGATGTAGATCCTGAGTAACCTGTATCCGCCTGTGTGATCCCTCCCTTGGCCACTCCGTGAGGCGGAACCGCAAGGCAATACCTCTTGGTAACTTCCCTGTATCTTTTCAGAGGACAGTTCCTCTTTGGAGCCTCTCTCAACTGCGCCCCCGTGGACATGCGAAAGCTGACAGTCGAGCAATAGCGCCCTCGAGCCCGCTTGGTCCTCGGACGATGGTGGCAAGATCGCGGCACAGTGTGGCAGCGGCCAACTGAACGGGGGATTCCGAGCTACCTGGAAAGAACACACATCAGTTACAAGGATCTCTCGTGGCAAAACGTAACCAGGAGAGCGTGGGTTGGACAGGGACTGGAACCGAGAAAATGGAAGCATGAGTTTCTCGAAAGAATAAGCAAGGCAGACATGGACTTGCTGGCAGAAGAGAGACACTCTGAGTTCACGAGAGACGGACAACATATAGAGACTTGGGGTGGAGGGGGATAGAGAGGAGGAACGAAAGAGAGGAATAACGATAGAGAGGACGAAGGATAGAGATTGGACGAGGGGAAGTAACAAACACAGAAAATCCAACCATGGCAGGGTACACAATTTCCCTTCTCCATCGACATCGAAGTAGATACGCGAACTTCGTCATGGCGAAGACGCCTCTCCTCGTGAACCATGCCTCTATTGTCGCCGATACCGAACGGATGGCAGATGCGGTGCAACCATGTGGCATCCGCCTCGACTATGGCGCGATACTCGTCCAATTCCTCCACCACGCGAGACGGCGACAGAGGCAAGGCCCTGCCCTCGCCTTCATCCTGGTCACTCCCTGCCAGGTAGTTCCACAGCATTTCGAGCTCGGCGTGGAGCTCGACAGCGCCGAAGGCAACGTCGCGGAGGCTGTCAGCATCGGGGAGCACAGCCAGATCCGAGAAAGTCGACGCAGTCCAACCCGTTTCGTCACCGTCGTGTTGCTCGCAGACGCAGATATCGGTTTCCGGAGGAGCAGCCGGACCAACAAGGGCGGCGGCATCGGCATCGGCGTCGTCACGACCCATGCCGTCGCGAATGGCGCCTGCGGTGTGCGAAGAGGCGGCCATCTTCAGCTCGGCCTGGAGCATGCGCTCGTAGGCATCGACCTGCGCAGGAAGAAGCCGCACGAGGGCCAGCGTGGGAAACTCGTCAGTCAGCGAGCGACTGAGCCGGCCTGCCTCGTCGTGGTGGCACTTGCGTCCGCGATGATGCTGCCCCGCAGGTGGCATCGTGATGGAAGTGGGCGATGGTGAAGGTGGCTGTGAGAAAGGCGAGGAGAGTGGAAAAGTCGAGGAGGCGAATCCGTGCATCGTGCACCACAGCCAGTAGGCGAGCAGCAACAGCAGCAAGACCGATACCACAAGACCTCGGACTCCGGGGAGAAGATTCCGTAGCATATTGCGCAGCCAGACCGCCGCTGCCTTCAGATTGGATCCCAGATGCCATGGACGGCCGCCACCGTCGCCATCGCCATCACCATCACCGCCTCTCTTGTTCTCCTTGTTGGTCTTCTTCGTGTCCTTGCGGCGCTTCTTCCTCTTCGTGTTCTTCGCCTTCATGTTCTTCTCTTTCATGTTCTTCTCCTTCATGTCCATGGTATTGTTTTCCTTCTCTTCTCCTCTGTCGTCTTCGATCGCTTCGGCGTCCCTGGTGTGGTCATGGTCGGTGTCATGGTCGGTGTCATGGTCGGTGTCATGGTCGGTGTCATGGTTGGTCGCATGACGACTAGGGCAGTTGTGAAAGTGAGCCACGTTGTTGACGACTGGGGCTGACGGCAGGGGCGCCGTGGGCAGCAGGAGGCGGGCAGCAAAGGCCTCGTCGAAGTGGATGTAGTGGTCGTGTCGGACAGAAGCCGTAGCATCGTCTTCTCGAGATTCCTGTAGAAGTTCCCGGGCTTGCTGTAGACGTCTTCGGCGATGAAGCCCCATTAGCTGGTATTGTTGTTGGTGCTGCTGCGGATGGGGTGTGACGTAGCCGGAAGCGCCAGGTCTTGCTTCGTCCTCCGTCACATCACGGAGATCATCTGGGTAACGAGGTAGAGAGGTACCAGGAGAGGAACCGCGCGAACTCATGGTGAGGACGAAGAACCGCCAAGAGACACAGGTAGAGACAGGTTCAAGGGTGAGTTGGCGGGACGCAACGAGTGGCGGGCAAGAAGCGGGCGTTGACGACGATGTGGAAGCAAGATGGACGCCGGAAAAGTCGCCAATGAGGGCGAGCTGTTTTTGGTAGCCCTGTTGGAGGCCTGGCGAATTGGACGGAACTGGGCGTCTCCAGGTCAGCCAACATGGGACAGGGAGAGGAAGCGAACGAGGAGTACTCCGTAGAGTGATGAATTGTAGGACGAAGGCCGCTGCCTCGGACCGGCTTCCTGCCATAAGTCAGCACCGGCCAGCAGTATATCCAGTAACGCAACAGCTAACGGAAGCCCAGCAGCAACGGAACAGCGGTTTCTTCTGTATTGGTGCCACTGAAGGAGTGAAAAGTTCGAGTTACGGATACTGCCTGCTCCGTCATCCGACGACATCCGTTCCCGTTCCCGTCAAGATCCAATGAGATGGCTCGAAAAGGGGTTGAAGCAAACGGACGCTCCCGAGCCGGCACCCAGCAAGCCCCGGCCCGCCGACAATCTTGCAATCTCATCCATCTTCCCTCCCTCGCCGCCGAAAGAGATCATCCTGAGCTGTTTCGGGCTTGATCATCGATACAGGAGGCCCCATCCATCCTCCTGGCCCTCCTTGCCCTCGTATTGCCGGTCTTGCTCGCTGTCGGATACGAAGAGACCGTAGCTATCGTCGTTCCACTGGTCTGCCAGGTACTCGAGCGCACGTAGCCCCCCGCTGCCATAGTCCGCTCCTCGATCAAAACCGGGAGACGAAGGCTGACTGATACAAGGCGAGGAGGCTTCATCTTCTAGGTCGAAACCTTCACCGGAACTGCTGCCATCACCGAGACCGACGCCACCACGATGACCCCCGGCCTCCCCGTCCTCGTCCGCTCGCTCCTGCGTCGATGCCAATGCCTGCCGACCTCGTCGAATCAACAGGCTCTCCCAACAGTCAGCCACGGCACGCAGGAACCGGGGCGTCGCATCCAGCGCTGATGCATCATGGTCCGGCACCTCCGGCCCATCATACACCTGGCTCATCAAGGACCGTGGCCAGGGCGGGTCGAGGCGGCGCGCAATGGCGGCCGACGGGATCGGTAGCGTTAGCTCCAGCATGGCTGGCGCGGCCGGGCCCAAGGCGATGTGCGACTCGATGATGCTCTCGAGCAGTCTGACGAGACTTGGTTGCTGTACAGCTGCCTTTCGGTCCTCCTCTGCGTGCTGCTCCGCCTCCGCTTGCTGCTCCTCCTCTGCTTGCTGCTCCTCAGCTGTCGTCATGGGCAACTTGGTTTCGGAAGTGTTGGCACCAGCGCCGGTAGGTGGCTTCTCGATCTTCTGGTCATTCTCAGTTGTCTTGCTGATCTTTCCATCGTCAGGGATCTTCTCCGGGCTCTCGATTCTCTGGTTGCTCTTCGTCTTCTGGTGAGTCTCGGTCTTCTCATAGATTTTTGCCTTCTCGGCGGTCTCTGTCTTGACCCCCTCGTGGTTCTCGCCTGAGTGGTTGTCGCTTCCCATGTTGCTGACAGCCTTCTTGTCGTGCATATCTCCCGTGGAGACTCTCCCTTCGCCGCTCTTCTCCTCGTCGATCTGCAGTGTGTTGATGCCATTGATCATCTGGGTCAACGCAGCATCCACAGTGACACCGTCCTCGATTTTGACGGCGAGTGCTTGGGGTTCCGACATGGTGACAACAGAGACTGATGGCAGGCGAGCGAGCAGACGTGCCCATCAATGACTCCAGAGTGTCAAGTCGGGTGGGCGACGAGATCTAAGAGGAATGACGGGTTTTCTCTCAGGTTCCAACCACATCTCTCGACTTGAAAGCATCCTGAGACACCGTTTCGCAGTGAATCAGTCTACTTTGATGCTTTTTCTGTTGCCTTCGCTCCCTGTCGCAGGTGCCTGAGTGTACCTCCTGTGTGGACCGACTTCCATTCTTCTCGACTTCCATCCTTTTCGAATTCCATTCTTTGCGATTTCTTTTTCTCTATACCGCCGTGTTCTCTTACTTGAGCAGGGACATACCTTGAAAGACCTTGTACCTTCGAGACTCTTTGTGCCTTCGAGGGTCTCTGTGCCTTCCACAGGCCTTGTGCCTTCGAGGGGGTTCGTGCTTCGAAAGGGTTTGTGCCTCGAGAGGGGTCTTGCCTGGTATCCTCTCAGCCAGGGGGATATCCCACAGATAATGATATATGCGCTGATCTCCCTGGCTGTGGGAGAACCCGTCGAGGGCATCTTGCCACGCGATACTGCCGTACTGACCGGATAACCAGCATGACGCAGCAGAACCGCAGCGGAAAAGCCCACCAATACATTGGCGAGATAGATGGTAAGTATGTCCGTCCCCTCCATCATTCCGAGCAGCTGTTCTTGTCGTTGGATGTCTATTCAGGCTGATGTTTGCCCACGGCTGTCTCTTGCCGAGAAGTCAGCGACGCGTGTGCTGAAGCCACAGTTGCCCTTTCGGATCTGCTACTGCTCCGACCTTCCCACGAGACAGAAGCAGAGAGAACGACAATGTCCACTTCCAAGATCTCCTGGACGTTCGGTTTCCCTACCAGGTTCCGCTCGGAGCTGGAACTCCTCGGCCGTGGGTATGCTTGCGACCCCGATCTCACTCTCGAGGGCGGCTATCCACCCGCGCAGCGAAAAACCAAGGATCAAGGCGTGCAGACAATACCAACAACTCCTCCCGACTCCGAGCCGAAGATAGTTGAAGACAAAGAGGACAAAGAGGAGGTCAAGTCCAAGGACAGGGACATGAGCGCCACGCTCGAATCGGAGAACAATACACTACACCAGCAGTGCAGCGAGCTTAGTGATATGGGCGTCGTGCTGAAAACGGAGAACACTACACTACATCAGCAGTGCGGCGAGCTCAGGGACATGACTGCAGTGCTCAAGACGGAGAACAGTACACTGCATCAGCAGTTCGGCGAGCTCAAGGCTCTATACGAACATCTCTCCGCTCGTCTCGCTCGCGAGGCGGCCCAGCACAGCTACTATTACGCCCTGTATGCATCCCTGCGAGAGACCATCTGCACCGTGGCGCGAGTGCGCGGGCCGAAGTCCACCAACAGTGCCGGCAACGAGAGCAACATCAACCGGTATGCCATTGAAGACCACGGCCGCACGCTCTCCATCACCCAGTACCAGCCGTCGGCAGATCCGACGCGTCCCCCGCGCCAGAACAAAGAGAGCTTTGCCCTCGACCACGTGTTCGGGCCGACGGCGAACAACAACCGCGTCTTCGCCGAAGTGCTGTTGCCCCTGGTGCGCAGCGTGCTCTCCAACACGGCTCGTGAGATCGACGGACAAGTCAACAGCGACGATGACGGCGCCATGGCCGAGGAGCACGTGCTTCTCATCGCGTACGGCGGTACGGGAACAGGCAAGACCCATACTGTGACGGCGCTGCGGGAGATGGTCGCCGAGACGCTGATCGACCACATTAAGGGGGAGGAAAAAGGAGAAAAGACCCAGCAAGAGCCGGCGTTGGCCACGGCAGACCAGGTGCCGACCGGCGACAAGTACAGCTCTGGAAAGCGGCAGGTAACCATCTCATGCGTCGAGATCTACCAGGACTCCACGCGCGACCTGCTCACTCGTCCGGCACAGTCGTCTCGCTCGCAGGGACTGCGAACAGAAGCTACAGCGGCACCGACAACACCACCGAGCACCCACGCCGTCCCCACCACCGCCGTGGCCCGTGAGCTCCTCGCTCAGGCAGACGAGCAGCGCCAGACGTCAACGACACGCATGAACATGACGAGCTCGCGGGGGCACACCCTGCTGACATTCACCGTGTCCGTTGAGGGGGCGGCCTCTGCTTCTTCTTCTTCTTCTTCAACACCACGCATGGCAGCAGCGACAACATCAACACCGGAGCACATGAGCCGAAAGGGATCCGTCACGCTCGTTGACCTAGCTGGAAACGAGAAGCTCAGCGAGTCGGGTGCCGACGCCGCCGAGGCCAAGGCCATCAACGCTAGCCTCAGCAACCTCAAGACGCTGCTCGGGGCGTTGATCGACAACGCGGCGGCAACGACATCGACACCGGGATCAAGATCGGCCGCACGACATGCGCTGACGACGCTGCCTCGCAGCGCTACGCCAGACACGTTGACTCGGATGATTGCGGCGCAGTTGGGGCTTGCTTCCACCGGTGCCGCGAGTGGGAGTGCGAGTCCAAGTACGAGTCAGGGGCTCAGCACGAGAGACAATAACAACAACCGGAACGCGAAACCATCGCCGCGGGTCAGTGTCGTGCTTCTCGTCACGGTGGATCTCGAAGGGTTAGGCAGCGGTGGAGGCGGCGAGCGAGCGGTCAAACAGTCGATCCAGACGTTGAACTTCGCTCGCGATGCCGGCCAGGTCGCCCTGCGACCTACGGCTCCGGCTCGGAAGAAGACCATGACAATGACAGCGTTGCAAAAGTAGGCGGTCGCTGCGGTTTCAGAACAGCAACAAAGCATCGGCAGAGCAACGGCGTGACCTTGCCAGGTAGTGTAAGTAGGTATGTTGTGGCGATGTGGGCAGTGCAGTGGTCAAGCTGTTAACGTGGTATCCTTGTGTCACATAACACTTTGTGAGAATCGCGCGTCATGGCCTGCTACCAACCTTCAGTTCTGTAAGTGGCTCGGCCCAAGCTGAGGCAGTCAACGGTTCCGTCGTGAGCAACTGTCCCAACACCAGCCAACAAATCCGAGCTCGGGTGGGAGCTGCTATGGAGAGGAAACATGGGCCGGCCGGTACCTCGAGGTCATGACCGTGTTGCCCAGCATATATCTCCTGTAGATAGATGCCACAGATATCGTCACCGTCAGTGCAACCGGTATAGTATCCCATGTAACAAGGAGGGGTTGCTCATACTCCTCCAGTAGGAAATCTGTGCTGGGCAATGCATTCGCCTGCCACTGCACTTCGCCAGGATATCGCCAGGATATCGCCGAATCCTTAATGCACATAAGTCCTCACTGGACCCAACACTCCGTCTGTGGAATTATGTCCCTGTAATTTCGTTGCCCTTGCCATGCTAAGGTCCTTGCTGAGGCGTCTCGTGAGTTGGTTATATCGCATTTGAGAGTGATTCGGCGCAGGCTTCTTCCATCCATACCTTACCACCAGTATCGATGTAGTTTAGGCTGCGCATCCTGAGACGTAAGTTAAAGAATGCACTTTCGACTTCGTCAACAAGGCCCGGATTTCTGTCAGCAAGGCCCAGGGAGAGGACACAAGACTTACCATTCATTACCCTGCCAGGAACTACGATCAATCATTTCTCATATGAAGCTGTGCCTAATTTGGGGGAATCCGTGCCCTCTGGTGTTACATAGAGCAAACGCAAACTCAGAGGTCCTCGTCGCCACGTGAGCCTGGGGATGCCATGGGCTTTCTCATGTTGTAGGGGGAAGAGAAACTCGGGGTCGAGGGCGTAAGCTGTCAAACAATGAAGATGCATTACAAAGGACAAGAGCTCAGTTGCGGATCGAACCTGCAATAGCGAAAATCCTTGTAGACCTTTTATTCTCCTCCATATGGTACCTCAAGAGACCCGTACTAGACGGGCGCCTTGTACCTGGACTACTTGGCCTGCGGATATGTAATCGTATCCAACTACTGACTCCGGTGGAAACGAGTCGCTTCAGTACTGTACATGTGCTATAATCAGTCAATGCTACCTTCGTCTGGTTGTACTTCAGGTGCGATGGCGACCGCAACAACGGTGACGATGGCCAAGCTGGTCAGACTCTTGCCGAAATAGTGTCCAATGACAAGCACTTGTTCAAAGAGCACGGCTTTGTCGGAAGATCACGGCTTCTTGACCGAGCGCGGCTTCCTGAAAGCCATGGATTCCTGAAAGATCACGGATTCGGAAACGATGGAAGAGAAATGGCTGAAAACAATGAGAGCAAGTGGTTTGCGGGAGGAAACAACTGCGACTGATCAACTATATCGACGAACGCGGAAAGCCTCGTGCTTAAACAAAGGTACACCATACCGCTCGAGGTGGCCGATAGAGACCGGGCAATGGCCGAGTTGGTCGGACTGTTGCCGAGAGCGAGTCTGCTAACAAAGGGGGCGGATTCGTAAGGGTCACAACAAAGATCACCAAGGACGAGGACAGCGAGTGGCTCACGAAAGGAAGCAATTCTAATCAATCCATTATGAAACCGAAAGCGGAAAGCTCGTGCATAAACAAAGATATACAGTACCACTCGAGTCGTTTGATGGAGGCCGGAATAATAATTCCACTATCCCGGCTCCCTGCCGTTTGTATACACCTACCTAACCTGGCCTCCAGCCACCCCCAGATTGGTCTCCTCTTTCTCAATATTATCAACACGCCCACGTTGTTCAATACGATCACATTATGATCTTCTGATTCGACGAGGTTGTTCGACACGATCACGTTGTCATCATTCGTGGGCTCTGATCTGCGAGCTCGTCAGCATCGACGTTAAATAACGGCTCCAATCCTCTCAAACCCATCTTTCGTACAAGTCTCTACATTGAAACAACACCTACTGAGGCGAAGAAAAAGTCAAACTCTCCAGTACCAAGCGAGGTTTGATTACAGCTGAACTTGAAACCACAGCGTACATCTTCTTCCGCTTCTCATATACGCCCCTATTTCTGACGTTTTCGCAGATATTCTCTGCGTGCCATTCACAATGGATATGATGACTGCTCTCACGATCTGCCTTCTCGGCGGCATCCTCGTGATCCAGTACGGCCACCACTGGGTGGTCGCCGCGGGAGCTCTCTACTGGGCGTTCGTCTCGGTGTTATCTGGCAACTGCCTTCTCCCATCGTCCTTCTGCCCGGCAAACGAGGCGGTACCCCATTGGGACATCCTCGTAATCCTCCTGCGGGTCGCCGGCCTGGCCTGCTTCTTCCTCGGAGTGGTCGCCCTCGTCGCCTATCACAATGGAGAGAGACACGCCGGTCGTTTTGCGACGGCTCTCATTTTCACCGCCATGCTTCTATCGGGCACGCCCGAGGCCAGCACACGCCACCCCTCCTCCGCTTCTTCTCCGGGTGGTGGCCGGGGGTGGCTGCCGAAGCCTTCCTCTCCGAGCGACAACGGCGGCTCGGCGTGGTTGCCGAAACAGACTGTCCCGACTGTGACAAGGACCGACATCGTGCCCGTGGTCTCCGAGCTGCAGGACCTTATGTCCACGTATAAGAGTATCGCCCAGTCGCCCGCGGTCGCCACGAACGCGTGGCGTGACGGATTCCTCGATTCCAAGGTCATGGCGTCCGCCGGACTGGCAGACGTGGAACATGGAAGCCTCTGGCAGGGGAATCTCTTCCACGCTATCCGATACGACGTGACTGGGCTGCGGGGACACTTCTCTGCCCTCTCACAGTGGACGCCGCACTGCGTCGATGGCAGCCGAGAATCTCTGCCCACCGGGTCAGAGCCCTTCCGGTCATGCTCTGAAAAGACGCGTGGGCTGCTGAAGGATGCCGAAGACAGCCTGTCCACGGTCGAGCCCTGGAGGTTTCTCAGCACTGACCTCCGCAGGGGAATGGTGCAGCTCGAGCGAAGCGTGGAGGGACTCCCGCCCTCGGCCTTGTCACCGCGGCGTGGAGTCGACTCGGCTGAGCTCGTCACGAATCCGGAAACCACTCGGCACATAGCCGAGGCGCTTCTCGCGCCAGGCGGATTTCTCGACCAGCGACAGCCCATGGGAGGCCCCGAACTGATGGAGAAGCTGGAGAGATCCAAAAAACTCCTCACGGACGTCATCGCCGGGTACGACGGCTGCATCGAGCCGTTCGCGGCAACGTTGCTTGCTGGCGGCGAAGGTATCCTCGCGGCCGCGTCTGCTCGAAGAGGCTTGACGAGCTGGCTACCCATGCCGAACTGGCTCTTACGAACTGCATTCGACATGGGCATTTCCCTCACGGACACCCCCTGCGTGCCGCAGATCCAGCCTGGACCCGACGGCGACCGGCCCAGAAGCCGCGTTGCCCGGCTCGGCGAGCTTCGCAACTGTCTGGAATCCGGGGCAGCGCACATCCGATGGGCCCACACGATCCTGGACCACACGGTCGCCGTGCAACGAGCGTACATGCAGGCCGAGGAGCGTCGCGGGAAGCTCGCTCGGGACCTGCGGAACCTCCTGGAGAACAACTTTGTCGTCGTTGACTGGGACGCCAAGCGCTATGCTTTTGCTTTCCCACGGCCCGAAGAATTCATCAAGGATCTGGACGCAGCCGTGGAGGAGGTGGCCGGCCTGTTCGACTTCATCGTCTTCTTCGAGGGCTGGGTGCGGACGCAGGAGTTCGGCCGCTACAGCAACAGAGCTTGGTCCGAGGAGGATGAGCGCCGGCGGAAGCTACTTCTGGGCGATGAAGAGGTTCGCTGGGGCAAGTTCAAGAGCGGCGCTCCCAGCAGCGAGTGGGTGAGGTAGGAAGAGTAGGCCTTGACTGCCGAGAACCGGGACTGGAGGGATGAATATTTGTTTGGATTTGTTTGTATTTGCTGGAGGGATGAATATTTGTTTGGATTTGTTTGTATTTGCTGGAGACAGAGATAGTTATGCATCGCTGAATGAAAAACATCCAAAAAGAAAGGGCCCTCACCAATACTGTTGCATCGTCCCAACTCAACAGGGGCAAGCAGACTTGATAGCGCGTGAGGACTGTGTTGACCGTAGCTGACATCGGCATGTAACTGAACAACGATGTCCTTGAAGTCAAGAGCAGTAACTGAAGAGCAGTACTCGGATGCGGTGATTTAGCAACGAGGTGTCGTCGTCACGAGGAGAGAAGCATCAGCAAGGGAGGGAAGGCTTATCCAATTCTAGAAACGAGCGTAGTAGTCAACGATGTCCTGTTAGTCGTGCAAATGAATGTTACCCACGTGATGGGTTCCCGATGTGACTTCCCCCATTCGATGCTTGTAAGTTGTGCCTGACCAGTACTGGCACATGCCACCGCCCTTTTCCATATCACATTCCTTCACGCTGGGCGGGCCGCATGACCGCACGACCGCGTCTCGGTCCCGATATTCCCCTCCCTCCTACTAAGGCAGCTCGACCTCCTCCTGGTCCAAGATCAGCAGCAGGGCCAGCTTGCGGCGCAGCTCGCCGTCGTACCGCTCCATGAGCAGGCGGACGATGCGGTCCCAGCGCAGGACACGCTCGCGCGTGGTGCGGCGGCGCTCGGGCTCCCGCGCGACGCGCTCGACCTCGACGTATAGGTCGACCATGGCCCGCACGAGCGTCTGCAGCGGCACGGCGGCACGGCCGGCATCCGCCGGGATGAACTCGGCGATGCCCAGGGGTACGTTGTGCAGCACGATGAGGTCTTTGTTCGGGTGGGCGGCGGCGCCGGGTCCCTGGTTCGCGAATCGGAAGCCTTGGGCGGGGGTCGGGTCGCGACGAGGCTGCTGCTGCTGCTGCTGGTTCGGACCGGAGCCGGCGAACCTGTTCAGCGCGGAGTCAGCACGTCAGATCGATCTAGATGGTAGAGACAACGCGACATCCACAGACGGGTGGTGCATGGAGCGGGGGTTTGGCGTGCGTCATGAGGTACCTCGGCATGTATGGAGAGGCCATGCCGAACACGCAAGGGAGACGCAGGGCGATCAAGAGGACGAAGAGCAAGCAAGAGGACAAAGAGCAAGCAAGAGGGGCGACTCACGAGTTGGATTGCTCATCGTCAGCATCGTCATCGCCATCATCGCCGTCATGGCCAGTGCCGCTGTCGTCGCTCAGCTCGATCACCTCGTCATCGTCCAGTCCAGCAGTGGTGGCATCACGCTTTCGACTGCCTTTCTGCTGCTGTCGACCGGAGTTGGCAGCATCGCAGTCGACAGCCCAGTGGTTGCCGTGGCAGTGGGGGCAGGGGGAAGGGGGTCCTCGGCCGTTTGCGTAGTCGTCCTGGCGCACGATGGCTCGCTGGATCCGGCGAGTCTTCTTCTTCATGTTGGCCTTGGCTTTCTGCGCCGGGGTGCGGCCCCTCGCCCGGCGTGGCGTCTGCTGCTTCGTGGTCTTCCCGCCGGCGGCGGCGGCGGGCGCTCCCGCCGCGACCGAAGGTCCGCCCCCGAAGCTGACGCTGTTGTGGATCGTACAATCCTGGACGTTGATTCCAGCGCCGGGCGCCATGTCTGTTGAATGCTGCCTGGACGACGGCACCTCCTGGCGGGAGTGACCGATCGTCCAGTGCGCGAAGGAAGTCCAATGAGGGAAACGACAGACGATGCCGTCACTGGGAGAGGCAGTGCCAGTGATGATGGAGTAGGAGAAGAGAGGTTCCTCGGCACTGGGGGAGGGAAAGCTGGCACGAACGGTTTGTCCTCCGAATGTCTGAGACATTGATGGCCCGTAGTTTCTCCGGTCCTCTCTGGTCATGTGGTCAGTCCGCTCGCCCCTCCGACGGCGACGATGACAGATGGCAGGCTACACCAGGCCTAGCTCTTCTCTCTCCCCAACCGTGCTCTTCCGCTGATAGAACTCAGACTAGGTGTGCCTGCCGAGATGTCAGTCATGGGCAGCAGCGTATGTACCGTAGTGGTCAGGGGATGGAGGACCTACCGGTATCTGATATCTCCGACACGCCTTCACTGTCGCCCGGGACATGGTCAACTAGGCTGTCGCTTGCCCTTTCCGGATGTCATGTTTGGCCTGAGTGGCCTCACCCCGGGTTCCCCCGCCGGTGGAAACACCACAAATTGTCACGATGCTAGCTGGGAGTAGCTTCACTTTCATGATGTCCTCATCGTGTCCGCTGTTAGCCATTGCCGACAATAGCCGACTGGAAGCGATCTTGGTGGACCGCGGAGAATCCGAACACCGACCGCCGAGACAGCATCGGAGCCGAACCTGCTCCACCTGCAGTTGACACTTCCCCGCATCTGCCTGCCAGCTGCTGGGCGACGACTCGGTCAAGCCCAAGAATAAGGCCGGCAAGGGCGCGATGGGCGCGGAGGACGCGGACGCTGTCATGGCTTGTGCTGCAGTTCAGAGGGGCACTTGTTGATCGGGCTGAGGTACCCAACAGACAAGGGTGATAGTGCTGAATGTTGCAGTGCCGCCGAGGGCCGGGGGATACCTGAGGTAGAGTACAGTACCTGTGCATCTGTAACCCAATCGTGCCAATCCACTGCAGCCAGTTGCCGGGCACTCAGTGCCGGACGAGCCGGAGAGTCTATTTCCACGATATTAATGAGCACCACTATTTGCGCATTAGGTATCCCACTATTAGCGTATTAGTCCCATTTTTTAGAACCAGTTAGAGGGCTAGAAAACAGTAATATAAGCCCGCGCACTAAATTTTATATAATAACTCTTATATCTTTGTTTTCCCAGCCTTATCTCCGCTCTCTTAGCCTCCCTTACTCTGTATACTTAGCTACCGGCCGCGCGTTATTACTTTTAACTACAGATATTAATGTTTTAAAGCCGTATAAGCTTATATAAATACTTATAGCCTTATAAAATTAACCGATTAAATATTACCACTTTTTTAGGCCTCGCGAGGCCTTATAAGGCCTTACCGGTAGGCTATATAATCCCGGTTATCTCCCTAGCCGGGTTAATCCTAGCAGGTTAGGTTACTTAACCCTCCGGCCAGCGGCGCCGGCGGCGGGTAATCTAATACTAAGTCTGCTTTATAGGACTCTTTACGCTCCTTTACGATAAAAAACGGTTATTTTATAGCGTTTAAGAACGCTATAAACTAAAAAAAAAACGGGGAGTATTCGTAATATACCGTTTATTATAACCAGGGCCAGAAAAGGATTAAAAAAACTATAGTATTAGAATAATAAGCTCCCGTAAAAAGAATTACCTATAATAAGGAGCTATTACGGCTAGTATTCTTAATAACGGCCTCTAGACCTTTAAGGTTAAGGCAGGGTATAATACGTATAATTATAATCTCTTTAAAAATCGTACCGCTTATTTAGGTGCCCGGCGCCTTACGCAGCCTATAAAGGATAAGATTAAAAATATAACCATTAACGGCGTTAAAAAAAGGTTGATTTATAATTCCTTGGCTAAAAACTTCCCTAACCACCCTATTATAACCGAAGATATCTCGAATTTTATATAAAAGCTTCGTCGTAAAAGGCTGGATAGCTTTAATAGCACGCAGGTATTCGTAAAAAGGCTCGAGAACGAGAGAATTCCTTATATTATTATATTCGATAAAAAAGACCCCTAGATTATTACTATAGTTTTTTAAACCTACCCAGAGTGCGTTAAGCTTTAATAACGCTTCCCGGGAGTTTTAAGCTTTAATAATATATATAAAACCAACCGCTACCGTATACCCTTTTTTAACACCACGGGAATTATATATACCGGCTTTACCTATAACTAAGTCTTCGGTATAATCCCTAATAAAACCTAAATCTGGTATAAATAAGCGTTAAGGGCGTATAAATAGCTAACTGCCCAGGTAAGGGCGGAGCTCCCAGGAGTTATAATCTCCAATTTCGAGAACCGCTTTAAGGCGGTAATACGGGCTATTCTACTTAAGCCGTAATAATAATTATGCTTATTCCATATTAATAAGAATGTTTACCTTAATATTAAGAGATTTTGGGATATAAAGGCTTATATACGCGAGAGAAGTAATAACAAGCAAATAAAAAAAGAATAAGCAAAAAAAAAATAAGTAAAAGAAAAGGAATTAAAGGCTACCGGAAAAAATACCGCAGCTTTTCAGGATTTATTCCGGCCTATTAATTAAGAGGTAATCGAGACCTGGGATTTATTACCAAAATACTTATTATAAACCCGTAATAACTTTATTCTCTACTAGGCTTATATAGCGTACTCCTAGTTAATTAAAGAGTTTTAGAGTGCCTGGCACCGGCTCGTTAACTAATTCGGAGAAAATTAGCCTTAGGCTATTCGTTACCTTAAAAAAACCTACCTCTTATACCGTAAGTAATAAGTTAACTACTTTATTTTTATATACCATAATTACGGAATTAAAATAATATCTTTTACCGAATCCAATTATAATACTATTAAAAGCAATCTTTAAAACGGTTACATAGATTTATTAATACTCGATAATGCTCTTCGTTAATATACCCTAGGCATTAGCAGGAATTTTTTTAATGCACTTATTAAGGAATTGATTAAAAGCCGCCGGAAGCATTTAAATAGGTTATAGCTGGGGAATCTACCTCTTACCGTTAGCTAAAAAGGTTTAAATAAGCTTTACAAACAGAACTATATAGCCTAAGGAGCTTTACTTACTGCGGTAAACCAATAAAACCTTAATCGATATACGGGTATATTTACTGCTTAATACGGTCTTTTATATGCCTATAATATTTATAGGAATATTAAAATCACGGAAATATACCCAGAAATTATACCGTTAGCTTATAAAGATATAAATCCCTTTTAGCTTACCGGAGAGGACTTAATATATTATTATTATTATTTAGGTATAATGGCTAATACTCTTTTTATATAGGCTAACCGGGAGCTATTTTTATATATACGAGAATTAAGGATATAGCCGCCGCGTAATAAACTACGACTTAATAAGGCTTAAGAAGTATTATACCCTAGTATACTAATAGGTAGGCTATTATACCGCTACCGGTATCTTTTCCTATGGTAAGGCCTATTATAATAGGAGTTAAAGCCGTATATCGAAGAAGGAGGGGTTATAATAACGCTTAATTAGAGTAATAAAGGCCGCGGGGGCCGGGCCCGGGCCCAGGGCTTTCTGCAGTTATTATAACGTGCCCGGGGCTCTTTGTAATCATTATAATATGCCCGGGGCTCCCTGTAGTTATTATAACGCGGCCGGCCGGGCTAAACCTCCTTGCGAATTTAAGAATATACCCGACCTGGGCTTTAGAGTACCGTTATAACGTACGGTGTGGTATAAGAGATTCTGGCTAGGTACCGCTTAATAATAAGTGATCCGCCGGCTTCTGGTTATACTACTATAGCTATTACGGTCTTAATAGCTTCTGGTTATATTATTACAGTTATTACGGTCTTAACGGCTTTTAGTTATACTATTATAGCTACCGCGGCTAGGGATTATAACCCTTTTAATAACGGTGACTTCGTTAATATCGAAATAGTAAAAAACATAGTGGATTTAACCGGTTACGCAAAGCCTGCGGCCTTTATACCTAGAGATCCGGACCCCTTTAATAACGGTGAATTCCGTAATATTAATAACCTACTAAGTCCGGTAACGGTGGATTTAACCGGCTTCGTAAAACCTATAATCTTTATAGCTAGAGATCTAAGCCCCTTTAACTCTAATAAGTACCCTGATATTAACGACCTATTAAGTCCGGTAGCGGTGGATTTAACCGGCTTCGCAAAACCTGCGGTCTTTATAGCTAGAGATCTGGACTCCTTTAACTCTGACTTTAACAAGAGTGTTCTCCCTATTATTACCGACCTATATGGCTCGGTAATAATAGACTTAACCGGTTACGCAAAGAGTGCGGTTTTTACCGGTATAGTTAAAGATCTGGATCCCTTTAACTCTAACTCTAACGAGAGTGATCTCCCTACCGTTACCGACCTATATGGCTCGGTAGCGGTAGACTTAACCAGTAACACAGAGCCTACAGATCTGGACCCTTCTAACTCTAACGAGAGTAATCTCCCTACCGTTACCGACCTATATGGCTCGGTAGCAGTGGCAGTGGACTTAGCCGGTGGCTATATACCAGATATAATAGATTTAACTAGCGAGGGCTAGGTGATACGAAGTCATGACCATGGCCATGGGCACGCAGCCATGGCTAGGGGCACGCAGTCATAGCCATAGGCACGCAGTCATGGCTAGGGGCACGCAGTCATGGCTAGGGGCTAGGGGAGCGTTTTCTTCACTACCAGGCTCTAATTCATTCGAATTCGCGATAAAAACCGAACGCGTGCAGTTATGGCTAGGGGCACGCAGTCATGGCTAATGGCTAGGGGAGCGTTTTCTTCACTACCGGGCTCTAATTCATTCGAATCTGCAATAAAAACCGAACGCGTGCCATTAACTACGTGCGTATATAAAGAAATATCAGAATAGGAGGCTGGGAGAACAGAGATATAAGAGTTATCATACAAAATTTAGTGCGCGGGCTTATACTGCTGCTTTCTGGCCCTCTGACTGGTTCTAAAAAATGGGACTAATGCGCCGATAGTGGGATACCTAATGCGCAAATAGTGGTGCTCATATTAATACCGAGTTGCTGCTGCCTTCTGACGACGATTGCCTGACTCGACAGAGAGGAGCCGCCACTGACGCCGCTGACCTTGTGTCGCATGCCGAGCACCGAGGGTAGGCGCCGGGGTCGCCAGGCTCGCCAGGCCGCGCTGGTCTGGACCAACTCATCAGTCAAGGGGTGCGTACATGCGTGCGTGCGCTCCGTCTATTGCAGATTCTGCGTCCCTGGCAGTCTTGGCCGTGTCTACATAGGTGGACTTCGATTGACGGCGCGGGAGTGCGACCGACGACGAGCATGAGAATAGTGGCGGCTGGTGGCGAGCGAGAAAGATACTTCTGTTCTGGCGGGAGGACAGCAAGAATCCAGGTACTCCACACAGCTAGGCCGGAAAGAGCATAGTTGCCGCTGGCCGCACCGTGGGACTGTCAGCACCGTGACGATACGTGTATCGTGGATATCGGCACCGTGAAGATGCTGATACTTGGAGGTTCCAGCACTGTGGCAATCCCAGCACGTGAAAATAGCTCAGAGCAGCCACGATGTGCACCGCAGCCACGATGTGCACAGCAGCCACAATCTGCACCGCAGCCACAATCTACACCGCCAGCCAGAATGTACCGATGCAGCGCTGCAGCTGCCAAAATCTGTACCTACCTCGATACACACTCACATTGCTCAACCACGTCCCAGCCCTGCATGCCGAAATGCCAGAGGTGACCAAGGACCGACACCCCTTCTCGTGACGTGATCACCTGATTGTAATCCGTTCGAGATTGTCGACTTCGCTGGTGGCTTCGACTGTCGTAGCTGCGGCACACGTCATGGCTGCGGTACTGTGTAGGTACACATCGGAAGTAGCTCGAGTCGTGGACTGAGTTTCACTCGAGCTTTCCAAAAGTGCCCATCCGCCTGACGGGATATCATTCCCAATTCCGCCGATGGAGGATAGATACACTTCACTGAAGTCATGGCAGGGACGGAGACCTCGACCACGATCATCGCTGCCGTGGAGAGTCAGGTTCTAAGAAAACTGGTCTCCCATTCCGGTGAACAGCCACGCACACGTGCACTCACTCGTATGGCTGCTTCCAGTATGCACTGGCGCCTCGTTGTCCCTACCACCCAGCTGGAGCCGTTGCTCGCCGGACTGCCTGGTTCGCGCGGCTTGATGATGGGGGAGAGTCAGGGACTTGTTCTGTAGAAGCGGGCAGGGGTTATTCATGAAGAATCATGGCCGTCAATCTGCTCGCTGGGAGAAGGAGAGGAAGGCTGTGAGCTTTATCGCTCGCGAAAAGTGTGTATCTATCTCAGGGGCAGAGATAGGTAGGAGATCAAGTCGATCAAGAGGCCAAGGACGAAATGCGTGTATACCAGTACTCGCTCGTATCCTCGTCCACGTCCCCGCCCGTGGCCCCCTGCGTCGTCCCCTTCGCAGGCCCATACAGAACAGGCGGCAGGTGTAAACGTCGTCCGGGCAGTCCGCGTAGTATCGGTAGGTGTTATGGGCGAGGGGGGAGGAAGCTGGGCGGGCCGGCACATTAGACGTTTACCTTGAGCGGCAGCTTGTCCAGCGTGAAGGTCTCGTTCCAAGTTTCGATGCACGTCTGGTCTCTGGGCAGGTTGCTGCCCCTGAGCGGGACGGCCACCTTGTAAAAGAACATATCGTACTCTATATACCGGTACGGTACGGAAACATCCCGGGCCCGATTATGCTCGTTAGGAATGCGGGTCCGTTGACCGACACTCGAGGTGATGGCGCTATGGCACTGACGCCGACAGCATGTGAGGAAAGAAAAGCCGATGAGAGAGAGGTTGATGCGATGCATCGTCACGACTCACGGCGCTTTCTTGACGCTGGGAGCAAAATCCTCTCTTAGATTGCCATTGCGTTCGACGGGACTGCGGATGCCTTGGAAGACCTTGATCCCACGGTCCACCTACCGGTATCTAGTTCGTATGGCTCATGGAGGCTACGAATGTGTCTCCTCGGTTGTCCAGGTGGTCGCGCCCAGAGGGCCGCGCCGATAGTACCAAGTCAAGGGGACTACCTATCTCCACGAGGTGAGGTACGTTTCATCAATGGTTTGACTCCCGACAGCTTGGATGCTCCAAGGCCCGCCAGAGACCGAGAGGATGTCCCCGCTGCCAGTCCCCCAGTGAGTGAGTGCGGTGTGCTGGCTACTGCGAGGCCACAGCAGCAGTGGCCGCGGGAAGAGGGGTCTCGAGGATCATCGGTCACACTCAGATCCGTGCAGGTACCTGGCAGTAGGTACCTGTAAATTGTACGGCATACCATCCATTGTCGTACCAGAATCAGCTAGGAAATACCTCGCTTTATGTTCTGATTGTGTAGGTGCCCCTTCTGACTTCGGACGGACGAGCGTGGGGAACTACATGGACCCAAGGAGGGCCATACCAGAAGAACTGCATGCCCGCTCTAGGCAATCCTACAAGTTTTTTCAGACAACAGATCACCCGAAGCCATCGAACACCCCCACGTGGAGTGTTTGCGATGCGGGAGGCGCAAGCGAATCTCACGCCAGCTCATCACGCTCACCAAAGGCTTTGTTGAAAAGGCGCGTTCAGGGGTAACAAATACGGTATGGATCCGCGGCTCCAGGCGCAGTAGCATTTCCGACGGCCGAAGATCTCCGTGGCAGATGCCGTGCTGGTGCAGGAACCGCAGCGCCCGCGCCGCCTGCCCGTACAGCGTCCGGGTGGACTCGCGCGACACCCCGGCCACGAGCGACGACGTCAGCTGCGGGCCGAAGACGGGCATCTCCAGGCAGAGATGGCGCCCGTTCGGACCCTCGACCCAGAACTGGGACGACGGCAGCACGATGTGAGCAGCAGCCCACTGCGCCGGCGTCGCGCCGGCATGCCGCAGCAGCTGGCCCACGCGCACGTCCATGGCGTCCTCGGTGCTATCGCGCGCCTTGAGGATCTTGATGGCGACCCAGCGGCCTTGGGGGTCTTTTTCCTCTTCATCGCTATCGCTATCCTCATCCTCGGCCTCTCCTTCGTTATCTTTCTCCTTGTTCGTCTTCGTGTCATTGGTCTTGTATGAATTGCGCTCTCATGTAGGTGCAACCTGGTGCAACTCGCTCATTGTAGCGTCAAGATGTGGCACATCGTGGATTCGTGGTTGGTTAGGTATCTATTTCATCCGGGTCCCTCCAGATTCAACACACTGTAACTCCGAGCAGCCTGACTTGCCCTAGTCCGCATATTCTGGGTATCTAAACAACTGAGGTACTGTAAAGTCTCTGGCCAGAAACGTGGTTTGTAACTTATAGTTCTTCCGTATCACAGCATCTACACTCTTCGCCCATCTCGCTCTGCTGGCTCACCTGGCCCTTCTCGCTTCTCTCCCTCGTGCCTTCTGGTGTGGTCGGATTGCCCTAGTCCTTTCGTTGTCGCCGCCTTGATCGTTTTCGTTGATTTGCTCGTCTTGCTCAGTGGAGCGCGAGACTGTGTCAACCTCTGCGGCATCATCGTCGGTTAGGGGATGCATGTCACTTGCTTCGCATGACATTCTAAACCATTCATGGTTTAGCAGGCCATCAATCCCAAGCCGCTCCTTTGGATCATACTTGACGACGCGGGTGATCAAATCTCCAAGGTGAATCACCTCTTCCTTTGAGAGTTTGAAAACCTTTTCCACATACTTGGCCACCTCACGATCAACCAAGTCTTCATCCTCGCTCTCCGACTCATCAAACACTTCCTCCTCTCCAATCATAGACCTGAGGAACAACTTCTGCTCGGCCGCTCCACCCAAGTCCGCATGCTCGCCCTTCTGGTTCTCTTGTTCACCCTCCGTATCTTGCTCCGATTCAGCCTTTAAGTCGTAGAACACTTGTTCTTCAGCGAGCAGCGATCTGATTCGATCATCAAAACCAGTGGCTTTGCATAGTTCTTGCCTATGTTTTCTCTGATACTCGTTGATTGGGTAAAGGGGTCCCGGAGAGTCAATCGCGGCTTTCGTCTTACGAAAGAAGGGCAGTGAGGAGAGGAAGCCGTCTGGAGGGCCATCTTCGCCATATTGTTTGATGATATTGTCGACATATGCTCTGCGGTAGTATTCAGGGAGAGGGCCCAGTATGCTTTCCAAGTCCTTTGTGTACGTCGCAAGGGAGTCGGCAAGAAGGTGCCGATTCACTCGCACTTTCATGATTGTAATCGCCAGCGACCATACATCCATATCTGGCCCAGGGGAGTGGTGGAACACAGCTTCCGGTGCGCCGTAGGACATTGGGATTCCCATTCGGCTTGGTGGGTTGTTCACTCTGAAAGACTGGCCAAAGTCAATGACGGATATCTTCTCAGTCAATCCTAATATGGAGAGGTCCACTGGCGCCACAACGTACTTCGGTGCCATAGACCCCGTATCCATGCCGGAATACGTCCAAACTCTCCGCGCAATGGGTTCTGGAAGACGATCCACCATCTCATCTCGGGTGATGTTGGAGATGTCAGCGAGCTGCATTAGGATGTTGCTGGCTCTGAAGTCACCGTGTACAATACCCTTGCTGTGCAAGAACCTGAGACTCTCAGCCGCTTGGCGAAACACACGCTGAAAAGTTTCCAGGGGAAGCTTCTGGAAGTACTCTCCAAACCTCACGTCAATAGAGGGGCCAAGTACTGGAAGGACTTCGCATAGATGGCGTCCATTAGGGCCTTCGAGCCAGAAGTGCTCGAGTGGTAACGCAATGTGCGCAGTGTCCCACTCGCTCGCGCAGAATGCCACGTCGTCTCGGACAGACTCAATGAACCGCAGCTCCGGGTTGTCCTCGTGGGATGCGCGTGCCTGTATGACTTTCACAGCTCGCCATTGCTCGCTGTTCTCGTCATGGCAGAGCCACACAGTGGCAAACCCCCCAGCTCCGAGCTTGGCAATGACTTCGTATCGACCATCTAAAATGTCGTAGATATGTATGGGATGATGGCCTTCGGGGAAATAGTGTTGGAGCTCTTCCACATTCTCGAGCCCGGTATGAGCATAATCCGGACGCTTCAGCTCCTCTTCGGGGAGGTCCTTGGAGCGCCCCTGGTCAACGCTTTGAGCATTTTCCAGATCCGAGACCGCATTTGCTGAGTTCCTATGCTGCAATTCCGGGGTCGTTCCCTGCTCCGATATCTGAGAAAGCCGATCCATTGAGTTGTGACCTGTATGTATAGATCGAGCAGAAGCGATGCACAAACGCAGCTGTCCGTCTTCAGCAGTACTAGTGAGCTTAATTGTGCCGCCGAAAGCACGGTTTTCTCAAAAAGTGCTCGGCGCAAGAAATGGTGTCGATTGGTATATTGACATGTACCCCTTGGCTGGTCGACAGAATGGACCAAGAAGCTGACAGTAGACTAGGAGACTATGGACGGAGCCAGGATGTTTAGAGGCGGAAGCAGCCGAGAATGTATAGTCGATACAGGTGGGGTGCTAGGAACCCCCGAGACTGACAAGACAAAGAAACCTGTGTGGAGTAGACAGCCCTTTTTGTCCCGGGTTATAAGCTTGAAGACTTGGCAGACCGACCGAGCATCCTTGGGCACAACTGCAGCCAAAGAAGGTGTCCGGGCTGGCCTTTCTTGAAAAATGCTCCTCGACCTGAGTATGTGAAGCACCCAAGGTGGCGTCCGGGGATGGCATGGCCCGCGGGAGGCTATCCAAGTAAACACGATGTGAGCTTGGAACCATTGATGGTTATAGGATCAGGAACGAGAGATGACCCGAGGGTACGGCGCAACATTCCAACCCAGGCTCTTAACCAAAATAATGATTTAAATATTAAGATAACCTGGGGATACCAGAAATATAACGAATTAACGGAAATATAAACGGCTGCGTGCGAGGATATTTTAAGAAAGCATGCCGCTAAACTAGAATACAGTTATATATGGATTATATACGAGTTTATTTAATGCTTATAAGCTTTATCCTATATTTAACGTATTTCCTTTAGGGCACTAGGTTATAATACCGCCTTATAGACGGCTTTCACGGGAGAAATTCTGCTTACTTCGGATTATATCCACCTAATTGCGAGAATGAGTAACAGGGATAATTAAACGCAGATAACTATTTATTTATATGTTATTTGGAATGGATATAGCTTTAAGGAACACTCACTAAGGGATAGTGGTCCTAACCCTTAGTATTGGGCATGGGGACGTTACTTAGCCACTGATAATCCCCGGGGCAGTTAGGACAAATATTGGAAACAAGATACCTTCCACATAAGAAAGAGGGGAAAGAATCAGCGAGAAACAAGGGCACTGCAGTAAGCTGTAGCGGTAGCGATATTAGGGTTTACCACTCGAATATAAAAGACGTAAGTGGTAGTGGAGAATAGCTGTATCTTAAGGTAGCTTGGAGGGTTTCCCGGTTTCTTAGGAAGGGTTTTTTTGACTAGTTATTGCGCTTAGGGCAGTTTGTTGGGTAGAACAGTGTCCAGCCTGATAGTTTATAATGCCATTTGTCTGTACTTAGGAGCCTGGCGTCTCGACTAGTAATGACTTGGTTTACAAGGATGCCGAATTGGACTACCCTAGCCAACCGCACGTTAAAGTGCCTGGCCAGTTGAACCTAAGACCCCTCAGAGGCATCCTGGGGGCGGTTATGGCCCCGAAAGAGATGGAGCTACATATAGGTACTGTACCTACGCCTGGTTCGTACAGTACAAGTAGGTACAGTACCTGCCACCCATCCATTTCTTTGATGATCCAACTCCTGCTCTCTTACCAACTGTCCTTCAACGAAGGCTGGCAGCCATAATACCCGGCCCTTGCATGAGTGTGGCATTCTGTCCAAAGAGAACCACCACCATAAATCACCACCTAGCGGGCCCACCACCCTTTCGTACTATAGGAAAAAAGGCTCTCTCACCAAAACCTCTATCTTTTTAAAATTCTCTAACTTATTAGGGAAAAAACATAAAAATATAACCCCACTTTTGTTATAAATATAAATGCTTTTATAGTATAGAAAAAAATAAATCGGGTTGGTTTTTAAGCTACTCGGCTTTAAAGCAACTGTAAAAGGGAAAAATGTTTTTATAACACTTCCCCCGCTATTTTACTAGGAAAAGTGTTAAGGGCTTTTATCGTAGTATAAAAAGGAATAAAATAGGTAAAAATCAGATTTTACTCGTTTATAAAGGAGAAAAATCGTAGCTTTCTTTTATATTATAAGTTTAGTATAGAATTTTAACTATAATAGCTCGAAAAAGAAGGAAGAAAAAAACGCATATAAAAATTTACGGATTTTTATATAGCGTTTTTCTACGTATACGAAAAACGGGGAAATAAAATTCTATAATACTTTAACTTATTTTTTTATTTTTCCTTGCATTTTTCCTACTTTATTTCGAGTAAAAGTGGATTTATATACAATTTCCTGGATTTTATATAATATTTAACAAAACGTAAAAATAAGGTATAAAAGTACTCGTTTTATAGTTTTTACTTTTACAAGCTTAAATAATTCTTTATAATTTTTATTTTATTTTTTAAAAAAACTTTCACTTCTTATTAAGCTAAGTTATCTTTTACCCGTTTTTAGCTCTTAAAACAGGTAAGTTATTAAAAGTATAAAACATAGAGAATTTAGTGAGAGAGCCCCTTTTCCTATAGTACGAAAGGGTGGTGGGCCCGCTAGGTGGTGATCTATGGCAGGTCTTGCCTTCCAAGGCTTGATATCTCCAGGTGAACATAGCAAACATGTAGCCAGGCAGGCTCGGTGGCAGCATGGGTGGCTCGATAGCGGTGCCCACCTCCTTCCTCTGCCCGTCAAGGGGTCAGTGCGAGTAGTTCTTCTTGTTGCACTGACTCTGTGCCCAGCCTAAGCTGAATCATTTCTTAGATATCGGCTGGGCTCTGACAAAAAACTTACTCTCTTCTAAAGGGCTGACCTAGCTGATTGTTCGCAGTGGCAATGCCATTGATCTTCACCATCTTCACCTTTGGGCGATTCCTACCTTGGTCTTAGTCACAACAGGCAGGTATGCTTTCGTGTAGAGGTCCCAGTATAAGCAAGATGCTTCGTGTAGTTGACACGCGCCGACTCCCAGTCTGAACGCAGCTGGCGAATAAAGGCAGACGTTTCGAATTCTGGCCTATATGGCTTCGGCAGGATGATGAAGTTAGCATGACCCAGTAGATTAGACCAAGCATCCGTTACCGGCATAGGCAACAGCTCGCCTGGTCCAGGCATCTAACGGAACGACGAGATAAATGGCTTGGTACTCAGGGGTGGAGACAGAATCAACGGCGATTAAGGCTCGGCTCGGATAGGAGAGGTAATGGCGAAGATTGAGTAGTGAGCTATTCCGTGGACGCGCTTATTATTATTGGCGGGAGAAGCGGTATCGTCGCTTAAGCACGTTCTCGCTCGATCGATAAGAGAACGCTATTGGCTTTCTCCACGTCCAATGGACTGGGCATCGCAACGTTATTACTGCTCTCGTAAAACGAGAGAGCAGGCGTTGGCCGGAGAGGAGGTTCGTTGGACCGATCTGGGAAAAATCGCCCCGATGCAGGAAGGGAGGACGAGCGGCTTGAAGCAGCGCGCGAGGTACTGGGTCGGTGTTCGAAGCCACTAAAGTCGAATACCGAAGAGTTAACGGCACTTGGCTTCTTGGGCGCCGCCCATTTCCGTAATGGTGTAAAAGGGGAGCCAAAACGCTGCGAGAAGCCCACGAACGGCGATTCCGCACCATCTCGGGCTTCCTTCCTCAGCGGATCCAGGCCGAAGTCGCTGTCACTGAGACAGCCAAAGTCGTAATCGATATCTCCGCTCTGGGTATAAAAGCTTCCGAGTCCCTGTGAATACATGGGTCATCGCCTATCATATACCATGTTGAAGACCATCGCAAACGCAAGACTTACGACTCCCAGCGACAGTGATTAGGGGTATATACACAAGCAGTCGTAGAGACCGAATTAGTCCGCAAGATCGTCGTTATCGACCTCATAGTCCAGGTCATAATCGTCAAAATAATCGTATTCGAAGGGCTTTTCCTCAACATCGTCTAGGATTCGTTTGCTGGACGTTTGCGTTAATTGCTTGGGCGAGGGTGGCAGATCATCCAAGCCGGGGGGTGTCGCCAGATCAAACGAAGACATGGACGACGAGTACCGTAGATGGCCCCGGGGGAAGTTTGGCGTCACGGGAGAGGTCGCGCCGGACGAGGACGAGTCCGTCGTGTAGACGTAGTGGAGGACTTCGCCATCAAATGCGTCTACCTGGGCGCCCCCCTCTCTCCTTCTCCTTTCATCCACCAGCTGTGGCAGCATCAACGGTTTTAACCTGGGAGACATGATCCCCAGTACAGATCAGCGAGCACGTCGCTGTCCGACTGGAAGACGAGAAACGAAAGTGCCGGAGTCGGGGCGGCGTCGCGGATCGCGTCAAGAATGAGCGGCAGTGACACCGGCGTTTGGTGGGGTCGACGGCCAGGATTAGGGCTGTACATTCAGGACCCGACCTGTAGGACCTACTGTATCGCTCTTGGCCTTGGGAGCCCGACCAGCTGGGCTGGCAGCTTTGGAGGGGACTTGACAGGGGAGTTCCTGCACAGGGGCAGGCTCTTTTGGGCATGTTCCCTCTCTCCTCTGAGTCCTCTCTCTCATCAACAGTACTTTGGGTACTTCAAGGCCGTAGGCCCGTACACAGCAGTGCTCCTTCGTAACCATGGCATCGTGCTCCGTACAGTAGGCACGGCTAGACTGTATTCAGTACCTTTGCAGGTTCTTTAGCTAGGGTCTACTCCAAATGCAGTACTCCGTGCCGTTCCGTGCAAGCTCATCCGCATCGTGCCCATCGTGGCCTTGCTTTGGTCTTGCTGGACCTTGGCGGCTCGCCTTTCCCTTTAGCTAATAGCCCACATGGAGCCCACGATCGCGTGCGGGTTGGCCCACAATGCTGTGCGTGCCTGGCCAGACGTCGTGGACAGAGCTGATGTTACGACATCAACCGGCCCCCTACGGAGTACAACATGGTACAGTGAACACTGAACGCTGAACACTGATGGTAGGCGGCCAAGTACGACGAACTCGCAGAAGCCCATGAAGCACGCGAAAAGCCATGCGAAGGCGTCGTGCAAGGCAGTGCCTCGAGTGCCCCAAGTGCCCCAAGTGGTGGTGCACAACCTGGAAGAAGGAAGGACTTTCGGATTCGCGTACCAAGGCAAAGTACCTTGGTCCTTGAGGTCGCCTGGCTTCCACTTCCTGGTCGACAACCACGATAGTGGGAGAAATCATCCATGCTCATCTATCGCTTCTCTCCGATGATTGCGGTGCTTTGCATTCAAATACTGCCATTCTTTCACTGCGCAGGCATGGCAGGGCGCTCCCATCACAAAGCTCTCGAATCCTTCCCACATGCAAGTGTCGGGGCGCCCCAGCCGCATGTGAAGGTGCCAGCCACGATGCGCAATGCCAGCCACACAGGTGCCACGATGCGCAATTGGCCACGTGCCACAGTATCAAGTACCAGTACCCGCCAAGAATCATCAGCCACACAGAGGCCACAGAGGCCGCACAGCAAAGGCTCACTCCCGAGTCTTCTCGCTCTCCCTCCGCCCCCACTTCTTCACTTCGTCCCAATTCCTTGGCGGGCTCTTTCCCTCATCTTGACGCCGTCTCCGAGTCCGTCTCACGCGCTTGCCCTCCCTCCTCCAGATCTTCAGATCAGATCACCAATCGACCGCGACCGTCGACTAGGTAGGCATCGCAACAGATCAACAATACGAGGTAAGTCACTGGGCCACGCATAGAGTCTATCGAAAGATCCCCTCCCATACTTGTTCCCCTTCAGGACCCGGTCCTCCCCTCCAAGGTGACCGTCATTCCAAGGAGGCTGTCGTACCCAACCGCCATGATCAGCCAACTAACTTACATTGCCAATGTCATATCACCAGTTTTCGTCTGCCCTCCAGCGACGCGCATCGACTCCAAATCCGAGTCTACAAGAGAATCCCAATCCGAGTCCACGGAAAACCCCCCATCCGAGTCCACGAGACTGCCTCCGTCCACCCAAATCGCCAGCCTGCAACGACTTGGCCAGCCGACAAAGTCATCCATCCATCCTTCCATCCGCCTATCAGTCATCCAAGAGCTGCCGCGCCCTGGTACCCAACGAGCGCTGTCTACGTCGCAGGGCCTCGTCCCTTCCGTCATCGCCCTCCTGCTTTCTCTTCCGGTTATTGGTCTCGCCGCTGCCGCTGCCGCTGCCGCTTCCGAAGTCTTCGTGCAGCTGGCGCGACAAGAGCTCCTCATACGCCTGGACTGTGCTCACTTGGCGCTGCTTGTCGTGGGTGCTGGCGGGAAACTGGGTAGAAGGAGCCTGCTGCAGCTGCGGCTGGCTTGGATATTCTCGGCGTTGCGGCGGCTCGTTGGCAGAGGTCGCGCGCCCCAATACCGGCATGGCCTGTCGGGACTCCGCCACGCGGTCGCTGCCGTCGCCGCTCGTCACGGGAAATGGAGACGTCATGAGAGGCTCGAATGCCCCCGAGCTGGGCAGGGTCGACGTGCTGCGTTCGGCCCACGGTCGCATGTCGTAGACGTGCCCGTGCTCCTGTCCGTGGCTGTAGCCCGCTAAATATGTGCTGGGGAGGTATGTGTGCTCCGGACCGTATCCGGGGGTAGCGCCGCCGCCACTGCGGGAGCTCAAACCGCTGGCGAGACGACTGTTGCCGGAGCCTTCGATGCCGAAAGAGCCGCCAGAACGAAGACCGCTGTCGAGATGACTGCTGACGGAGCCGCCGGATCCGAGGGAGCCACCGGTGAAACCGCCCCGCTGGCCTCCCTGCCAGCTCCAACCACTCTGTTGCTGGGTCGAAGTCTCGGGGAGCTGCCACTCGGACGCAGGCGTGGACGTGGGCATCTCCCCCTGTCTTCCTTGTCCCTCATCTCCCCCGAGTATCTGTGACGACCGCACCTCATGCCCTTTTAACGCTCGCTGGCTGAAGAGGGAAGACAATGATGGCTTCATGTGTGCGTGCTCGACTCGAGACTGCGGGTGGCTTCGGGTATTCGATGCTGAGGGCACTCGTTGCTGCATTGGCGTCTCGGGGGCTTGCCATGCAGACGCGAACGTGGGCGTGGGGGTCTTCGTCTCCTGTCTGCCTTGTCGTCCTCCTCCACCTCCCACCTGATGCCGCGGCCATGGCGTGTCTTGCCGCTTCGTGCCTGTCCGGTCGGAGAGGAACGACGTCTCAGCTTCCTCTTGGCGGACGAGAGCTTGTGGATGGGGTTGGGATCCCGTGGCAGGTGCTCGTGTTTGCTGCGATTGTCCTGGCTGCTGTGGCATCAGACGAGCCGCCGACAAAGACGACGACGCATCGGATCTCTTGCCGTCTCGGCTCTTCTTCTTGGCGCTGCTGGGAAAAGTCTTCAACTGCTTCTGTCCGTCGAGGAGATGCGCATCCGCATTGTCCTCGTAGTCATCGTCTGAAGCCTCAGCGTCAAGGTGTCCGTGACCCGGCGGCGGCAAACGCGGATCCATGACGAATCGCAACTTACACCGTGTTCACGGTCACTCTCTAGTGCGACAGATCCCTCTTCCGGATCCAGCCTTTGCCTTTGGCTTTGCCGTCGGCGACTTCTTGTCCCGCCAGGCTCTGCTGTAGCGCCCACGTGCCGGATGTCTTGTAGGAGGCGCCACAGCAAGACAAGACGTTCACGATGACACGTGCCGGTGTCTTGTACGAGGCGCCACAGCAAGAAAAGAGGTTGAAGATGGCAGACGGGGCAGTACACGGCAAAGCCAGGAAGATGTGCTTCAGGAAGTCGGCTCAAACATATCCAGAGAAGCAGCTCAGAAGTTGGACGTGGACCGCCAGCTGGCACACCTGGTCGCTGGATGACGCAGCATCTGAGACATTCGGGTCTGTGTCACGGTCCAGCTTCACCCGCGCCATGTGTATTTCCAGGCCGTCTTCCTCCTCAACTCTCCCTCAACCATCATCGTCCCTCAGCTCTTGCCTACTACTCCCTTCATCTACGTCGTCCTGCGGTCTATTCTTCATCTGCGAGGTCTGCTCGACGTGTGCTGTGTGCCCCGTCCTCTCGGCGTACGACCATGTCCCACCCTGACAGAGACCTGCGTTTGACTGCCCCTGAGTGGCACAAACCAATCCAAACCACCACACAAGACGACGACTTTGCCGACTCGGACCTTTCACAGGCTGGAGATGCCTATCCGTCGTCTCGAGATCGATCTCCTTCGTCGCTCGAAGGGCGATCTCCTTCGTTGCTCCAAGGGCGATCTCCTTCGTCTCTCCAAGACCGATCTCCTGCGCCACTCCCAGGCCAGTATCCCGAGTATCCTTTGCTTCCAGCCCTTCCAGCCCAGTATCCCCTATCTCAGCGAGGATACTCCCCTTCACCGCAGAGGGGCCTCCCGGGCCAGCCCAGCAACCTCAGTGTTGGCAGCGACAACGGAACCGAAAGATCTCTGGCCACAGCTCCCTCTGCTACAGGTTCCTCTCGAAGAGCGTCTCCGCCTCGACGAAGCTCGCCTCGCCTCCGAATCTTGATCATCGCCGCGATAATCCTGGTACCCATCATCACGGGTCTCTTCTCCTCACTGCCCCGTCAGCCGGCCCTGTCCCTCTGTCTCCTGATACCCGCCCTCGGCCGCCAGCCGCGATGCCAGACGGCGCGGCCCGCGTCGTTCGAGGAGGCGCACGGTCTGACCGCACGCCTGGACACCCACGCCAACTACCTGGCTCAGATGAACATCGCGCTGCCGGCGCCCGATCGGGACGAGGGCACGCGGGCTCTGTGGCGTCTGCTCCCGCCCGACACGGCCGTCGAGCGACTCGGCCACCAGGTCGGTCGCCTGGCGCGCCGGGCAGATGCCGACGCCGCCGCCGTGCGCGCAGGACTCGCCGGCCTGGATGAGGCCCGGGCCGTCGTCTACGGCTACGCCGACGCCCTGGCCGAGTACCCCTTCGTCGTCAACCCCTGTGCCATCCTGTGGCCCGCAGACGACTGGCCTGATGATTCTGATACCGACAGCCCACTCGGCGGGTCCGGGGACGAGAGAAGCCTGGGGTGGGATGCAACAAGTGCTACTACAGCCAGCGACACGGCCACTGCCACTGCCACCGGCACGAGGCTGTTTCTCATGAACGGCCGCAGTCTCTTCAGCTACAGCCCCTATCACGGCACCCATGTCCATGCCGGCGGCTGGGGGATGAACATACCCTTCCGCCTCCCCGGCTTCCTCCTGCGCCCCCCGTCCGAGCCGCTCTGCCTGCCATGCATCAGTCCCCACGGCTGGGTGTCCTGGAACCCGGCGGCCTGGTTCCGCGTGCGAATGGCCCGTACCGCGCTACTGCACATCATCGTGCCCGAGGCGCGGCGGCGCGCCGACCAGATGCGCAGGATGCTCCTGGAACACCCGCTGAGCGACTTCCCCAACGAGGCGGCGGCCTGGGAGATAACCACAGGCGGTTCCCCTTCTGACGACGGCGACAGCGACGAAGACGACGACGATGACGGAGACAAGCTCGGCCTGGCGTCCCTGGCACCTTCGTATCTCGGCCCCGCGCTCTCGTCGGCGGCGCAGTGGTCTCGGACGTACAACAGGACGCGCCAGGCCCTGTTCGAGGTGTGCAGTGCCGCGGACACGGCCGCCACAGACGGAAGCCTGTGGGCGCAACACGCCGCCAGGAATGATGCCCACTTGGGCGGCGGGAAGGGCACTGGGGCCGCCGCACCCCCTTTCTCCTCCTCCGTCACCGACTGGACCACTGCCGCCTGGCCCGACTACCTTCCCATCACGGAGCACGGCCGCGCCACGGCCTTCTACCGGCGCGCCCGGCTCGACTTAGCGCCCAGCGGCACCGGCGGCGGCGGACGGTTACACTACGGCCCGATGCGGCGCGAGGGCCACGACGCCTGGGCCATGGTCAAGGAGGCGCTGGCGGGCCTCGAGCTGGCGTGCGGCGAGGTGCCGGCCCTGACGCACAAGGCCGCCGTGGTGGGCCCCAGGCGGCTGCGCGTCCAGGTCGCCATGGCGTCGCGGGCCTGGGACCGTGTTGCCGACATGGCTGAGGACGTCGCGGACCAGTATGGGGTGAGGTGTCTGCGAGCCGGCGGGGGCTGGGGGTGCGGAGTCGCGGACCGGGCTTGAGCGTGACGCGCGTGTAGATCGGGAGGGTGCCGCGGTGAGAGGCGTGTCAGAGGCGTGTCAGGATGGGCTGTCTTCGAACTCTTGTTGCTCTGGTTTGTTGTTGCTTTGGTTTGACTATCTTTGCTTTGCTGAAAATTCAGGAGGCAGTTACCGATGATGGCAAGTCTTTCACACCCCAGGAGGGTTTTTTCCAGCAGAGCCGGCATTGGAGGAGCACGCCGCGTGTCAGACACCTGTACATGTCGTTTGTGACCTCGAAGCCTGTCCATCCCGTCTGGGGAGACGGCTGGGAAGGACTTCTGAAGTCGCAGGTCCTGAGAAGGAGAGGCCTCATTCCGTATCACATTCATACACCCAGTGGCTTTGCACCCAATCATTCCAGTCCTTTTGAGGCCTGCTCCCCTCCGAAGCTCACATGGCACCAGGGTGTGAACTCGACGCCCCCGTCACCGACGACGACATGGAAACATGGGTTTGACAGGCAACCCTGAAAGGCCTGAGCTGCGGGTGCTGATCAAGTGGCTGCGCCCCGAGCAGGTGGCCGAGTGGGCGCTGCCGCAGCAGTAGTCGCTGCGCACGGCGCCACCGGACGTCGAGAACAACCAAGACAAGCTGGCCGAATTCATGTTGTTGTTCGCCGGCAGAACCTGGGACGATACGGTATCGACCACTGAAAGATGGATAGAGAAGTGAGTGAGGAAGACTTGGTCGGACTCGATCTTAGTCGGGCTGTGGTGGAGGACAATAAGACAGTGTGCCTGGACAGTGCCGCACGGAATAAGAATATGGCATATTTCTGCCATATTTTTCTTCCGTGCGACACTGTATCTCTTTACTGTACACGATAGTGGGGCGATTGACTTGCTTGCCTTTGTTCTTTCGCGACGAGGAGACGGTGGGGATCTCGTGTTCGCCTTTAGTCGCGATCTCATTATCGCCGTCGATCGGCATGCATGCATACATTGATTCGCTTTTAGATGAGTGATGTGGCCGTGACAGTAAGTTACCGCAGGACCGAGTTGCTGCGACGCCCACGCCAGCACGCGCAAGGTCCATAACAACCAGCATCTAAAGGCGCAGGTGTTTAGGCACACCGAGTCGGCGAGCGCCGGGCCCCTGTTGGCCAAGCTCACCGAGCTGTCGTTGCCGCCCCAATCCGCCCCGCCCCGCCACACACACACACACACACCCTCCCTCTCCTCCCCGCTCGCCCAAGGAGGACGACGCGGAGATGAGGGCCGCCGCGGCGGACGACTGGGGAAGGAGATGGCAATGACAACGCCGAAACCGACGCGAATGGCGCCGCGGCGGCAGTAGCGGCGGCAACAGCAGCACTGTTTCACATCGACTGCGACAAGCCCGCTGCCTTCTCATCGGCCTGAACAGGGACTTGACATCTCCTTGGCGACGACCTGACGGAATATGTCGTGTAACTTATCTTGACACTCCTCACTCTCGGCGGACGATGAGACGGCCCTCCCGTCCTGTCTTGCACCACCACCGACCCCCATCCCCTTCCCCCCTCTAATGGACATCGATATACCAATAGTAGCGTTCCCGATAGAGCTCTCCCCGTCTATTGAGAACCCGGATCGGACCGCACTGCCTCTTCGTGTTGGCCCCAGTTGCCGTCGGGATGCTTGAAGGAGTTCCTGGAGGGCTCCGTTATCAGAGGAAGGATACTCAAGTAATGCAGTGGTGATCAGTGCCGTATCTTATCATACGCATTTGTGATTAGACTAGAGAACTAAAAGAACTCTAAAAGAACTTAGAGGAGTTCCTCCCTATATATATAATAAAAAGGGGGTCTTTTCGGGACCCTTATACTAGCCCCTACGCCGGCGGTAAGCTTTTATAAGGTATACGTATTATACCCTGGCCGGAGGCCTTTTAAGTGGTTTTTACCTAATCCTATCCGAATCCTAGCCGCGTTATAATAGCCTTAATATTGGTTAATATAAAAGGTTAGTGCGGGATTCCGTAATATACCCTTTATTTTACCCGGTACCGCTCTTAATGCGTCCCTTTTAGGGGATTAAGTCCTAAAGTGGGGATTTATTATAAATAAGCTAGGTAGATAAGCGTAGCCTAGCTATTAGGGCTAATTACGCTAGGTAGCTATATTAATTATAAGCGCTAGCCGCAAGCTAGTGAGTAAAAGAGAACTTCTCCTAGCTCTGTTAAAGAGAAGTTTTTTATTAGAATATATACCCACGCTTTTACTTAAAACCTTTCTTTTTAAATAATAGCATTTGTTTTCGCTTTATTACAGTTATAAAACTATAAAAATAACATTATTATATTATCGGATTAATACTATTAATTGCGTTTTTTTCGAGGAATGATTATATAGTAAAAATATTACGATTTAAGTTATTAAGGTCGGATTTTCTTCGAGAGTTATTTAAAATAAAGTTTAATCGATTATCCGCGTGTATACGATTATTAAACCTTTTTCGAGGGTTATTATTATATTATTTAGGATATCCGCGTATACGATTATCGGACCTTTTTCAAGGGTTATTATCGTATTATTAGGAAAAATACTATTAAATTATTACGAGATTTATTAAACGATACGGATCGCATATATAAGTTTATACGTATTAGTATTCCTTATTTTATCGGCGTTTAATTTAAATCGCGTCGAATATATTACCGTATCCGGGCTAATTTGCTTTATAATTAGCGTTAACGTTTACGGTATTCTAATTAGCATGTGTTTTTCGGCCGCGCTTTAAAGCTTTTGCCTTTAACCGATTATTTTGCTTTATAAATAATCGCATCGAAGTATTAATAAAAACACGCGTTTTTATATATGCCCTTTACCGCCCCGTAATTTATTATTTTTTATTATTATTTAGCAAGCAGTAAGAAAAGTGGAGATTACTTTAATCTATTTATAGGCTATAATATCTTCCACCACTTTTTATTAACGTAATTTTTTTATATACTTAATTATTATATTCGATATTAAATATAATAAATTAACCGCGATTAATATTAAGTATTATAATATCCGGACCTATATTTAGCGCTATACTTAAGAGTTATAATAACGACTTTAATACCCCGCAGTTTACTATCCGGTACCCTTTTCCTCCTTTACCGCCGCAGAGCGCGGGTATAATCCAGCTTAAGGTAGCGGTGCCTCCTGCCTCGGCTGCGTAAATCCCCTTATTAGTAATTTACCGGTAAGTATTAAAGCAAAGCGCTCGGAAAGCTCGAGCTTTAATTACTACCCCTACCTAAGCGGTAACTATTTTATAAAAAAACGATATTTTTATAAGCCCGATTAAGCGTTAGTTATAAAATATTTAACCTTAATTAACTGAGTTTAAAAAGCTTTTTAGCTGTATTTTTACGCGGACCCCTTAAAACGAATCCTATATAGCGGAGGCTTAGCTTAAAAGCTCTAAGCTAATTAAAGATTATAACGGTATAATTAATTAGCTAAAGAAGATTAAAAAAAACAACCGCACCCTTTAATATATAAATAGCCGTTTTTAAGTGCTGGAATATAACTAAGTATAAGCAGCTCGCGAATCCGCGTAAAAAGCTCGTAAATCTAAGCAGAGAGGTTATAAATCCGAATAAAGAGGTTATAACGCTAAGCTATATTACCACTAACTACTAAATATATTAAAGCGCGTTATTAAGTCTCGAAGCTTTACGGGTAGTATTACTTTTAAGGCGTTAAGCCGTTACTTGCGTAAAATCGTTACCGGTAAGCAACCTAAGGTGGCCCCCGTTATTAAAACCGCTGCCTATCGAGAGTAACCTGGAGTAATTAATTTAAAGGACCGTTTCCGTAATATTTAAAGCCGGAACCCCTAAAGTTAAGCCTTTTCTTATAACGAATTTAGTTAAGGCAGATAAGCTATAGCCTTTTATTAAGCCCCGATTACTTTTAAAGCTTTTAAAGCTTATCCCCCGGTTTTGCGACCGGCGATATAGCGCTTAGCCCCGGTCCTAATAACCGATCCTTAGCACTAATAAAACGCTTAGGCGGTTACTTTTAAGCTATAAGGCTTTATAATTCCCCCGAATACCGCTGGGTTTATTTAATAGCCCGCTCCCGTAATATAATACCCTATTATAAGCTTTAAGCCCTTTACTTACTAACCTATACAAGGTTTTTAGCCTCCTTAATAATAATTTACCCAGCCTTAATTTAAACGTTACGTATTTTATACTCCCTTAAACCGTATAGGATAAAAACCTTCCGGCGGAGGAGGTGGATTTAAAGGCTATAACCGAGAACTTATTCCCTATACTTAAGCTTTTTAAGCTTAAGGTTCGTTTACTACTTCGGGTAGTAACCGCTTTCGCCGCCTTAAGCGAAAGGAAATTAAAGTTTTTAACCCCGATTAAAAGGATTATTATAACCTTAGTATGGTTATTAACGGTAAAGAAATTATTTTTACCGATATTTACGTTTTCGAATAATGACTTTAATCTTATTTAAAGGATCCCGAGCAAAAGGATAATTATACTTATTAATTATTATTTATCTTTTAAACCCTTTTAAGTAAGAGTGCTATGCTTTAATAGAATATTAAGCTTATAGTTCCTGCCCGATAAAGTTACCGAACCGGTAGTATTAAGGTTATATTTTAAGCTTTTATCTAGCGATTCGCGCTATAGCCCGCTACCGTTATACGTAAGTTTACTAAGGGTAACCTTACCTTCCGCAATATTACTAAAAATAATAAAACGGTTAATAAATTTATTTAAAAAAAGCTTTGCTTTATAAAAGTTATACGGACTTTAAATAAGGATAATCTTAATTAATTTAGCGTAATAACCCAGATCTGGTTTATAATAAATACTAAGATTAAAATATACTTAAAAGCCCCCGAGCAGGGTAAAACCCTGGTTAAGTATATAAAAGCTATTAAGGCTTTTTATCTTATTTTATTAGGAGCCGCTAACGAACGGTACGGTAGCGTAATTAAGTTTAAAAGCCGATTAAATACTCGCTCCTCTTATACCCAAAATAACCGTTTATTTAATAACCGTTTTTTTAATAACCGTTTTTTATAACCCTATTATTTTAATAATTCTTACCGGCGTGATAATACTCGCGACCGCGATCGCGACCGCGATCGCGACCGCCGTAATAACCGAGACACTAATCGAGGTGGTAATCGAAATATTAAAGATCGTTTTAATCGTTACGATAACCGTAATAAGGACTAATAAGCCCGCTTTAATAATAAGCGTGATTTAAGTAAGAAATATAATAAGGTATACTTAGCCCAGGATAATAACCGTGATCCCGAGCCTTAAGGCTTCCCCGCAAAGAGCGAGGACTTGCGTTTATAGTTTTCCGCCTTTAAAAGTAATAAATTATCGGATTTAAATATTAGCTTTTAGGTTTATAATAATATTATTAAATACGAGCACTGCGCCCGTTAATTCCCTTTATAACGCTTAAAAAAAGTATACTCGTAAATATTAATTTAAACCGGTTATTAAGGCTATTTAAACCCCCTTAACTAATCCTACGGGTTATTATACCTGCGGGTATTATTATAAGCGTTATATATCTTAAAATACTTTATTCGAGTATTTACGTACCTGCATTTACGCTAAAAAGGGCGAATATAAGCCTGCTTTAATCCTTAAAAGAGATTTTAAAGAAAACTTTAATCCTACTATTATTAATAAGAATATATATTTCGCCGATGTTAACGGACCCCTTTACGTCCGCGTTACTTTATTTATAAAGAATATTAACGATCCCCTTTTTTCGAGTTATACTTACCTGCGCGTTAACGTTAAAGCTTTACCAGAGAGTAAAAGCGTAAAGATTTGCGCCGATCCTGGTACGAGTTAAACCCTAATTAATAAGGAATTCCTTAATACCCTTAAACATACCGTTAAAACTCGGTACGGTTACGTTAAAGGTATCGGTAAAAATAAAGTTATATGCGATAAATAGGTTATATTTTTATTTTACCTGCCCGGTACCGAGAGTATAAGCGAGTATATTATAATTAAGATTACCTATTACGGATAGGTTTTTAACGCTGAATTAAAACCTTATATACTGCTCGGTAACGAATTTTTTAAGCTATACGGCGCTAATATCTCCTACCCTAATAAGCGCATTATATTCCGCGAGCTTAATGGTTTTTTAATACCTTTTAATATTAAGCGTTATATTAAACCTTATACTCGGAAGGTTATATTAACTTATAAAATTATTCTAGCCCTAAATTAAACTGCGATTATACCGGCTAAGTATAAATCGCTTCCTAATAATCGCAGTTTTACATTTATACCCTTTTACCCTTTAGCTATTAATTCCGTTTTTTTTTTAACTCTTTATTCCGTTATTATTAAGAATATATCCGATAAGCAGTAAACCCTGGCTAAGGGCTTTAAAATGGGTTTTATAATTAAATATAAGGATAGCGGTTATTTTATTACTTTATAAAAGGGATATATAAAGGTAATTATTATTATAGCCGTATTAGGAATATTACTCCCGACCGTTAATATTTAGGGCATTTCGGAATTAGCCTTTTAGGTCGCTAAAAACGTTAGCCTCCCGGCAGTGGTTTTAATAAATATAAACTTCGCTTTAACTCTTTTTATAACGGTAATAGCCACTAAAGCGCTTTAAAAGGAGTAATAATTAATATTACTAACGTTATAAATTAAGCATTAATTAATATTATTTCGGAAACTCTTTTTATTAACGTAATATATAATATAATTAAGCAAATTAATTAAGCCGATTAAGGCTGCGTTCCCCGTTCTCGCGTCCGAGAAAACACGTTATTACTCGGTATTAAGCGACCGGTAAACGTCCCCGAGATTACCATTAATTAGGGATATTATATCTATAACGAAAATAAGGTATTAACTATTTAAATCCTTAACCTTTTAGGTAATTATCCCAGTATTTAAACGGATTAAGGTATTATTAATATCCCTAAGGATTAATAAATAAAAATACCTTTTATTAATAGCTAATAGTATTATAAACTTAATAACCGACCTTATTTATTAAGTATCCGAGATTATAAGGCTTTTAATAAAATATTCGATTTACTTTACAAGCAGGGCTATATAGAATGGGTTAATAAGCCTTACCTATTTATATATATTTTTTTTTATTATTTAATATACCGTTAATAAAGTTTTAAAAGCTCGACCGGTAATAGATTTTCGTGATTTTAATACCGTAACCGTACTTAATAATTACCCTCTCCCGCTTTAAGGTAAGGTAATCTCGGCTTTTCACGGTAAAAAGTATATTACCGCTATTAACGCTATTTTATTCTTTTATTAATTCGGCGTATACTTTAAATATAAGGACTAATTTACTATTATAAGCCCTAAGGGCTTAAAACGCTTAACGGTAGCCTTAATAGGATTTTATAACTTATTAACCTACGTTTAATACTTTATAAATAAAACGCTAAAGCTTATAAGAATATTTTATTATACTTTTATTAACGATATTATTATTTTCTTTAATACTGCTAAGGAATACTTAGAGTATTTTTAGGAGATTTTTTACCTTTTTTAACGGCTTTATATCTCGTTATCCCTTAAAAAATCCTTTCTCGGTTACTTTAGTATTACTTTACTCGGCTTTTACGTTAACGCTCTCGGTATATTATTTATTAAGGACCGCTTTAATACGTTCCGTAATATTATATTCCCTTATTAGCTTAAGGCTTTGGAATAATACCTCGGTGGTACCGGCTTTTTGCAAATTATTTTGCCTTATTACGCCTAAATCGCTGCGCCTTTCCAATAACGCAAAACCGCTTTTTTAGCGGCAGGCCGTAAAAATAATAAGTTACCGGTTAAAAACGTGGTAAAGCGATAAGCTTATACTAAAACTATTTAATACAAGCTTATTAAGCAAGAACTAAAAGCTTTTAAAGCTTTTTAAAAGCTTATCTATTAATATATAACGGTTTATTACCACGATGCGGATAAGCTATTTTATATACAGGTTAATAGCTTTATTTATAAAGGCTTCGTGGTTATAATATTTTATACTCGGGACGGATATATTTAGGAACCGGGTAGCCCGATTACCGGTTTTAATATTCGATTTATTATATTCCTTAACTATTGCTTTTTTAATACTAAAACCAGATACGGGCCTTTAGAATTAAAGGTTACCTGCGTTATATAAACCGCTTATTACGTGCGAATTATACTCGAGGCTAATAAAGCCCTTATTATTATCCTAACGGATTATTCTGCTATTAAAGGCATTATCGAGCAAAAAAGCCTTAATATATCCTCGACCGACCGTATTAATCTTCGGTTTATTAACGCCTTTATTTATCTTTTACGGTACGGCTTATTAGTATATTACTTACCTGGTAGGCTTAACTTTATACCCGATGCGCTAAGCCGATTTTATATTATTAAGGATTAATTTAATAAAAATAATAAGCTTATCCGGATTAATAAGAAATTTATACTCGATTAAGTTTAGTTCGTTATTACTAAAGCCGTTATAAATAACTCGCTTCGTATAAAGTTTATTAACGCGTATAAGGATAATATTAAGTATAAGTATATTTTATAAGTTATACGCAAAGGTAATAAAAACGTTATTTCCTATTTATATTACGGTTATTCTTTTACGGTTATTAATAGCCTTTTATATAACGTTAACCGGCTTAGTTAATATTAATTATGCGTTTTATATTTTATAATCCCCGAGACTTTCGTTATAGCGTATAATAATAAGTATTATTTCGGCGTATATTATATAGTATAAAACCTAAGCTAGTACGTAATTTATTATAAAATATACCTGGTAAAAAAATACGTTAAGTATTACCCGGCTTATATAATTTATTAAACCGACCGTAATAAGCTATTAGGAGATTATAAGCTTATTTACCCGAATCCGAAGCTAATAACCACGATTATAATCGATTTTATTATAGGATTTCTAGTAATCGAATCCGCTAAAACCTTATAATAATTAAAAGGTAAAAATAAGGAATCTTATAACTCCTTATTAACGGTTATTTACTTTACGTTAAAACGCTCCTTATTACTCCCTAATAATACGAAATATACCGTTTAAGATTGGAGTACTCTTTTAAGTACGTATTTAATACTTACCGATTAGGGTACTCTTACTAGAATTATTTCCGACCGAGACCGTAAATTTACTTTAGAATTTTAGTAAGGTATTTAATACGCGCTCGGTATACGCCTGCTAATAATTACTGCTTAACACCCTTAAGCAGACGGATTATTAAAACGTAAAAACCAGACCGTGGAAATCGCTATTCGGTATTATACTTTTATAAATCCAGAAGGTAATTAGGTTAATTTATTACCTGCACTATAATAAAACCTGAATTTTGCTTACTTAAGCGCGATTAATTCCTCCGCTTATAAGTAATTCTTCGGTTTCCGACTCCTTAATCCTAATAATATACTGCTTTACGTTAATACCGATAAATTTAATAATATCCGGTATATACGTAAGCATTTACGCAAGGATACCGAATTGGTTATAAACTTTATATCCGCTCGAGTTAAGCGCTTTTATAACCGCAAGCACGCATTAATGGAATTTAATAAGGGCGATAAAGTATATCTCTGTTTTTATTATAGTTATTACTTATTAGGTAAGCTTTCTCGTAAATACTCTTAATAACGCGCCGGTTTTTAAACCGTTAAAAAGCGAGTTAATTATTTAGTATACGAATTAAATCTTCCTAAGATTATAAATATATATTTAGTGGTATTTATTGCTTAGCTTACCGCCGGTTTTAAAGGAGAAAACCCTTTTTACCGTATTTTACCTCCTTTTAGCCTTATTAAAGCCGATAAGGATAATAAGGATTTTAGCGATAAAAAAGGAGAATATTATAAGATTAAAACCGTTTTTAATTACCGCCTTAACCGCTCTCGTAATAATTAGAATTACTTAGTTAAATAGAAAGGCTATAATTACGAAGATAATTAATGGAGATTTTCCTAGTAATTAAAACGCGTATAATACTTTATTAACGAGTATTAAACCCGTTAACCTAGTAGTAAGCTTAACCTTAAAGCCGCCGTTAAGGTTATTTAAAAGAATCCCCGTTAGCTTATTAAGCGCTGTAGCCGGCCTCTTAAAAACTTTACTCCGCCCGCTAAGTATAAGCAGACTACTTTAAAGCATTACGGTAAACCTGCTAAAGTCCTAAAAGATAAAGGTATTTTAAAGGCTTTTTTAAAGGCTTTTATTCTCGTTACCCGTTGCCTCCGCCCGCGTGCCCGCTAAGCGAGTAAGCGTTTTTTAAGCGAATTACGCGTTTTTTAAGCGATTAAGCGTTTTTTAAGCGAATTACACGCTTTTTAAGCGATTTACCGCTCCTTAAGCTCTTCGGTAAGTATTAGGGATAATACTGTTTTTCCGTGCCGGCGGCATTTTAATACGTTCCTTTTAGGGGATTAAGTTTTAAGGTGGGGACTTATTATAAATAAGCTAGGTAGATAAGCGTAGCCTGGCCACTAGGGCTAGCCACGCTAGGTAACTATACTAGTTATAAGCGCTAGCCGCAGGCTAGTAAGTAGAAGAGAACTTCTCCCGGCTCTGCTAGAGAGAAGTTCTTTATTAGAATACACACCCACGCTTTTACCTAAAACCTTTCTTTTCAGCTCCGGGCCTAGGAAAAATATCCAGAGGAATTTATAAGAGTAATAAAATCCCCCGAATATAAATATTATAGTAAAAAAAATATTTAGTATTAATTAAATTAAATAAAGGAATATATACCGTATATTAATAAGTATTAATTAATGCGTTCGAACGCGTACGCGGTAGGAGCCTTATAATTCCGGTAAATAAGTAAATATTTTAATTACCGGTATATTTAGCGATTTTTTTTTTTCGGCTATTAAGGGATTTTAATATATACGTATAAAATACGCTTATTATAATTCGAGTTCAGCTAACTGTTTCCTAAGTAAAATTATACTTTATTATAATCGCCGCCGTTAAGTTTGTATAAATTATTACCCCTGGTATTAATTAACCTTTATAGCGTTTTTAAGTAATAATAGCCTAAATCCTTTATTAAGCAGGTTATTAGTTAACGTATACGAGTAGCTTTTAAACTACTAATACCGCCGCTATATCGTAAATACCTTATATTACTTATTAATATAAAATCTTTTAATATATAATTATAAATAAAGCGATTATACCCGAATATTACCGCCGCCGTTAAAGGGATCCGCTTTTATTAAAAAGCTTACCGCTTTTTAACGTAGGCGGATTTTAACGAGTTATACTTAAAATAATAAATATCCTTATTATTATTATTATTCTCGAGCTTTTTCGAGGGCTTTAATAATCTTAATAATAATAGTGGAGAAAAAGAAAAGGAAAAGGAGGTAAACCTGGTCGCGGTTTAAATAAAGGAGCTTATTACTCTTATTACCGCTTTATCTCGTACCGCCGCGGCCGTTACCGTACCCGTTACTTACGTTACCGCCGCTTTACTTACTCCTGCTACGGTTATTACCGCTTTAATTACTCCGTTTACGCCCGCGGGTATTATTATTATTACTTTTATTAAGCTTATATTATTATTACCTTATATCCGTATCCGATTTACGGCCGGTTAATAGCGTAAGGTTTTTTACCGCCGGTATATTAACTCGGCCCTGCGTGGGTTTAATAATAATACCTGCTTTAACGCGGTAGGTTTTTTACGCTATTAGCGGTGCGCTAATAAGCACCCTTATTCTTTTTTATAGGTTTTCTTTATCCTATTATAGCGTTAATTAATTAATTAGAATTAATGCTTTATCCGGTATCGCGTTAGCGGTTAAGTTAATTATAGCTTTACGTTATAATAATAATAAGATAAATATTCCACGATTATTTTAGGTATTATTTAAAGGCTTATTAGGATTAGCTCGCTATTAAATAGCGATATATTATATACGGCGTATTAAAGATTATTAATAAAGCTGCCGGCGTTAATATTACCGTTAACGCCGAGGAGGAGGATAAAAAGTAAGAGGAAAAGTAAAAGGGGTTTTTTAACCCGGGTTAGTTCTCGGACCGCTATAATAAATTCCCCCGCTACCGTAATAATTATAATAATAATAAGGGTGGCGGTTTAAGGGCCGCTTAGGCCAGAAATATCTTAGCGTATTTCGATATATTATACTAGCTTTTTAAAGCTTATTAAGCTATTAGTATATTAGGCCCGGGTTTTATACCCGTAATTATTTATTATAAGCCGGTATACCCTTTAAAACCCGGTATATAATAAGCTGGTATACCCGTAAATAAAAAAAGGTTTTTTACGGTATTATAATATTTCTTCTCCTTTATTTATAATATAATCCAGGTTTTAATTAAAACGTATTTTATAAAAGTTAAATAATTACTTAAAATGCTTAAACTAGCCTTTTAAGAGATTTTTTATTAAATTATTAACTGGTATTTTATTAATAAATAAATAAATTATTTCGAATATTCCCCGGTTATATTCTTATTATAACCAGAGGTTTTAAATATTAATATAATATAATTAAGTTATAATCCGTTAATTCTTTTTTATTATTAAGCGAATTATTTATTAATTATCCGAGTATATTATAAACCCCTTATTAAGGTTATAGGCTAAATCCTGGAATAAGCGTTATAATATTATTATTCCCTTATTAGTTTACCCTAATACTCGTAACTTTACCTTAATTATTAACGTAAAAATAATACTTTACTTAATAACCTTTTAATTAATTACTTTTTTATAAAGGAATATTATATATCCTTATAAAAAGTACCGGGTTTTTTTATTATCCGCGAAGGAGGTATTTTTAGCGATAAGGAAAACCTGCGCTAATAAGCTTATACTTTTAAACTTAATCCCTAAATACTAGGTATATTAAAGGTATTTAAGAGTTTATTTTTTAAATTTAAAGTGTTTAGGAATAGGGTTTATAAGGAATTTAAGAAATTATAAAACTGCGAATATTATATTAAGTTTTAATATAACCGTAATATAAAAAATTAAGCTAATAAATTCTTAATATTTTTTAATATTTAATTTAAACGCTTTTTCTTTAAACTTTATTAATTTATTTTAAGGGAAAAGGGTTACCGGAGTTTAATTTCTATTATTAATATTAAACTTAAAGGCGATTTTCTTAATATATTTATTATAAAAAAATACGATAATATAAGCTTTTCGGTTCCGTATTATTTTAATCCTAAGGAATTATTTTATATTTTTATTATTTATAGGAAAATAAGCCGAATATATTAGGTTTTAAAGCTTTTCTGCCTTTTTTATATACTTATAATAATAAATTATTAAGAAGTTTTTAATATAAAATATTATATAAACCGTTTTATTCTTTATATAAAATAAGCACGGCTTTTTTAATAAAAAAACGAATCCGAGTATTTAAAGCGTGCTTAAAAACTTTAAATATTAAAAAAAAAAATCCTTAAGCTTATATATAGTTTTTTAGAATTCGATATATTTCCTGTTTTTTTTAAAGCTATAAGAAAGTTTATAGGTAATTAATAAGCTATTTTCCCGGAATACGTTAAATAATGCGTTTTTTATATTAAATTATTTATACTTTAGGTTAAAATAAGCGATTAGCATTATTATTAGCCTAAATATTTATACCGTTAAGGTAATAATATAAGTATTTTATAGCGTATTCGGGTTTTAAAAATCCCTGCGTATTATAAACCGTACCTTATAGGTTTTAATAAAGCCGTTTATATTTAGCTTATAATAAAATACTTATTTTAATAATAATAGCTTATATTTAGCCTTAACGCGGTTAATAACCTAATATACGCTTATTCGAATAAAGGCCCGAATTGTTTTACGAGTATTTTGCTTAAATAAATACCCGTAAGGGTAATTAATTAACTCCTTTTAGTTTTTAGGAATTAATTATATTAGATTTTTAATATATAGTTTATTATATTCGGAGAATAATCCCGTTCGGTTACCGTTACTTTTATATTAAATAACCGCCGAGAACGCTATATATATAATATAATACTTTTAGCTTTCCTTTTAAATAACTTCGAGTTAATTAAATAAAAAAGTATTTATAAAGGAGGCTTATAAGCGGTTATTAGAAATTTAAATCTTTTTAGGTTAATAAAACTGGATATTAATTAAATATTAACCGCTAATTAAGGTTTTAAAATCTTTTAAAAAAGACTTTTTATATTCCTGTATAAAAAAAGGAGCCGTAGAAAATATATTAAGTCTTTTTTTTTTTTAGTATTAGGGCTTTTTTTACGGTATTTTTAAATCCTAATAAATAAGTTTTTTATTAATCCGAAACCTTTTCCGCGTTATTGTGCGCTAATCCTAATAGGTTACCCCTTCACCGATTTATTCCCGCTTAATACTCTTAAAGCGCGTTTAAAAGCTTTTAATATTTATTATAAAATCTCCTTATTTACCTCCGTTACCCCTAAGATTTACTTAGGGGGTTTTTTTATATCCCTAGGCTATAATTACGTTTTTATTTAGCTAAGTAACGGAGGTAATATAATTATAATCGTATTATATATATTTTCCGTGTTTTTTTTATTACTATGCACGCTTATGGTTTTTTATAAATGGTTTTCCCCGATTTTAACCTTTATTAATTCCCTAACCGGTTTTAGTATTTATTAGGGAGTTAAAAATCCACCTAGTAAATATATAATAAGCTTAAATATTTCTTAAAGCTTATTATTTATTTTTACCCCCGATTCTTATTCCGTTAGGGTTTATATAAGCTAATCGGGGTTAATAACTTTTCCTAAAAGCGTTTTTACTAGGGTAAAATCTAATATTATTATATCCGGAGATTCCGTAATATTAATATATTAATAAAAAAATATTATTTTTATTTTTAAAATATATATAAAAAGCTTATTTACCTTTTTATAAAAAATATTTATTATTAAGTAAGCGTTTTTAAGCGTATAAAAAATATTTTCCTTAAATCTTATATTTTATAAAATAATTATATATTAAAACCGCGGGATTTATACCTTAAATAGATTATAGGCTTTATATCCTATTAGGTACCCGATATATACCCGCGGTTTAGTTTTAAATATTTTTTTCTTTTTTCTTATTAAGCGTTTTATTTTAATTAGGTAAGCTTTATATCCGTAAGCTTAAATATTTATTTAATTAGGTTAAATATCCGTTATTAATACGCAAAACTGCTTAGGGGTATATTATTAAAATTATTATTAAAACCAGTTATAAATTTTCTTATTTAAGTTATAATAATTCCTTAACGTAATCGGGCTTATATTATATAGCTTTATAACCGCCTAGGTTACCTTTAATTATAAATCTAATAATAAATTAGCTTAAAAAACTATAATTAATGCCTTAAAAATAATCTCCCCTCCGGCTTGCTTATTACCTTTTACCGGTTCCTTAATTTAAGCCGGTAAGAGCTTAAACTCGATTTTAATAGCTTAGGTTTAATATTAAAACGTAATAAAATTATTAATACTAATAATAAAGGTCTTATAACGCTAATTATAACCGTATACTTTTTATTAACCCAGGCTTTAAATTCCCAAAGTTATTAAAATATTAATAGGTTATTCTTATTCTTATATAAAAAAAAAATATACCACTTTATTTATCCTTAACAATTATTAATTATTTATTCCCGCTATATCCTGGGGTATAATCGAAAAAGTTTTATAAAATCCGTTAAAATAAATATAAGGCTCGATTTTTTAAAATCCGGCGTAAAATAATATATTTAGCATAAGCCTAAGCATATAACTTATAATTAATGCATTTTATACTATTAAATTTTATGCTTTTAGCATAATTAATTAAAAGTTTAAAAGCTTTTAAGCTTAAATAACCGGCTTATAAATATTATAAATCTTTTAAATCCTTTTTTTCCTTAGGGGTATTCCGTAATAACCTTTAAATATATTATATTTTTTTTATTAAAGTTATTATTATAATACCGGCTTTACTCCGTTTAATAATTATCGAGGGGTTTACGGGATAAGTATTAAAACCAGTTAAGTAAATAAAAAAGGGTTTATATTCGAAAAAAATTAAATTATAATACTTTTTTAGCTTTTTAATAATTTAATGCTTTTTAGCCGTTTCCAGTTTTAATATATAATTAAATTTATTATATTAAATCCCCGCTTTAAATAATTTCGCCTTAAAAATAATATTTATATAAAACCCCTTTAATATATTTATATTAAATAGAATTAAGTTTACGATATAATTCCCGTGCTCGTTATAAAGCGATTTATATAATACCCGGGTACTTTTCTTAATAACCGGGATATTTACCGTATTAGTTTTAATATATTCCCTGGTAATTAATTAAAAAATTCCGGGTTTAAAAAGGTTCTTATTATTAATAATATAATCCGCACCGTAATTATTAATCAATATTAAATAAGATAATAAATAAAGGCGTTAAACCGTTAAAAAGTTACCGGAATATTAAACGGTTTTTTTTTATAATAAAAGAGAACTCTTATATTAGGGCCGAGGAAATAATAATAATATTAATATTAAAATTATTTTCGTTATTATGCTTTTTTTCTTATATTATGCGGTTTTCGCCCCTGGGTTTTTTAAGATCCTAGCCCTTAGAATTAACTTAATAACGTTAACCGTTTTATTAAATAAGCCCTTAATATATTTTAATTTCCTTAAGCTATTTAGGTAAATATTAATGGGGTTTTTCTGGGCGGTTACCGGTAATTACCTAATAAAAAGTTTTATAATTAATTAATTATTAAGGGTAAGTTAACTCTAAGTATTAAAGGTATAAATAATTATGGTTTTAATAACCTACTTCCTTAAAGTTTTTTAAAGATATTAAAAGAAAGTTATTTTACCTAAGTATTATATTAACCCTTAATTATACACATTATATTTATATTTAATAGGGCTTATAAGGTAAAACTAAGGTTATAAAATAAAAGGGTTAATTAACCGAAACGGTTTTTTTAAAATAAATCCTTTAGTTCCCGGTAAGCTTAATTAAGCTTAATATAAAGCTTAATTATTTTAAGGAATACTTTTTTACCTAAGGTTTCCTGGATCTGGTAAATATTATAAATCGAGGCTTAAGCGAAGGCTAAATCTTATTACTTATATTATTTATAAGGGTTTATACCCCTGGCCCTGGCTTAATTAAAAATAATATTATAGGTTTTTACCACCTAGGTTAAAATTATTATACTCGTTAATATTATAATATCCTTAATTTCTTAAAGGATTATTTTAAGGGGTATTCCTTATTTCGGAGTAATCCTTTAAAAAATCCGTTAAAATACTCGAGTTATAATCGAATCGGATATAATCTTATTAATAATTTTAAGGATCGCTTTAAAGCAAGGGTAAAAATGCATAAAATCTTTAACCGTTCGGTTATACTCGCTTAATAAAATATTAAGCCTTTATTAAAATAGGTTAGGTTAAATAAACTCTTTTATTATGGGTTTTAAAACTAATATACTTAATTAACGGAGTTATTATTAATAATACGCGTTTTTATATATTTTCTCCCGTTATTTTTGTTTATTATATTTTATTATTTTTATTATCGGTAATATTAAAGAGGTGGAATAACTCGGGTAATCCTAATCTAAGTCCGGATTAATATATAGCTAAATTCCTAAAACTATGCCTTAAAAGCGGATATATTAAAACCATTTAAAATAATCCTTAAAGGATTCCAGTTAAAGCGATTTATAAAACTCCTTAGGGATAAGGTTTTCGGATAATATAATAGGTAAGAAAACAGTCGAAGGGAATTTATCGGAGGGAATTTATTAAAGGGAATTTATTAAAGGGAATTAATCGGAGGGAATTAATCGGAGATTAAATACTAGGTTACCGGGCGCTAGGGAGAAATTATAACAAGGGTAAAAAAAAAAGAAAGAAAAGGATAAATTAAGTATTAAAATACGTAATAAATATTAAAAGCATTAATTATAAGGGATTAAGCTTATAATTATTAAAGGAAGGATATTTAGGTAATATAATAATAATTAATATTATATTTTATTATACGCATTTATAATTAAATTAAAGAATTAAAAGAATTTTAAGAAAATTTAAAAGAGTTCCTCCTTATATATATAATAAAAAAGGGGTTTTTTCGGGACCCTTACGCCGGCCCCCACGCCGGCGGTAAGCCCTTACAGGGTATATGTATTATACCCTGGCCGGAGGCTTCTCGGGTGGTCTTCACCTGATCCCATCCGAGTCCCAGCCGCGTCACAGCGGCCTTGGCAACGGTCAGTGCAAGAGGCCGGTGCGGGATTCCGTGATATCCGTGACGCCCAACGGCGCATTGATCCAGAAGTAGCTCGCCGTCGACACAATGCCATTGGTGACAACCGACGAGTTTCTGGTGGCCAACATCTCGAAGATAAGGCCGAAGGACAGCTTAGGCAACCCAAATCTCGCCAAGTCGTATCCGATCCTTTTCTCAGGCTTGCCGTCGACGACCCTAGCTGGCCTTTTAAGGATGCTCTTTAAGATCACCTTGATGATCACGTCGGTGGAGGCCCGCTGGTTGACGAGCCACTTGCTGGTCCCCGTCATGACGATGTCCACATAAGTCCTCGACCTCCCAGTCTTCGTGTCCGGCTTGGGGTGGCCGAAGCCCAGGTAATAGTTCTTGGTCCCGATCGTCGGGAGGTAGGCGACGGGCCTGGTGAGGATCGTGCTCTCCTCGCTGGATATGACGAACTGCTCTTCCTTGTCCGGGGTGCTCTGCCTCGTGTCCGTGCTCGTCACTGCGCTCATTCTGGTCTTTCAGGTTTTGTTAATCCGCTCCGTCTGCTCGGGGGTCCACTCGGGGCTCTTCGGCCGTCGACCCAGTGTTCGAGCCATCGGCAGCGCTTCCGGCACCATGACTTCCCTTCCTGTTTTCCTTTCGACGCTGCTGGCCTTGGGCTCCTTGCTGAGAGGCGTTGGCGTGGTCCCCTTATTCTTGGAGGGGATCTGCTAAGCCACCATGCTAGCCAGCGAGCCCTTCTCTCTGGGTGGCTTCTCGAATTTCTTGGTCTCGGGGTTCTCCATCTTGGGCTCTTCTACCCGCTGTCAGATCTCACGGTGCTGGCCGTGACTTCGTCCCCTCTGCCGTCATTATTGTCAGTATCGTTGTCATTGTCGACGTCCATGTCATTGTGTCGTTCTTATTGCCGTCATCATCATATCTCTCATTCTCCTCCTCAGCTTCGGGCTCATGTCGGGCATTATCGTGTTGTTCCTCTTGGCTGAGACCGTGCTCTTCTTGTCCGTCGCGCTGCCAATGTTCATCAAGTTCATCTTCTCGCGAAGAGTCTTGCTGAGGTCGGCCTCTTCCTTCTTGCTGAAGCGGGGCGTGGGGCTCGTCGTCCTCTCAAAATTGGATATGATTTTCGATCTCCCGCTCGTCGTGTGCAATGCCGCTAATGCAGTACTCTAGTTCCTGATGTTCTCGGGTCTGAAAATATAAATGCTGCTGCACGTCCTCGGCGCCATCTTCACGATTTCGTCCGACTCGCAGGCCGTGGGCTGATGCGGCGAGGTCGTCCTCCGCACCAGGCACATGGCCCACTAAAATAAGGCCCGGCGCCGCATTCCCGTTCACGGGCCCGGTGGACCGGAGCGTCGTCGGCGCGCTAGCCCCCTTTGCGGTTAACGCCGGCCGTGCATCCCGCGCCGTGGTCCAGAAACCAGTCAAGCAGGATGCCGTCTGTCCACGGAGCTGCCATACTGGGGAGGTTACGACGTTGACACATCTGCCTTCCGAGAAATTTCTGTTAATCATCAAGCAGCTTATTTACCCAGATATTCTATTTCTCAAGCACACCCCCCGCAACCTCTACCGGTCGGCGTAGCGCCGGATGGGCGACGTCAAGTCCGTGTAGATCTCGCACGCGAGCCCGTAGTGCCGGAACTCGGGATGGGCGTGCCGGTCCGGAGGTATTCGGCTTCGCCAATGACGTTTGCCAAGCTTGCAAGTGTCGACGGCAAAGGCACTGCGGGCGCGCTCCCCTCGTTAGTCGACGCACAGCGCGGCGGCTGCCAGCGCGTGTAACATATTAGTCGGTACCGTTGACCTACCTTACGTGGCGCATCGACGCGGGCACTCCGCGGACGCTCCGGCTTTTGTGTCCACCGGCAAGGCGAGACACCGCCCCAAACTGCAGCCAGCTGCTAGCCCTTGATAGGCAACTGTAGTATTACCTGGGGCCAGAACGTCCCGGCCCATCTATGTCTTTAAAGACGAGTACCGGTAGGTTACTGGTTGAATCTCTTATATGTCGAGACCTTGGTAGAATGTCTGCTTCTGCCGGGTTGCAGTCCCTCGGATGGTGGAAGGGTATCAAGTTAACTTGGTTTCCTGAAAGAAGTTACGGGCTATGGGGACTAGAACCTCTGGATGACGAAGATCTCAGTTGGAAGGTCGTCGGAGGATATACACGAGCGGTGGGTGGATAAGGCGAGGCATTCCGCTGTGAAAGATAGCGGCATTTAACCCACAAGTCAAGGTTAAGGCAGGTATCCACGGGGCTTGCTGTCGGCTTTGTAGCCCACTACGAGGAGAACGGCGTTTCCCGTGCGCAAGTCAACCCAAGCAGTGTGTCAGTCAGTCTGGAAAGAGAGAGGCAGCAGGAGAAGTAGGAGAGGCAGGAGGAGTAGGAAGACTAGGAAGAGTAGGAGGAGGAGAGGGCCAACGGAGGCTATCGTCCCACCGTACATATATGCAAGTACATAGGTAATGTAAGTCACTGATCCGTACTCCATTCCTGTACACGCTGACCCTGTGGCTCTGGGCCCCAGATACCACAGACAACGACCCGGTCCAAGTCATTACGCACGATAACGGCTTTCGCAAGGTCGAGGTCAAGGACGGTGTGATCACAGTCAAAGGCGCGACGGTGCTCTTCCGCGGGGTGAACGGGCACAACCACTCCCCGCGCCTCGGGCGTGCTGTGGCTCCCGCCGTCGCGCGCGATGAAGCAGCATAACATCAACGCCATACGGTGTCAGCTTGTTCGAGCCGAGCTAACGTGGCAGGCATTCAAAGCTCGCCGAAGAGCGCCACGGACGTCGCCCAACGTGCCTTGCAAAGCGGGTGCTCTGAGCTTTTGGCGAGACTCTCGACGCCGGTCTTCGCCCATTTGCAGAGCTGGCGCCTCTGCAGCCTCCCACGGCGCTGCTGCACCACCTTCACCTGTGAGCCCAGAGAGGTCACCTTCTAGCTTCCCGCCTTCTCCCTCCCCGTCAATAACTCGGAGTCCGCCGGCCTCCCGAGGAAGTGCTCGGGACCTGAGCCGGTTCTTTCTGCGCCCCCTATATCGCAGGCCTTCGTGGCGCCCCGACCATTCAATCACCTGCCGCCTCCCCTGTGCGGTCCCAAATTCCAGTGCCGGAATGTCCCAGTCTCCACGGGATCCTGAGCTTGGAGCAGCAGACGTGCTCTCGCCTACAGAGTTATATCTCCTGGGGCGCCAGATCATGGAACCCTCCCCCCCCTGGGTTTCACTCTATCGATGCGAGCTTGCCCTCCTCTGTGGTGCTACAACTGATGCAGAAGCGTGGCGCATCGAGTGCCTACTTATGATTGAGGCGGCCCACGGCCAGGTACAGCAGGACCTGAACGTGGCCCTGCGGCTGCATGAAACCGCCCATGCCGCCGAAGACCGACTGCAGGCTACCATGGTGCAGGCCCCTCGTCACCGCCGGGGTAATGGTGATGGTGGTGACGGCAAAAACAGGGCATGTCCGGCCCACGCCTACGCCAACGAGCTCGAGCTCTCCGCGCCGCTGCCGGTCGCGCTGGCGGCCATCTTCCGCCATAAGGCCACCGCGCCCGTGTATCGCGACCTGGTGGTGCTCGGGGCGCGGCGCTACGACTCGCGCGCCGCGCTGGACGCCGGCCTCATCGACGCCGTCGGTGGTATCCGCGAGGGGTGCTCGGCGCGGCGCTGCGGCTCCTCTCTCATTGTGGTCTTCCAAAGCAGCCTGCGCCACCCCGCTGGACCGCATCGGCCGGCCCGCCGTCCTCGTCGGCCACTCGGCCGGCGGCTCTGTAGCCTGACCCGTGGCCTACGCGCGCCCAAGACTGGTTAATCCCATCGTTGATATTAGGCCCGCCGGCCCGCCGTGCACCGCGCGTCCCTTTCCACGCTTCCTCCCCTCTCCCCTCTTCCTTACCTACCTTATACATCTCTCATTTTATCTTCAAGTCTTACTACCGTATTAGTGATATACAGGAGAGTACACCTCGTAGACGCCTAAATAATTCGATAAGATATTTGGTGGACAAGGACGGGCGGAGTAAGTATGTATGCATACGGACTTGCTAGAAATATAAATAAATACTGGATTAAGCGGCTCGCTGCTCGAGGAATGTAATGATGCCGCCGGCCTCGGCTCCGAGTAAAACGCTGCATTACTAATATACGGTCGACCCGGCCCGCACCCAGGGGCCAGGGCATCGGCCACCTGGTCGGCTACCGGTAAATCGAGCTTAGCAAGCTCGCCGACCTCGTTATCTGGGACCCGGCGTGGTTCGGCACCAAGCCCAGCCTGGTCGTTAAAAGTGGCCTGACTGCGTGGCACATGTGTGAGCGCAGATGGTATCAATATCAGCACGCCAGTCCACCCTCTTCGTCGTGCCCTCCAAGTAGCGTGTGGTGCGCCGTGTTCCATCCTGCGCGGCTTGGTGGCACAGTAACGGTAACATAATGCATGCAGATGTATAGTCTTTTGGCGTATGGGATATTCCTACCAAAGCACTCCATACGGCGATGGCGCCGGAGTCCTCTGGCTTCACGGTCCCGGCTTCACGGTCTCGGCTTCACAGTCTTGGCACAGAGGATGCGGTCTAGCCCGCACTCAGTCAATATCGTCTGGGGCTGTGGATCATATTCTCTCCATTCTCTCCCATCTCTTCTCTCTCTCATCTCTTCTCTCTCCCATCTCTTCTCTCTCCCATCTCTTCTCTCTCCCATCTCTTCTCTCCCCCATCTCTTCTCTCCCCCATCTCTATTCCATAGGCCAGGACAGCGATTACACCACAGGTGACCCTCCCCTCGACATACACTCCCTTGAAATCGGTCCCTGCGCGTGAAAGAAACGAAGTTGGAGAAGAACGGACCCCAGAGAAGCGGAGGGGAACGAGAAGAATTTGCGCAGGCAGTCCGGGCGAAGACGATGGCATCATGGAGGTAAGCAGTGGGTTGCATTGATATTTTGGTACCAGTACGATCGGCAAGCGTGCCAAAATCAACTACCGGAAAATCCCGGCTTCATCTCGACTTGGCAACAGCTCTTGCTACCTTACCACTCGCTTGTGACGAGACGGCAGACTGACAGCTGCGCTCAGGGGCTGCTTCATAAGTTATGAGAGCATTCAGAACGAAGCCCAAGACAAGCCCCTACGCCCTGCACAACCTAGCGAGGTAGTTCCTGTGGCCTCTTCCCCAGGCCGCGGCCTCTGGCCCGTCTCTGCCTCGTACGACCCCTTGGCACGATCGTCCCGAGCGTGGCCAGAGCCTCGACATCGGCAACCTGTGTCGGTCTGATAAACGGACCTCGCCTGGTCGATACATCGACGTGTTTTAAAACAAGCCCGTAGTGCTCCTCGATTGCGAGCATCTTCCCTATTCAAGAGACTCTACCCAACCGCCAGTACCATAATATATTGCCCTGGTAGCACGGGCTTACGCACATTCCGCTAGAGTCGTTACTGGCTCCATGACGAAATCACAGCCCACGCCACCCCTTACCACACATCTTGGTCGCCTCAGACATTTTTCGACCGACAGTCTGCGGCCAAGCAAGTAATCATGGGACACCGTTGGTCTCTGGGGACCCATGCTACCCCACGTTCTGATCGTTAACATACCGCAGTTCTGGTTCTCTCACCCATGTATACCGTTTCAGTGGCCGTGTTAACCACCTTCCTGGTCCAGCGCGAGTTCACCGCGATGCACGTGGCTGCCGGCCACAGGCTACTGCGCGTCTTAAAGCCCATCGGCATCCAGCGCTCGAGCCACTTTAAGTCGCTGCCCTTAGCTCGCTGCCCTTGTGCTTCGGTGTCCCGCGGACCGTTATAGGGGGTCACGGAGAGGTCCGTGAGGACCACGGAGGCGGTTATGAACGTATACCTCGGGTCGTGCATCTGGTCGATCGTCTGAACCGAATCGATAACTTACCACGATGCTCCGAAAACCCGATTGAATCATTATGCACCTGGACGGCGCGCGTGATGTAGTAGCTCGGCCTCACCGTCCCGATGCAGATGCTTGGGATACCCTCCGTCCTTACGGCAATCCTCTTGCACAACCTGCAGACCCAGTCGAGAAGGGCCATGTAGTTGACGGGGGCATCGATTCTCGTGATCCTGTGTAACCCTGCCGACCCTTCGATCGATTGTTTTGAGAAAGTCGACGCTGTGCTCATGCACTATATGTAGTACTTCCGTCCCTTGGTGACCACCAAGCTGGATGGAAACAGAGCTTCGACCTAACCATGTTACGCTCTAGAACGTCCAGGGCAGACGCAACCCCCAATTCTAGGACACGTCGAGCATCCACCTCACGCCGTTTCTACGGATGAGCTCGCCTAAGGTCGACATCTCGGCACAGGCGAATTTATGCCAGCCACATCTTCTATAAGGATTCCGCATCAGGGTTACATCGCATCAATGGCAAAAATATATTCATCACAACTCAGTCAACCGCTATTGAGACCGTTCTCAACAACTCTGCGGTCAGGCGTATCATCAACGGGGCCTGGCTCTTCGAGACCAGCCGGACTATTGGGGGTAAGGAGATGGCCATCCTCATGGACGCTGGCTAGGCCATCATCCCGCCGCAGAGCGGGACCCCGAAATAGTCCTGAATGTCGGAATCGGTCTATAACATCCTGGAATCTCGTTCAGGATGTGTAGAGGGACCGCCAGACTGGTAGTTCGCGCAAATCTGGTCTTAGCCCCCGATGCTTTTCTTCCCAACATCAACGCTAAAGATCCCGCGTCGAAGGTGGAGCGAATTACGACGTAGGAGAACGAGCTATGGCTTATGAGGCTTATAAGGGTGGCTTTGATATCGGGTGACGGCATAGTACTATCCAGATCTGACCCTCGGGGCCTGGAGCTGATCCTCTCGAGTTCTCCACCGTCGAGCTCGATGTAGAGGTCTCGTGCTATGCAGGAATCGGGACTTGCCTCTACCGCACGACGACATGATCAGCATCTTGACGTCCGACGATGCCTGCTTCGACGAGCCCAAGAAGGACATTTGCTACCTCATCTACAGTTCATGCTACCACCAAAGGGAAGTCGTCGCTCCCGGTAGGGATCTCATCGCCATCAAGGTATCTAGTTCCAGTAAGGCGTGGCTGACTGCGCTCAAGATTATCGAGCGGATATCTCCTGACTTCATTAGCATCCACTAGAGTTCGGGTCCGACATCAAGAGAATTGCGATATGTAGCGGGATGATCCGGGAGATGTCGACAAGGATGGAGAAGAGGACAGTAGACAACAGTGGACCTCTGGGGCCTACCGGAAGGGACGATAGTCATGATTGATGTACGACGTCGACAAGTACCTCGGGATTTAATGGACGTCCATGTCCTCGGGTTGACTGGCGGAGGGGCTATCCTTCCCAAGATAGAGATAGACGCCATAAACGTGAGTAAGGCGGACGCACAACGTTAGGAAAATTATAGAGTGCAACGTGAACGAACCCGATCTGCAAGCCTTAATCGTCAGAACCATGAAGACGCGTCAGATGCTCTTCGCCCTAGCAAGCATCTCGAAGAGCACCTTTAGGAACGCGATATCCCGTGACTCAGGACACATGATCAACTATTACCGGTACACGGCCCCCGTCGCTCAGCCCAGGGTATAATCCTTGACATGAGTACGTTATCAATGTTACCGGTAGACGACATGAGTTTTGAGGGCGGCTTCGTTCCGACTCGGTGTCGCGGTCCTATAGGGGCGTGGCCGTCATAGACAGGAATTCCCTTCAGAGCTTGACACTGTCTAAGCTCGAAACATACATCGATGGATGCCCATCATTCTCGACGGGTTGCACACTGTGGCTAGCCCTTGATCATTTTGGCAATTGCTCATTTTGGCAATTGCTCATTTTGGCAGTTGTACATTTTGACAGTTGTACATTTTGGTTGTTGTACATTTTGGCAGTTGTACGTTTTGGCAGTGGTACATTCTGGCACCTGTATATTCTTGCGCTGCACACTATGAATGACACTGCACGTTGTGGCTGGCACTTACACACCGAGGGATAAAAACATAATAAGAAATATCGCGCATGTTAAATGGACAGCTGTTGTGAAGCGTGAGATATAGCCATTCTTGTACAATACCGACACCACTGCGAGAAACCAAGGTTAACGGAACAGTAAAAGAGCGAAAAGGTAGGTGGGGAAAGAGAACATACAGTAGACCAGCTCAGGTTCGACTGGTAGATAGGAACACCGAGTCAAAGAACCCGATAATCCTATGCCTGTCAAAGGCCAATCCATCTGGGAGACTGGGCTGCAAGGGAGCAAGCAGTCAACTGTCGACAAAGAAAGAGGGTGCTAATCAAGAATCCGACTCATCGAAGTGATCCGTATTGCTGGCAACAAAGCAGCGTTAGTTGGATGAAAGAGTCCTATCTAACACCTTATGACTACCTGTAAGTCGAGCTGACCCTCTGTTATCAAATTCCAGGGAAGTCGACCTGAGGATGATGTTAGCAACGCCCTCCGTATAGCTCCGCGTCCCGAGAGGAGTGACAGCGTCGTGACAGCGTCGCGACGCCCTCTCCACGGCTCAGTGACCTCGACCACTTCTCCATTATCCTGGTCTTCCGAAGGCCTACCCTACCTGGCACTCAGAGGATCCAGGCAGGCCGGATATCCAGCTGCTATAAGACAGCCATATTGCAGCAGTCTCGGCCAGGCGACACTCTCGCGACATGCAGATATAACACATCCGCCGACCTCAACGCAATCCTGACTATCCCATGACATAGCCCGTGCTAGCAGCCCATCGCGGCGACGACGGGCGCGATGCGCGAATTCGAAGGCGAGGCGTACCAGAGCACCCTGCGACGAAACCGGCGACTGGCCGCTGAGTAACGTCTTTAACGCTATACTCGCACCCGGCACAAACGGCCTTTCTTAGCCTCTTTCTACTCTTTCCACTCTCTTTACTCTGTTTTCTTCTTCTATGTCTTTTACTCTTCTTGCTTTCTTACTGTTCTTACTTTCTTTACTCTTTTTAGTCCTTTTCCCATCCTCTTCTTTTCGTCCTGTAAACAGTGTAATCTTCTACTGTTGCTCCGCCGATCGCCCACCCACCCTGCAAAGCCGTGTATTCACATATCGATAAAACAGGCGATCCCGAGCCTTTGGGCGGCGTGCGGCCGCAGAATCGGCATCACGGCCGAGGCGTGGGTCCACTACCTCGGGCTGGTGGCCGAGATCGTCGCTATCTGTCCTGCCAGCGATGCGCGAAAAGCTGCTGCAGCTGAACCTATCCATGGTGGTGCATCGAGCCGTGGTTCCAGGTCTTCACCGAGTGAGAGAAGCATTGGATACAGGGCTTTTTCTTGTGTGCTTCACACGTGTGGCGATTGGGTAAGCGAGACCTCGTCACCCTTCGTGGACCCTTAAACTGCATAGAGCTGTAACTATTATGTCTCGACCGACCACGACCGTAGATGGCCAGTCCCACCGGCACCGGATCGATGAATCTCACACGACCCCGAGCTCAGCCAACTCAGCTTGGACTTGATCAGTAATGCTATACGGAGTCAGAATGCAAAGCCTCTTTCCGCTAATTATGATTCGACTAGCTGGCTGGCCCTATCGGTGTACGTCGATCACGTTTGCTATCAAGAAAAAGAACTGCAAAGTCTGGTAACCAACTAGCCGTACTTCGTGTTGCAGAATAAGTTATTTTACTGTTCCCTTGAAACTTAAGTGACTTCCGGAATATCCTGCCTGGCCACTAACCGCAGCGCGGCGCATAGTAAGTGCGGAAATCAGGTCGGCCCCCGTCACCAGCCGCAAAGGACCGGGATGAGTCTCTTCTCAACAGGGGTAGAAGCTCATGCGACGGTAATATCAGTCTGACAGAGAAAAGCATACCATGTTCAACGCAGATACGTCGCTTTCAAACATCCCCCGCCAGCTCAGCAACGATGATATCAGCCGCCTTCTCGCCGATCAGCAGCGCCGTGTTCATCGTGTTCGCCGCGACATTCCCCGGCGCGACGCTCATGTCCGCGACCTTGAGGCGCGCAGCACCATGAACATCGAGGCTGGCCGCCACGACACCGCCATCCTCGCCCGCCGGCCCCATGCGGCACGTGCCCAGCGCGTGCCAGGTTGTGCCGACCTTCGTGCGCAGGAAGGCCCGGATGGCGGTGTCGTCGTCGACCGAGTACGTGATGTCCGTCGCCCTGCCCCCGTCCCTGTCGCCGTCCATATCCCCGTCCCCGGCGATGGCGGCGCCCGATCCCGCCGCGAACTCCGGGTGCTGCGACGCCAGCTCCCCGTCGAACAGCCGCATGCGCCGCGCGATGGCGCGCTGGCGCTTGTATGCCCACACGTGGGATGACAGGTCGAAGTCAGCCGCGTCCGAGAGGAAGCCCGTCCGGAAGTCCATGGCGTCGTCGATGCTGGGGCCCGTGATGTGCTGCGCGCAAGTGAGCTCGTGCTTTTTGGCAGGCAGTGGCTGTAGAGGAAGGGGTTTAGTCTGGTCGCGGCGCGTTGCTACTCTCCACTTACCACGTGTCCGCGCGATTCCTCGTGCACCAGATAGGGGCACAGAGTAAAGAAGGACTTGTCGGCTGCCATCAGACTGGGATTTGCGAGGATGCTGTTATCCCCATTAGCAATGTCTCGCAAGTGAGTTTGTGGCATTGCCTGATGCCATCGGGTGGGCTGACGCCCAGCTGATATGCTTACCCGTTGACGAGCGCGATGATGAACAGCGGTTTGGTGGGCGTATCGGCAAAGCCCCGATCCCAGGTGGCTTGGTACCCCTCTCCCAGCGCGGTGACTTCTGCGGCGCTGGGGCGAATCTTCGCCATCGCGTCGATGCCGTTCCAAGTCAGCATGGGATCGTCGGCCTCGACCAGCTGTTTGAGGTCCCGCAGGCCGTTAAAGAGGCTGTCAACAGTGTCCAGGCCGCGCTCTTTGGAATAGTACACACACGGCGCGACCTGATGGTCCTGATAGTTGCGCCCGACCCCGGGTAGGTTCAGGATGCTGTTGATCCCAGCGCGGTCCAGGACGGAGGGATCGCCTATGCCGGACCGCTCGAGGATGAGAGGAGTGCCAAAGGCGCCAGCAGACACGACCACCAGCTTTCTAGCCTTGATCTCGTGCAGGTGCGGACCCTGGCTTGACTCCCCGCTCTGTAGCTTGGGATTGTATCTGTACTCGATGCTCGTGGCCTCATTGCTGGGCCCAAGGAGGACTCTGCTGACTTGAGCTCCGACGAGGACATTCAGATTGGGGTGCTTCCCGTCACGAAGGCGAGGGTGCAGGTACCGACTCGCCGCGTCCTGCCTTTTCCCGTCCTGGGGAGACGCGTAGCGGAGGTTGGGAGCTACGGCATTGGTGGCAGCGAGATTGTGCACGTCGTTAATCTCGTCGTACCCAGCCGATTTTGCTGCCTCGATGAAATCGTCCCTCAAAGACTTGCCGACATAATGCCCATCGGATGCCTGGATGGGGCCATCGTGTCCGTGGGTGTCCGACTCATCATCGCCATGGTAAGTCTCCAGCTACATTCAAATCAGTTGGTGAACAATGAGCACGTCCAGCTACTGGTGGAAATCAATCCCAGTGAACACAAGTCTTGCTTACTCTCTTCAACAACGGTAGGAGCTCTTGCGCCGACCACCCTTCCGCATTCCACGCATCAAATTCGACTGCCTGTCCTCGAGCATATGCTAGCGCGTTGATGGATGAGCTGCCGCCGAGGACGGCACCGGTAGCGACACCAATAGAGCGGTTGGCAAGCTGCTCCTCGTGCCCGCTGTTCCAGGTGATACTGGTGTTGCTGTCGGTTGGGTGCAGGTTGAAGCGGTAGAGACCCGGAATGCTTATATCAGGGTTGTTGTAATTGTCGGGCCCCCCCTCTACGATGAGGATGGATAGGCTGGGGTAAGCATCGGAGACTCTCGAGGCTATGACACTGCCCGATGTGCCACCTGTGTGAAGTGCAAGAAATACGTGTAAGCACAGTAGAGTTAACCCACAGCTCAGAGGTGTAGTATCCGCTTACCTCCGGCAATAATGATATCGACTTCATGAAGAGACTCTGGAAGCACGGTATACAACCCCATGGCGTCAAGCGGAGGAGGTAGAGAAGAGGTTCAACGTATTCGAAGCCGCTGTGTGCCTAGACGAAGGGTAAGAGATAATAACAAGCAGTTTAAGAAAAGACAACTGCATAACAATTGATATCACAATATCAAAATGTTGGTTGGTTGGCTAGGGCGTGGCAGCAGGCTGCGGAGCTGTGTGGTACATGACAGCAGACTAGGTACGTCAGTGTTGGAGAAAAATGAGGAACCACTCTCCGTAACGCACTCATATTGGCCAGGCCGAGTTCAATGAACATGGGATATTGATGCAGTGATATCTATTTGGTGTGTTACACAGCAGGCGACTCGCTACGTACTGTCTTAACTTGGAAGGAGGCAGGACTGTAGCGAAGCCCATTCGTCGCCGCGCCTATTGCGTTACGCGTCACTTATCAAGCACTTGCCGCTCAGCTGCGAATGAAAGCCTAGTCTCGTGACCATACTCGTGAAGATAAAGAAGTCCTATTGAAAATGAGAACGCCGCGGCGAAAAGAGCAATTCGCGGGAGCAGAAGGCTGTTTACCATAGTAACATCCCCAACTGCTCAACGCGCCACCCCGCAGCGCACCACATAAGTGATAAAATTAAAAACTTTATACAAAATTAAAATAAAAAGCAATTAGCTCGGGGCTTAAAGATTATAATGAGTTATAAAGTAATGCTTTATAAACTTGAAAGTAAACTTTATTTAAATTATAATTAAAGAAGTTATAAGGAAAAAGAGATTAAAGAAAATATTAATCTTATAATTTTTTAAAAATCTAAGATAATATATAAAAATATAAAATTACCTATATTATACGAATATTATAAAGTAGGAGTATAATAGAATTTAACTTTTTATAAAGCTTTTTAATTAGGATTTTAAAAGATTTTTAAACTTAAAATAAATAAAATACAGCTTTTTTTAATTTTAAATACTTTAAACTATTTATAATATTTAAAGCTAACGTAGAAAAAGTATTTATATAGCGAGTATAATCTTTTAAAATTAGGTATTAAAAGGTTATAAGAGTATTTAAAATTATAAAATTTCCTTTAAATAACCGCGATTTTTATTTATATTTTTAAATATAAATTAAAGTAATTAAGAAATGTAAAGTTATTATACAGGTATTTTAAAGTAAAAAAGCTATAGTATTTTATAATATATAATAAAAAACTTTTTAAAGCTATTAAAAGTTTTTATTAAGCTTCGAAAATCAAGTAAAACCCAGATAAGCTTTTTTTAAAAAAAAGCATTATAAAACATTTTAAATAACCTTTAATAGCGTTATTATAAGTATGTTTTAATATTAGCTTGAAAGAGCTTTAATTATAGCTTTTATAAAAGGAGAACGAAAAATTATAATAATTTCTTTTAGGCATAAAATAAATAAAACCTTTTTAATAAAAAGGGGAGTAAGTTAGGAATTACTTATTAAATAAATTATATTAATTCTAATATAATTTTTAGAAATTATTATATTAGATTTTAAGAAATAATAAAAGCTAATACGCTATATACGCTTAGTATAAGTTAGTTTTATTAACCGGTTATAATTTAAAAAAGCTTATAATAATAAACTGTTACGGTTTTTAAAAAGCGGGAATAACCGTGTTTATTAGCCGTTTTTATACCGTTTTTAACCGTTATTTTAAATTACTTTTTTAACTTAAAAACTAATACTTTTTTTTATAAGTAAAGTAGTATATACGCTGTATTTTATTTAACTTTACCTTATTAATAAATAAACCTTTAAGAAAAGAGTAAAGTATTTTTAAGATTAATTTTAAAATTAAATATAAAGTAGTTTTAACCTTGAAAAAATGGTTTTATAATACTTTAAAATATAATTTATTATTTTATATAAGTAAAAGTTTATTAAATAAGTAGCCTGTTTTTATAAGTATTAATAAAAACATTTTAAAATCCTTTATAAAAGAAAAAAATATAATAAATTTAGTTTTATATAAAAAAGCCGTTATATATAATATTATCTTTTATTCTTAGTTTACCTTTATACTTATAAAACTAGTGTGATTTTAAGTATTTTTCTTTATTATAATTCCTTTTTATAATTATTTTATTCTTATTATATTAAAAAGCTTATAATTACTTTAATCTTATTAGTAAAAAGCTAAAGTTTACTATAATAAATAGCCCTAAATATCGGTTTATAAAAAGTAATTTTTAAAGTTTATTTATATAAAGGTTTCGTTTTATAAAGGTTTTACTTTTATTGTTTACCTGGCGCGCTGAGGGGTGGCGCGTTGAGCAGTTGGAGATGTTATTCCTGTCCAGCAGGCTTCCGAGTTCCTGGTACATCCGTCGAGAATACGGTGGTCTTCATTATACCGCGTTTTGTAACAGCCGATTCATATTCACACCTGTATTATGTACTTTGCTACAGCCAATCAGCTCCACGCGTTAATCTAACCAATGGCATGTCTTAGTAGCGTAGTAGTTGTTGGTGCTCTTCTGCTTGTCTCTCAGCAACGTAGTAGTTGTTGGTGCTCTTCTGCTTGTCCACGTAATGAGAGTGACGGTGACAAGGGCTGTAAATTTCGGCGTGGATCAACTGAGTTAGGTGCATTCCGCCTAAGGTTGTATTTGCTACCACCAGCTTCGAACCAACGGTGTGCTTAGCGGTAAGTACTTAGTGCCACCAGAAGCAGTCATGATACAAGAGAATGTCGGCTGCAGCGACTGCCGCCTTTCAGGAAGGGGGTCTGTCCGGTATGTCTTCAAAAGTAGCAATTAATAGGCGATGCAGGGTCTCATTTGTCTGCCAGTCTTCTTTTAGACGCCAGCCTGCCAACTCAGAGTCACTCCACCACGGGACCTCGGACGTCAGTGTTACTACCAACCTTCGAGTCGGATAACCCGACGTAGCATTGCTAAGGACGACGACACCTTTGGACCCCACAATGTGAACAGCCTTCGTCGTTGGTTCTCCTGACCGACTGGATCCTGAATGTTGAGATGATATGTTATTAGGTATGAAGGTAAAGTTCCGCTCAATGCCTGGTAGACTTGGCTTCCTAAAATCCTTTTTCGTCTGATTCATACCGACTCCCTATCCAGTTAGTATCCTTGCATTCTTTCCCGACACTAAGTACATCTGTCTCATTCCCTGTACCAAATCGAACACTGAAGTGGCCACTAAAGTTATGGAGCCTATTGCAATTATGGGTTTCTCTTTCAAGTTGCCTGGGGAAATCAAAGATGAGCTGAGTCTTTGGGAAGTCTTAGAGCAACGAAATAATCTGATGACAGGTTGGCCGCCGGAACGCCTCGCCATCGATGCCCTCCACGCTGGCGGCACCACGCTACAGAACAAGGCATGCAACAATATCCAGCTCTATTATATGACCAGTATGTGTGTGAGACATTGCTGACAGGATTTACAGTTGCCGGGACGTGGAGCCCATTTTGTTTCCGAGAATCCTGCCGTATTCGACGCCCCCTTTTTCTCAATCACCCCAGCAGAGGCTGCAGCGAGTAAGTCTCGTCTCATTCTGAGCTATAATGGGACAACGGTCGTCATCATCAACGATTCCGAGCGCCATTGTTCAGTTTCGGCTCAATGAGAATTGTTGTCAACCGTCAATGTACTTAAGCAATAGCTAACCCGATTTTCCCCCAGTGGACCCGCAGCCGCGTTGGGCTCTGGAAACTGCATACCATGCTTTGGAAAGTTATGAGTCGCTTTCCTGTGGATCCATGAAGCTAGGATGGAGTCTGATATAGATGTAGCCGGGATTCCTATTGAAAAGCTCCGCGGCTCGCGAACTTCTGTATTCGCCGCATCGTCATCCGACGAGCCCCTGACCATTTCACCCAAGGATAACCTCACCATATCGCGAACAAGCGGCACCGGGAATTCGAGGGCCATCCTCGCAAACCGCATCAGCTGGTACTTCGACCTTGTTGGGCCCAGTGTATTCATTGACACCGCTTGCTCGGCTAGTTTGGTCGCATTAGACCTTGCGTGCCAGTCTCTTAGAGCGGGGGAATCGACAGCAGCACTTGTTCTCGGGTCCAGTATCCTACTCACACCAGAGAGCACCATATCTCTAGCTAATATGGGATTCTTATCCCCCGACAGTCTCTGTTACAGCTTTGATCACCGTGCCAACGGTTTCGCCAGAGGAGAAGGCATCGTCGTCTTGGTGATCAAGCTTGTATCTGTCGCAATCCAAGACGGAGATATGATCAGGGCCTTGGTCCGCTCGTCGGGTTCGAACCAGGACGGTCACACACCCACCTTGAACCAGCCAAACCCAGCTTCCCAGGAAGACCTCATTCGCGATGTATACCGGAAAGCTGGCTTAGACCCATCACGTACCCGATACGTCGAGACACATGGTTAGTTGCCATTCTCTACCAGTCCTCTGATAGCCCTCTGTTTGAGAATACCGATCGAGGACACCTGCTGAGAAGAGGCAGGTACCGGCACGCAGATTGGCGACGGCCTCGAAATAGAAGCTCTTGGTCGTGTGTTTGCTGAGTTTCGCTCACCAGAAGAGCCCCTATATGTGTATGTCACCACGGGATGCGGACATGAGCAGCGATTAAAATCCAGATGTCCATAGCACCTCGGTCAAGTCCAATATCGGTCATCTTGAAGGCGGAAGCGGCTCAGCCGGCATTGTCAAGACTCTCCAGGTGCTGGAGAGGGGCATCATACCACCCCAGGCTCTCCTACACGAGGTAAAGCCGGCGATTCCGGTCGATTCATACCACATTTCGGTAAGTAATTACACAAAATGTTTTTTTCTTTCCTCCTTTACTTGGTTGCTAATATTCCTCCTTTAGCTACTAACCGAGGGTGTATTTCCGTGGCCTGCTGAAGGCCTCCGCCGCGCCTCTGTGAACTCGTTCGGTTTTGGTGGCACCAACTCCCACGTGGTCCTGGAGGACGCTTGCCACTTCCTCCACTTGAATAAGCTGGACGGAAATTATAAGTGCCAGAATCGAAATACCCTGATCAACGGCTCGGGTGGGAGGAGTATGGCCAGGCTGCTGGTATGGACGGCGGCCGATGAAAAAGCGATCCATCGAAGCATAGAGGGATATAACGCATACTTCAAGAGGTCTATTGCGAGCAATCAGAGCGACATCGATCACCTGGCCTACACTCTGGCTTCTCGGAGAAGCAATCTCAAATGGCGAACCTTTGCGGTCGTTGATCCTGAAAGCAGTAGGCTTCTCACTGCAGACCCGATCCGATCAAAGAGCAATTGCGCTGCTGCATTTGTCTTTGCTGGACAAGGTGCGCAGTACGCGCGGATGGGTTTGGAACTTTTAAGTTTTCCGAAGTTCCAGCAGACATTGCAGCAAAATGATTCCATCTATGCCGCGCTTGGCTGTGAATGGTCTTTAGTTGGTGAGCCACTTCCTTGCGCTTTCACGAAGTCCAATGACTCTGGGTGGTATTTTTGCTTCTTGCTAACCTCTTCCAGATGAGCTCCAACACGAAGAACACATCGATTTGCCCGAATATAGTCAGCCTTTGACCACCGCCCTTCAGGTGGCACTCGTTGAGCTACTCGAGAGTTTTGGCGTAGTTCCCGCGGCTGTGATAGGCCACTCATCAGGAGAGATCGCCGCCGCGTAAGTCGCACTACTCATTAACTACTGCATGACAGATATATTATAGGGTTTGCATCTATTCTAACTTTACAACGACAGGTTTGCCGCAAGGGCATTGTCTCTGGAATCAGCCTGCAAGGTCGCCTACTTTAGAAGGAAAGCCGCCGAAACAGCTCGGCGCGAGGCACACGTACCTGGAGCCATGGTGTCCGTCAACCTTTCTGAAGTTGACGTCTCAAGATACCTATCAAGAGCGATCTCGCATCGAGATGGACTGGATAATGTTGCCGTGGCTTGCGTGAATAGTCCAAGAAACTGCACCCTCTCTGGACCGGAAGAATCCATTAACTATCTCAGAAAGCAGTTCGAGCAGGATAACATCTTCACCAGGAAGCTTAATACCAAGCTGGCTTACCATTCTTGTATAATGCAAGGAGCGGTCTCTGACCAGATCGCATGCCTCAATGGCTTGCAGGCTGGCACATCGAGTACACGCCCGGCTCCGATTCCCATGGTTTCGTCACTGGTCGCCCCGTTCCGCTGGAGCGGCTACGAGATGCAAGCTATTGGACCGACAACATAATCTTACCCGTCCGGTTCAGTGATGCATTGCTCAATCTCACCAGGCTATCAGCAGAGGAGCTTGCAGGCGGCCAGACAATTACTGATATCATTGAAGTCAGTCCACACTCGACCCTCCAGCGCCCGGTGATGGCTACCTTGAGCGAGGTGTCCAATCGAATAGCCGGGAGCAACCTCATTACCGGTCGGTCTTACGAAGATCCCAATCTCCAGTCCTTTCGATTTTGGAGGCTTCCGGAAATCTGTTTTGCCGCGGCTACAGCTTTTCCGCTTCGTCAGTGACTGGCCAATCCGGAAGACGTTTTCCTTTTCTTGTTGACGGTCCTCGATATCCGTTTGGCAGATCGTTGCACTACTGGGCCGAATCAAGGCTGAGCCGTGACTTCGAAACTCGAGATCCAGCACCAATCCAACCATTAGGGATGCGTTGTCAAGATTGGAACCCGCTGATGCCCAGATGGAGAAATATGCTAAACTCGGAGTCTCACCCTTGGGTTCAGGATCACATCGTAAGTCTAAACTCTCCCGGCCCAGCGCATGATCATGATCTATCACGACCGCACCTACTTACCGCAAGACAATCAGGTGGACAACGCTGTAGTTATGCCCGGTGTAACGTCAATGATCATCGCAACGCAGGCAGTCCGCGAGTATCTTGGCCAGAGTACAAGGCTATCAGGAACGGTGATCCGAGAAGCGCATTTCTCGAATCCCATCATCGTGAATGAGGAGGTCGACAAGACCGAGATAGTCACTCAACTCCGACCAATCCAGGTGTCGCATGAGAAAGAAGCAGATCAGTTCGAAGTGAAGATTTTTACCTACCATGACGACAACTGGAGTCTGTGCTTCACAGCTATAGCTCAAGCCATCCAAGATGAGCAAGGTCTGAACGACATTGATGGAGGCCAGGAGGCGCGGTTAGAGCTCGACCGCATCTCTAAACGCCGCGAAGGCCTAGCCCAATCTTGCACAAGATCCCTCGATCCACGACAGTTATATCGGCATTCGTCTTAAGCGGGTCTCAAATACGGCAATAGCTTTCAGCTATCAAGAGATATCGGATGGGACGGCGGTAATATTTCTGCGGCGTCCATCGGCCCACTCCCGCGTGGCCATCCCGGGATTGGGAATATGCTCCACCCCACAGTCTTCGACGCGGCCGTCCATTCCATCGTGGTACAACTGACTAACGGTTTATCCAAACTTACGAGTGCGGCTCTTCCACACAGACTTGCCAACGTCTGGATCTCAGCGACTGGTTGGCAGACGGCTTCCCTCGAGATCGCCACCTCGGTCATTCCAGGGGGAGGTGCCAAACGTGACAGCACGGTGCATTTATACATCGTCAATGAAGATGGTCTACCAGTTTGTTCAATGGAAAATCTGCTGGTCCGGCCGGTAACAGATAACTCTAGCAAAACCAAGCATGAGCCGGTGTTGATCCATAGCATCGAATGGATGCCTTCACTTCATCTGCTCCAACGTCAACAGCTACAGAGGCTATGCCTTAGTAAGCAAGAGCCAGTTCAAGGCCATTACCACATCGATAGCTTCTACGAGAAGCTTCGTGCGTCTTTGATATTGTCTCTTCGCCAAGCTCTGGAAGCAGCAACCCAACTCGAGATACAAAACGCCCCGCCTTATATTCAGGAGAGATACCTACCAGTCTTGCAAAAGTTCACAACGCCCGAATTCAGCCATCTCGAGGTGTTGGTAGGCTCTGTATAATTATACGGTGTAAGTTAACAAGCAAGTAGCTCTTGTATTAACTAGAATGATTGTGTAGAAGAAAGGAAAGGTAGAGTGTATAAGAGAGAGGAAGGGAAAAGGGTTTTTACCCTTTTCCTTTAACGCGTACGCTTACCCCTTAATCTAATTAAAAACCTATACCAAGAGACTAGTATTCCTATACTAGCAACTTTTCTTTTATCGTATAAGGGTTTCGCCGGCTAGGTTTTATATATATGAAGTAAATAAAGGAAACTTAGTTCGTGCGGGTAAATAACCGTGAGTAGGAAATAAGAAGTTTTTTATATGCGTATAGCGTATATAAAGTTAGTAATAATTATACGGTAAGGAATAAAAGGTAATAAAATCGTGGTAAGTTATAAATAAGCGCTTATTACGCGAAGGGTAAATTAGTCTCCGTATAGGAATAATTTCGAATAAATTATACGTAATTATGGATAAATCGATAACGAAAAATAGGATGATTTCTTATAGGCATAAAAGAAAGCCTTTTTATACGCTTAAAGGGCTTTTCTTTCTTTATCCTTATCCTTTAGCTTTTTCTTATATACCTCTTTTTCGTTCTTATTTAATCACTTATATACTTATTATTTTCGAATATTATAATATTACCGCTACTATAAATAATAATAATGTTAACGGTAACTAGCAGCCGTAATAATAATACCCTTGCCCGAACCCGTATAAGGCCCCTAAAACTCTCGAGAACCTTTTTAGGTATCGTGCGTATAATATTATGCAGGCGGGTATTATAGGGATTATATAAACCGCGCACCCCGATATATAATACTTTTAATAGCGGTATTCGTTTAACGTATATTCTTATAATTATTAGTTAAAGTTATGCGATGCTAACTCTTATAATAACCTTTTAAGCGTTAGGTTACGTATATACTTTCGATTAATATACTAATATTCTTATAAAATACCGGTAATAATCACGCGAGTGCTTTGGTTTACTCGTATACCACATTAACTTTGCGCCGGGAGGATAATTAGGATACCCTTCTTATCGCCTCGCGCGGCCAGATAGCCGTATAACCATACCACCCTTGCGAGCGTTACTAAAACCAGCCGGTTTTCTCTAATTCGCCGTATATATAATATTATATTATTCTTAGCTTTATTTATAATGCTTATACTACGTGCGTGGCTTAATCGCGCGCAGTTTAGTATATATACCGCGTTTAATTCGGGGTTAAGGAATAATTCGCGCGGTTAATTTAAAAAAAATATATTAATAGCTCGTACTTATGGTTTAAGGAATAAATTTTGCTTTACGCGATTAAAAGAAAAGAATTAATTCCCTTTTATGCGTATATTTTTAAAAGGTTTTTTTCGTATATTCGTTATTATACAAGATCTTTTTATTATAAGTCGCCGAGTCTTTTTATAAAGGCTTTAACTCGTATAATAAATATATTAATTAAAATAAGTTTCTTAAGTACCAGGTTCGGGGTTTACTTTATATAAGTATTTAAAGGATTATCCCTTCCGTTAATCCAGTATACTTCGGATATTTTTTTATTTTCGTATAACTCGCGAAATAATATAATATTTATTATAAATCGTTTCTCGGTAATCGTACCGAGTTTTATAAGGTATTCGTATAATAATTATAAATCCGAGCAAATAATTACTAAAATCTAAGGGATATCGAGCATATAAGGAATTTACTAGAGTATAATACTAAGCGTAATCGCGTAATCAAATCCAGTTATTATATTATATAGCTCGCTGGCTAAAACGCTCCTTATAACTCTTTTATACTTAAAGGAATTCCAGTATATAATATTACCCTTAATCGTGAATTTTGCGTTCGTATACTTTTTTATACCGATTATAATAACGAATCCAAATTAAGAGGTTAGGTCCGCGTTATTAGCGAATAAACTATCCGTAAATACGAATAACTTTATACGATTAAGCTAAAGGGGGATATATTAAAGTCCTTTTAACGCGTTATATATTTACCATTTTATTTATGCGTTTAATTTATTAATATTACTCCTCTCGGGCTTTTTTTTTTATACTGCGATTAAGAGATTATATACTGCCTTAGGTTAATAAATTAACGAAATAAACGCTCCGCGTACACGTTATAATATATATTATTATACGGTATCGGGAGCATTAGGGTTAATAATACAAAATAAATTTATTTACCCTTTCTACGTAATAAGAATATTATCGCTGTTTAAAATAACTCGTGCGTTATTAAACTTAATTAGTTTTTTATATAAAAGCTTGGCTTTCGGCTTTATACGGAACTTAATTACCTAGAGTTCCTTTTCTTCCTTACGCAAAAAGGCCTTAATAATAATGCTCAGCGTATTATCCGTTTAGAAACCGGTAATTACGAAAACAGGATTATGCGAAGATATATTTTTAATCGTGAAAAGGAAATATAGATTATACGTTAATATTTTTATTCCTAATCGCGTATAATAATGGGTATAATAAATCTTATACTAGTATAAGCTAAATTCCGTTAAGCCGTATAATAATTATAAAACCCAAAGGATTATACCCTTAGGGTATTAGTACGTAATCTCTTTAGGGAGCTAAAGGAAAATAATTCGGAATAATTTATTTATAGCTTATATATACGCCTAGGTAATATTACATAACTCGATATATATATTATACGATTTATTAAGTAATAATGCGAATATAAGCAGGATATATTAGCTTATACGCTAAATTATCGGTGCTTAAATAAAGATTTCTTTCTTCCCAGTATTATTATGCCCTTATATAATAAACCTTAACTTTTTATACGGTTTTATTATTCTGCCCTTAACTTCTCGTATAAGGCGAGAACCGTAAATTTTTATACCGCCGTATATATCTGGATCGTATAATACGAATTCGAAAACACCGGTATTAAATAAGCTTTTAATTTCCTGCTTATCCGATTCTTCGAATAAATCTCCGGGGGTTATAATTACTTCTTTTTAATAGAGTTATACGGCTAGGTTATATACGGATTCCTCCTTTTTTATTATAAATTAGTTTATTCGCATAATAATTTTATCCAGGATTTCCTCGTTACTTATATCCTTACAAGGATCTCGTATTAGGTTATTAGTCTTTTTTTATAAAGTGCGTAAAAGCATATCTTATTATACCGATGGGATTTAATCTGGTCCTGGGAATAATGGTCTCTTAAGGGGTAATTCGTATAAACGGACCGGGGGTTCCTTTATAATATCTAAGGCAGGCGCGTAATAATAAGGCTTTACCTGCGTATACTTAAACTTTATGCGGTTATCCAGGATAATATTTACGCTTTTATACGCTTGGATCTTAAAGGGGCCTTTTTAGCCCTTTTTTTCTTTTTATACTATGATTTTTAATCTAAGGGGAAGCCGGAGCACGTTATATAAAGGGCCGTTCTTTACCTTTAGCGCTCTCGAAACGTTTATTTTCGTATAAACCTCTTGGGTAGCTTTTATTATCCTGCGGATTACTTAAGTTTATACGATTAGGTCTAGAGATAATAGGGAATTCTGAGTTATGCGAGGGTATACTTTAAATATTAAAAGTATTAATACAAGCCTATTAAGGCTAGCGGTATTATTTAGCGCCTTAATGGTTATTTTAAAAACGGATTTCTTACTTATATAAGGGAGATTATGCCTAATAATATTATATATACGCCTTAACGGGCTATACGAACGCTTAATTTTCTTAATTCCCTAGTGCGCTTTAATAGGCATTTTTTTATACGTGTTATTCACTAATCGCGTGCTATTACGGAATTCCTTAAAAGCCAGGTTTATACCGGTATTATATAAGATAATATCCGGGGGGCCTTAATATACCCAGATTTAATAAATATATAATATTTTCCAAATATTTTATACGGATATTAATTATACGAATTCCACCGCTTAGAATCCGGTTACCGAGTTAATTATATAAAGGATATTTTTCCCACCGATATATACGATATTAATAATAACCTCGTAATTAAAATTATAATTATCCTTAATCGAGAACTTAAATCGCCTGGGAGCTAGGTTATACGATTAATAATAATAATATATTCTCTTAATATCTTTAAGAACGCTTTATTATATATCCCTATATCCGGTTTTCCTTAAAAGGTTATATAACCGGTTAGCGAGAGGGTATTTAAAGCGCTAATAAAGTATATAAAGCTCTTATTCCGAGAATAGGATATCTCTTATTATACGGATATAAAAAAAAGTATATTTTTATTTCCGTATTATAGGTATTATACGGTTTTTATAAACGATTATATTTAGTACGTTATTAAAATATACCTCCGATTTATTTATATTGTATAAAAAAAAAAGGAATAAAGTTAATGCGTTTATAATAAAAAACTTTATGCGATTAATTAATATATTGATTTTTATTTCTTTAATTAACGGTATGGTTTCTTTTCCGCCGAATTATATAAATATACTTCCGGGAATCCAGGAGATATTCGCTTCCGGGTTCTCTTACGCGTATACTTTAGCTTGCTTTTTACCGATAATCGATATTTACGCGGCTCCTATATCCTAAAAAATACCCTGGTATTCTTTTTTATATATATTCTTTAAAATAAATTAATCCAGGGTATTATTATAAATAAGGCCTTTAAGCAGTTTTTTAATTATACGATAAAGGAAGATTTAATCCGCAAGGTATTAAGCTCTTATTTTTTCGCCCTCGTAATCGTATAATTTATTTTCCTCCTAGTCCTTCTCCAAGGAATCGGAATCATACGGTTCCGGTCCTTTAATATCCTTAATATACGAATCCCAGTTATTATTTAATACTAATATAAGATAATATTACTTTATATAAGCGATCTCGTTCTTAAAATGCTTCCATAATTAGTATTCCTTTTTACCGTAAATAAAGTACTTTATATTTAAATCCTTATTATACGATTAATGGCTGGAATATTCCTCTCGGGACTTTTTATTATTATATAACTATATTCCGGATAATTAGGGTGCAAACCGGACTCGTTAATTTTAAAAAACCGGTAATCGCTTATTATATAAAGTCCTATTACGCGGTTAATTATATTTCTTATTATTATAATACGCTATTACGTTTTACTTAAAAATATTTTACGCGGATATTTTGGATAGGGCTATATGGAGGGATACGCAAAGCTTTAAGAATAATACCTTATATATAAGCTCCCGTATAATAAACGCTGACTCGAATTCGGGTTTACTAGCGCACGCGCGAGTAATAATAATATATAATTAAAGCTTACCGTAGTATTCGGGGCTAAACGCGCGCTATATTTTACTTATATAATCGATAAGTTATTTTAGCGCGTCCGGTTTACTAATACTAGGTTAATCCCGAAGTACTTATATAAAAATTATATCCGTTTATATAATCTAATATATAAAATAATTAATTTTTATATTAAATTTTATATTAAGTAAAGCGTATATTTTATCCTATTATTATAATAATTTAATATGCGTAAGGAAAAATAATTCCGCGTAATTTTTTAAAATTATTAAGAATACCGTATAATATCCGTCCGGGTTAATCCTAATATTACGATAAAGGTTTACGAATATTATTACCTTATTATATAAGATATTAAAAAAGGCTCCGGTATAATTATTATATTTTTTCCATATACGATTAAATATAATAAATTTTATAGGGTTTATAATACCGTTCTCGATTTTCCTAGTAGGAAGGAGGTTATATTATAACTTTATACCGGTGCTTACGGCCGGTAATACTCGAATCGGTATTAATCCCTTATATAATAAGGGTATTTATTCGGAGGGATTATACGCCGAGGCTAACCTGGGGTAAATATTTAAAAGGAGTAATAATCCTTTTTATACGGTTAAGGCTGGGTAGGTAAGGGGAATTCTAAGGTATTTAACGCTTAAAATAAGGGTTTATACGGTCGGGGTAATAATTTATACGTTTATTATTATGGGTTATTACGCGGTAGGTTAGGTTTCCGCCGTTTCCGCTAATATATACGCTTATTACGCGGTTAATTATATAATTAATACTATTACCGCCGCTTTATCCGTAATACCGGGTTATTTATATACGCCGTTTTTCGTATAAAAGTTTTATAACGTATACACGAACGTCTTATATATAACGTTAAAATATTCCTTAATTTAACCTTTAAAATCCTCGATAATATTCGTACGGAGGAGTTTATTAATAATATCGTTATATATATATTTTAATAAGCATTATCCAAGGTAAGTTATATATATTAAATCGTTTCGTGGGGTGGCTTTTAAGTCGATATTAATATCCCAGAAATTAAGGCTTATATACGCTCTTTATTTATTAATCGGGATACCCGTTCCTTAAGCTATATACTCGTACAGGTTTAAAGCTAAAGTACTTATTATAAAGGTATTATCCTGTATGCCCTCTTATGCGATTAGTTTAAAGGAGCCGTTATTACCGGGCTCCGGTACCAGATCGCGAGTGGTTCGCTTAGGGGGCATAATCGGGGAGGGAACTCTTCGTACAGGTAAAAATAGGATAGGAAGTTCTTTATACGGTGAATTCGGATTATTACTTTATTCCTATTCGTACTCTTATTATAACGTACGAATAGGAATTCAGTCTTTTATTTTAGTTTACATAATGCTCGTTACACCGTTATGCGAGTGGAAAAATAGGAGATAACGCAAAACTTAGCTTATAAATTAATTACCTCTTTTATCCTTATTAATTTATACTTATATAATGCTTTTACGCCGTTATGTAAGCATTAATTAGTATTAGTAAGCTCTATATAATTATACGGTGTAAGTTAACAAGCAAATAGCTTTTATATTGATTAGAATAATTGTGTAAAAGAAAGGAAAGGTAGAGTGTACGAGAGAGAGGAAGGGAGAAGGGTTTTTACCCTTCTCCTTCGACGCGTACGCTTGCCCCTTAATCTAACTAGAAACCTATGCCAAGAGACTAGTATTCCCACACGAGGAGAAACATCCCGATCTTGGCGCCCTTCTCGAAGAATGCGATGCGGAGCAGCAACCCGGCTGGAAGCTGTTGACATCAGTCTGCCGTGAACTGAAGCTTATGATCCTCGGCAACGTCGACCCATTGGAGATCTTCTTTGAGGGCGGAAAGGCGGCCTCGTTCTATGATGCTAGGTTCGGCCCTGTTACTCGCGGCCCTTTCAAGAAATTCTTTTATTTAGCGACCCACGAATGTCCCGTCCGCGTGCTGGAGGTGGGCGCAGGCACAGGCTCGCTGACGAGACGAGTGCTGCCGATCCTGAGGGATCTCGAGAGGCAGGATGGATCGACGCGGTTTTCGGTCTACACTTATACTGACATATCGCCTGGCTTCTTTGAGGTCCCCCAGACCAGCTTCCCTGACTATAGCGATAGACTCGCCTTCAAGACTCTGGACTTGGAACTTGACGCAAGCAGCCAGGGTTTCGAACCGGGAACCTACGATATCATCATAGCAGCTAGCGTGCTTCATGCCACGTCGGATCTCAATGCTACACTCCGCAATCTCCGCAATCTTTTGAAGCCAAACGGACACTTGGTTTTATTCGAAATGCCACCGACATTCGGGTGGATGAATATTCTGTGGGTTTACTCCCGGGCTGGTGGCTCTCGAAGGAAGAGTGGCGCATCAACTCTCCTCTGGTGACTGAGGCCAAGTGGGACGGGCTGCTGCAACAGATGGATTTTCGGGAAATGAGTTGGTTGTCAGAGACTACGAGGAGACTTCACACCATCTTTTCTCACTGATGGTCTCGAGAGCAGTCGATGGAGGTCAAGGCGGGAATGCCAACTTGAACATTGGGATGCACCTTTCACCGGACAAGCCTAGACTGGTTTTGATCGTTCTGGAGGATTGCCCCGTCCAGCTTCACCTAGCCGATGCAATTCTCGAGCACCGGGAGGGCTCAGTCGTGCACTTAGCCGACGCGTGCAGGTGGATTCGAGCCGACTCGGATGTCACGGTTGCTCTCATCGAAGTCGGTTCTCCTTTCCTCGCTGAAATGTCCCAGAAAGACTTCTATGACCTGAAAGCCATGATTCAGAAGGCAACCAACCTGTTATGGCTCACCTCGACGGGTGATGGCGATACATTTGATCCCCAGTCTCAGATATCAACAGGGCTCTTCCAAACGGTTCTGTCAGAATCACCCACTAGGCGCGTCTCAACGCTATCCATCGAGGTTGGAGGAGATGGTCTAGTCTCCAGAGACATGGCGACTTCTATATTACAGGTCCTCGAAGCTACCCGTGGCGACAGAGGCGCACACGAGAGGGAGTTTCGTGTCAAGGACAATATGTTACATACGGCTCGGATACGTGCAGAGCCGAAATTGCAGAGCACAATGCAATTCTTGGCTACCGAGGAGATGAGACATGAACCATGGCTGCCAGGACGAAGCGTCGTACTCCAAGTCGGAGCACCAGGCATGCTCGACACACTTCAGTACGTTGAGGACTCTTCGTTCTACAGCTCGGAGCTCGGAGCCGAGGAGGTAGAAATCAAGGCCACGGCTTGGGCCGTCAATTTCCGCGACGCTCTCGCTGCTCTCGGCAGGCTCGAGGGAGAGGAGTTGGGTTTCGAATGCGTCGGAGAGGTGATAAGGTCCGGGCCTAGCTGTCAAGACTTCCAGGTCGGAGACCGTGTTGTTATGGTTCGACCGGGCTGCTTCCGCACATATGTTCGCGGACCTGGGTCAGTCACCTTCAAGATTCCCGATGGCTGGTCCTACGAGGACGCCGTATCGGCCATCAACCCTGGCGCCACCGCATACCACTGCCTAGTGACCCTGGCGCGCCTCCAAAGGGGGGAAAAGATACTCATACACTCGGCCACCGGTAGCACGGGTCAGATGGCTGTCCGCCTCGCGCGATCGATCGGGGCTGAGGTCTTCGTCACAGTTGGATCTCCCAGCAAAAAGCGCCTTCTGACCGAGGAGTTCGGCATCCCGAGTGACCACGTTTTCTACAGTCGGAATACGTCGTTCGCGCAAGGTATTATGCGCATGACCGGCGGCGCGGGCGTCGACGTTGTCTTGAACTCGCTATCCGGCCAGAGTCTGCGGGCCACCTGGGAATGCGTGGCGCCCTTCGGTCGGTTCCTCGAACTCGGCAAGGCCGATATCAACACGAACGCATCACTCCCAATGGCACCATTCCGCGGAAACGTCAGCTTCTTCGCCGTGGACCTGAAGCACCTGACCCTAGCCCAGCCCAAAATAGCTGGGGCGATCTACAGGAAGGTCATGGAGCTGCTGGTAAGCAAGGTCCTCGACTTCCCAACGCCGAGACACGTCTTCGCCATCTCAGAGCTTGAGAATGCTATAAGGATGGTGCAGGCAGGAAGGCACGCGGGGCGAGTTATTGCCATGGCGAACGACGGTGATGTTGTACCGGTAAGTCACCTCAAGAGACCTCGTCATAATGCAACAAAAAGGAAAGGGGGCGTCAGCTTACATGATTAATTGCAAATAGAAACTTCTACGCGGAGCAACTTCTTGGAAGTTTAGCCCGAATGCTTCGTATCTGATCGCTGGCGGTCTCGGGGGGGTTGGCAAGTCCATAAGTAAATGGATGATCGGCAAGGGGGCCAGGAATCTCATTCTCCTGTCCCGCTCCGGAGCCTCCTCGAAAGCGGCCTCGGAGGAACTTGCAGTTATGAAGAGGCAGGGCGTGAACGTGCTCGCGCCCCCTTGCGATGTGTCGTCCTCTGCGGCTTTAAGCGCGGTGCTCGAGAAAAGTCGGCTCATGATGCCACCAATCCGGGGGTGCATCAACTGTGCAAACTCGTTGGAGGTATGTGCCCTTCCACCCGTCAGGATGTGTCGGAAACGCCGCTGACGAACAACTCACACCACCTCCAGGACTCGCTCATTGATGACATGACCTACCGGCAGTGGAGCGTGGCGCTCGGGACGAAGGTTGCCGGATCCTGGAACCTTCACAGACTGTTGCCTGCAGACCTCGACTTCTTCGTGATGCTCTCGTCACTCTCGGGCGTGGTGGGCAATCCGGGCCAGGCCAATTACGCCGGTGGGTGCACGTACCAGGACTCGCTGGCGCACTACCGCGTGGCCCGCGGACAGCGCGCCGTCTCCTTCGACATCGGCTTCTTGGCTACGGTCGGCGTCGTGGCCGAGACCGAGAGCTTCCGCCGCGCCATGGAAAATCGCGCCGAGCTAATGCCCATTGCCGAAGATGAGTTCCTCGCTCTGCTGGACATCGCTGTATCGGACGGCGGTACTGGTCGCCGCCGCGTGCCGCAGCAGCTGGTGGGGTTCCGGCCGCACACGGACCCGGCAGCCAGAGCGCTGTACTCGCGCTTCCCTGCGCCGTCGCAGTCGCAGGCGGGCGGCGACGGCGGGCCCGCCGGTGCTGGCGCCAGTGAGGCAACAGCGCCGGATAATGAGAGCGTGGCGGCGCGGTTCCGGCGCGCGGCGTCGCCCGCCGAGAGACTGCAGGTGGTGGTGCGGGCAATGCAGGCCAAGCTCGGGGCGCTGCTGCGCGTGCCGGCTGACGACATCGACGAGGGCCGAATGTTCTCCGACTACGGCGTCGACTCGCTGGTCGGAGTCGAACTGCGCATATGGATTCGGCGGGACTTTAGTTCCCAGGTCAGCGTCTTTGATATAATGGGCCGCAAGACCATCGCTGTGCTTGCTCAGCTGGTCGTGGACAGGTCAGCAGTCGAGAAAACTATCACTCCGTAGTTTTCAAGGCTAAAATGCTAGCAAAGCATCTATATATAGTCGCAGATAAGTATAAGGAACAAGCTTTACGATACGTGCCACGGCCGTTGCAATCCAAAAGCCCATAAATTGTTAGGGAAAGCTTATTAATTCCGAGAGCAATAGTCTGAAGGGTATAACTTCGTAGTCACGGTTCGCCGTTGACTGCATCGCGGCTAGTTTAGTAAATAGGTATATAACACGATTTGCGGCGTAGGTTATTGTTCTTCTCAACGCAGCTGAGGAAGTACCCCGTACTCAAGTGCCTACCCTCCGTCCCGAATCATTAGGCCTAAGCCGTGTCCTCTCACTATAACTTCTAGTTAATACTCCCCGAACACTACTACTCCATCTTCAGTCACCTTCCCTCCTAACTATCACATCTTGGCGCCCACTATTAGTGCGGCGGTAGCCGGTTAATAAATAGCGCACCCAACTCCCATACAAAATTGATTCGGCACCCATTATGGCCCTAACACCGCCGAAAACCTGGTAAAACACCACCTCCACGACACGGGATTTAACTCCGCACCGCGCGTGGTATACGAATCGAAGGGTAGCGGCCGTACGTATATGCGTATATACGGCCCGGAAGATCGCTACGGACGATTTAAAGAATAATAGCCCATACCACCGCAGCGTCGGCGGCGGTACGTTGCGTATACGACCCGTTCAAGCGGTCGGCTTTCTCCCTCACGGCGGACGGCACGGGAGCTCTCGGACACGACGGCCGTGTATTGCGCATACAAGGATATATTACGGTGGAAGGGAGCCGGTGACTCTAAAGGACCTAAGTAAAGGGGAAGAGGTGGATTAGAGGATACGGCACGCTACTCCTGGTTATCAGGTCACTGCTTTAGGAGCAAAATTCGCTGGCTAGGGTTATGTATCTTAGCCCAGCGCGTTCCTAATGCCCCTAGGGAGGCTCGCGGAGGCTTCTTTTTATAGGAGTCTCCCCCCGGACGTTTAATGACTACTACTACTACTACTCCATCTTCAGCCCGTGGAAGAAGTAGCTTTCTCCAATACACGGTTCCGCGCTGCACCACTATGTGAGTGGGCCGCGGAGTGATTCAAGACGTTATCTGGGTCACTTAGGAGGGCTCTTTTGATCCGTTCTCGATCGCAGCGGGTGGAAGCTAATAAATAGTTGGTGAGTTCTCCCTACCGACGCCGCAGAGCCCATTAAAGTATTTAAGAGTGGAGAGATTCTCCAGCAAAGTGCCGTTGGAGAAGCCTGCGTTGTACGCGTTGCACTAGTCTTAGGAGTTGTGAAGCCTACTGCTTGCGAGGTCATTTGGGTAATGCCGCAGGTGCAGAGCGAATCGCTGCATAGAGGGAGACCACGGGGTCAGCTTTGGATCATGAAGCCTTGTGGGGCTTACATGTACCGGAAGAGACAGTCAAGCCGGTGGGGATGGAATAGTGCTTACTCGCCATTGCACTCGTATATGAAGGACTGAAAGAGCCCAATACCCGGTGTCTGGGCTTCGCACGATGCCGTGGAGACCGTCAACTGTTTGCGAAAGGTGGCAGTGGACATGGGAGCGAAACCGCATAACTTACTCGGCTCATGGCATACGCCGATGATAACGCCAAGTGGGTTCGTAGTGGTACAGGTGTAATAGCTGCAAAGCCAACGCCACCGCTACTGTCGCCAGTCAGTCATGCGGTGATAGGTCCGGTGCCGGACCGGGACGAGGTCGAGACTGGGAGGGACTCGGTGATCCTGAGTTGCCTGGACATTCTTAGCTATCGGGACATTGGTAACACCGTTTCCACAGGGGCAACTATCGCCGTTACACAGCTTAACGCCCTCAAAATTATCCTCTGCGTCGGCGTCGAGGTAACACGTGTATTCATAGACGTTCGGGTCGAGAAAACCGCCCGCGACCCGTCTAACGGGCCGGGGCAGGTCGCGAGCATGCGTTCGTGGCGCATCCACTATTTTCACTCTCACTTCCACTTTAACCGTTGCGCAATCATCATCCTGCTGGAATGGGGGTCAGTGGACTATCACTAGTATAATGTGTCCGGCAAAGTCATGCTGAAGCAGAAGGACCTCTCCTCTACCTCCCAATGGCAGCTCCAGGTCGATCTTCCTAGCTTTCACCTTCTATTAGAATACATCCAAGAGCTCGCGCTTGCTATTCGTCCCTGGAGGATTATCGCACCTGAAGTCGGTAGCGAATTTATCTCTCCTGCCCACGGGTGCGAAGCCGTTCGCGGGCGACCAGGCATTAGCGTTAGGATTAAAGATCTGCTGTCCGGGCGAGAGATGCCGGCAGGAAGTCGGCAGCAGAAGCTCATGAACCGCGTGACCATCGCCATTTTCGGGATTCTCGACCACGATGTTGCCGTAAGAGTCCACAAATTGCATCAGCTCCATGGATGTCCAGTTCTTCATGGGCTCGTCGAACCAGGGTTTCCATGTGCGTGCGTCGTCCTGGACGGAACTGCTGACCAGTGTGAGCTCGAACCTGTATACTTGAGCACAATAAATCTGATTAACCCTCTGTTCTGGCAAGTAGTTCATGCAGCTGTCGTCAGAGTTCACGTAGTCAACGATGCCGTTGGGGGTTCCGCCCTGCTTATTGCGCATGGTAGTCTCGGCATCTTCTTTGCACGGATCTCAGCCATCGTGGTAATCGGCTCCTATGCGCACCTATTCTACGCCATCACATCACGTCCGCTTCGGGGGGTGAGTCGCACCACGGAAGCGACGAATTCATCACAGATTAAATCGTAAGAGTCAAAAGAGTTTTTTCGACTTGGTAAGCATCGAGCTTTCGACTAGCCTATGGAGTTATGCCGCTATAGGAGATAAGTTTTGTGTCGTGCTTACTATAGAAATATCGAAGCTCGTGTAGGCGCGGCACCGCAAGGAGCAGCGTGACCTATAATCGCGCGTTACGAGGAAGAAAAAAGAACTCGATTAAAAAACGCGCAGAGGTAATAACAACGAGTGCGCTACGCTAGAGCGCGAGCGAAGGGAGAAGCAGGAGCGGGAGCTTGCCGCGATTAACGGGGGAGGAGCTAACAACACGGCGGGAGCAGCGGACGAAAGGAGCGAGCCGGGGCGGCAGCAAACCAAGAACTGCAAGAAGGAGAGGATGCCGAAGACGCAGGGCTCGTGCGGCAGCTGCGGGACACAAGTTTATCATCACCGCCAAATGGGGTGCCAAAGACTACAACAACGACGCCACAGAGCTAATAACCCCAGCAAACTCCAGCAGCAGTAATAGCAAACCCATCTCTATCATCCGACGCCGGCACCGGCGCTGGCGAGAAGCGTAACCGGCAGAAGGAGCGGCTGGGGCGGCGCTCGGCGGAGCAGGAGGCCGCAGTGGAGGCGGCAGCGCGCGAGGCGGCCGATATAACGGACCGGCGGGGCGGCGAGCGCGCGCGGAGGCTCGTCGAGCATGAGATCCGCCCCAACGGCCATTGCCTGTTCGCCGCGGTGGCGGACCAGCTGGGGACGACGGGGATCATCCCGCTGGCCGGCGAGAAGGGGGAGGAGAAGAAGGATAAGAAGGAGGAGGGAGGAGGAGGAGGATGGGGTAACCACGCGACGCGGTGCGCAGCGACGGCGTACATGGCCCCGTATCGGGACGACTTTGCACCATTCCTCGACCTGGCCGGGGACGCAGACAACAGAGGCGCGGCGGGGGGCGGGGCCGGCAACGGCGGCGACGGCGGCGACGGCGGCGATAACGGCTTCGACGGCTACGTGCGCCGCATACGCGACACGGCCGAGTAGGGCGGCCAGCCCGAGCTGCGGGCGCTCGCGAGCCAGTACGGCGTTAAGATCAACATCGTGCAGGACGGGCTCGTCAAGACGATCTGGCCGCGGGGGACAGAGGGATTGGGGAGCAAGGGGGAGAGGGAGGGGGAAGGGGAAAGAGAGAAGATGGAAAGGCGGACGACGACGATAACGACGATAGCAAGCGCATCTGGATTGCCTACTACAGGCACGGTTACGGTCTTGGCGAGCATTATAACTCGCTAAAAGGCGGCGGGCCCGGGCCGGCCCCGATAAGGAGGAGGAGAAGGAGGAGGAGGACCGCCGGTGTGCTGCTCTCGTGTATCGCGTGGAAGGCTGCGCCGACGGGGCCCTTTCACGGCGTGCTGGTCAGCTCCTCACAGGCGCTGATATTGGCGGGGATGCGGAAAGAGGTCAGGGGCAAAACCAGCCGGCTCCAAGGTGCCCCTTCACGCCCTCGGCCAATCGAGCTCGTGTTCCCGTGGTGACCGTTCGACCTGGCTCTGGACAGGGTGACTGATAGGTATAGGAACACCTCGACACAGATACCTATCTACATATCTCCTGGCTCCGATGTTAAAGAAGACGCAGAAGTACCTGGTAGGAAGACGCAGTTAGGCTGTTATACAAGAGGCGGCTGGTCAAAACCTGGTCTGCGGATGCCAGGAACGGTGTATCAAGAGCAGGAGGAATAAAATGGTCTCACGACGGGGAAACCATATACTTAGAGCATCAGCGAAAAACTTGAGGTTCTATCCTATGTTTACACGCTCGATGGATATCGGTAGTTGACTATGTAGGTAGGTACTCCCGTGAGACCACCTTTCGCTAATACTGATAAGCCGGTACCCTCTCGACAATCACCACAGTATAACACGCAATGAACGCGTACTATGTGCGCGTCGTTTCGTAGCATTAGGCGTATAGATTGCCCCCCGGGTGAAGTCCAACTCGCCTGTACTTATAAACAGACCTCTGCCTTGAATAACCGATAATAGCCTTCTCTCCAGGCTGTATATATCAGCGTGGCGCTGCCCGGACTATGGTACCAGTTCTTGCTAGAAGTTTTATAAAAAAATATAATGACTTTCCTACCTCATAACGCTGGAGCCGGAGATGAAGCGCCCGTTTGAGGATTTTAGCAGGAAACTCGACGGTGTGGTCCAGGACCACACGAAGACCCAGGAGCGCGTCCGGAGAGTGAGGCACCATCCAGGAGTTGGTTATGATTCAGCGAGTCGTCTACTACTGGGATGAGGAGCCCTTTCACACCAGTCTAAGGACCTCAACGGGCAGGTCGAGGGTAAGGTCACAGCTGGATATCCAGGCACCCAGTGTTTACTTTAACGACCACAACAAGTTTTAATGCAGCTAAATCAACGACGGTCAGAGCGAGGACCGTTTTGATAAAGCTCCGGATATAATGGTGGCTGGTAATATGATGAGGTTTACGCGTGGCTGGATTTAAACCGAGGGTCCCGAAAGGTGGGTGGCCACGGATAACCCCTTTGCGTGCCACCCCTTTATAAAGGTGAAGCGGAGACGGCAGGAGTCGGAGGACCAGTCCGATCCATAGGTCTTCCTCCAGGCCTTGCACTTTTCGCCGCTAGACAACCTTTAGACTTCTTCCTCGCAGCCAACCTGCTACACTCAGATGCCGTTCACGAGGATGGCTGTGAGAGCTCTGATGCGTTGAAGCCGGCACTCGACAATCACATTCGTGTATACATACTACCTGTCCACAAAAGCAATAAAACAATCCGGTGCCTGTCCCCCCGCCCGCTCCGCCATCCTCCTCAGCCGCGCCATTACTTCCTGCTCGCGCCCCGCCGGCACGAACAGGTGGTCGTGGTAAAAGCCGCTGACGGGGTTAACGCCGACGCCGAGATCGGCGACCTCGGCCGCCACGGCGGCGATAAAGCCCACGGCCTCGAGCGACGAGTGCACGTTGAGCGTGATCTTGCGGCAGGCGAAGAACACGTCCTCCGGCGCCACGCCCAGCGCCGTCAGCGTCGCCGCCGGCGCGATCACGGTCCACCCCTCGCGCTCGCGGAACAGCATCTCGAAGGGCAGCTGCGCGAGGCGCGGCAGTGGAGCAGGGTAGGGGGAGGCGGAGGGCGGGGAGGCGGAGGAGGGGCTGGAAGAGTCGCGGATCGTGGCGAAGTGGTACGTCGTCTCGCTGTCCAGGACCGGCTGCATCGAGCGGATCAGGTCCGTGAGGTTCATGCCGCCTGGGGCTGCCATGGTGCGACGTCCCGCTCGGCAGCGGTGTGTGCTGACTTGGTACTTTAGAGCGTGTTCGGGTGAGTTCTCTGGTCTCCCATCCGAAGTGATACCGTGGCGGGAGACTGTGCAGGCCGAGAAGGCTTCTTTGGCCCAACAATGGGTGCTGAGAAAACAATGCTTGCTTACGAACTTTGGTTGCTTACCAAAAGCTAGGTGCGGGGCTAGGCCAGAGGATTGGAGGGTTGGACCGTATATGTACCGGGATAAGTGACTATTATATTAGGTTATTATTTTATCCAGCCCCTTAATGGCTTTGCTTTATTCTGCTTTATTCCGCTCCCTCCCGACCCCCCTCCTTACCCGCCCGTTCTCGCCCCCTCGTTCCTCCTCTCCTAACGGAGCACGCATATACACTCACGCGATACCCGCCCTCCTCTCCCGCGTTCCAGGTCTAGCCGTATTGCGCCTCCAGAGCACTGTCGTCAGCACGCAGATACATAGCGAGACCGCAGATTAGCCCGCTTACTGACTGTCGCGTATGCTGTCCCCACTATGGCGCAGCACGATCCGGTGGCTGGGCGGGGTGCCGCGCCGCCGCCAGCAGCTAATGCGTATGCCACACCTGCTTATATATACTCTGTTCGACAGGGCGGGCGCGTGCTGGCAGAACGGACGCATATCTCAACCAACTCGCCTATCGTCGCTGTTAGTTTATCAAATTTCCACCCCCTCCAGGAAACCAGTGAGTGCTAGGTGGGCAAAATTGCTGAACTCCGTCTACTCGCTTTGGTAAAAGAACTTGAAGGACTGCCAGCCCGCGTTGCTCGGCTTGTTCTCGACGGGTACCTTTTAATGTTCTTACCGGGATAAGATATATCCTTCTGGGCGTATATCCTGTGCCCGGAGGATTCCTCTTCTCGTACATCCCTAAAAAATAGGCAACGTTGTTGAATGCCATGGTTTGCAGCTGCCATGGTTTGCAGCTGCCAGAATGTGCGGGTGCTAGAATGTGCAACTGCCAGAATGTGCAACTGCCAAAATGTGCAACTGCCAAAATGTGCAAAACTGAGGGTCAGGGAAACCCCTGGTTAGTGCAGGCCCGGCCGTCGAGGCTCGTGTCATTAGTCTTCGCGATAATCTCACCGTTGCTAACCTTGCCGGCACGCTTATTAGTATCCTGTGTATTCACACTTTGGAAGTTAAACACCCGAAATCGACCGGGATGTATTCCTGGGTGGTGGCGCTGAGGCAGGCCGTGAGCACGGTGGGGAGGGCGGCGGAGTTAGTAAAGAGATGCATCTTAGATAAATATATAGATGTTGACGAATTAGAACTTGGTTAATAAGATGGTGCGTGTTATATGGTGACGGGATACAGTGTATATTGCTTTAGGGCCTGCGATAGTACAGACGAGCTCTGGAGATGAGTGGATTAGGCGTAGAGGTCGCCTCAATAACACGCTCGTATATGGCGAACCTCTTCCCGTCGGTTTCTCGATTAGGTTGCTCTCCGTTGAGCTTTCTCCTTGGGTAGAGTCTGGATGTAGCCTTGCCTCAAGTCATCTCAACTCTTCCTAGCCCTCACATCCAGGTTGATCTGTAGCAGCCGGTTACGGACACCCGTGTCCGCCTTGGCCCCCCGCTCGATCATTCCCATAGCCATGTCATTGAGCTCGTAGCATACGAAGCCGATGAAGTTTGCTCTGCAAGCTCTTGGCGTCATCGGTCTCCTCTATGTATGAATGAAAAATTAGACCGAATCAGCTCAGTATCTGTTTCTTGGACTAAGCCCCTGTAAGTTACTCTCCACACTCCTTATTGCCTAGGTAGGTATGATATCCGTGGCTGCCCCTGCCTTGTCGCTGCCAAATCTGATCGCCAACCATTGCGCCGGCTTTTCCGCGTTGGCGCTCTGTTTCTTCACGCGCTGTTCCAACGACCTGAGCCCCCTCACGTCGAGCGAGTCCATCAGGCTACCCGTCACTGAGCCTAAACGGCTTCTGCACGAAGAAGACGTTATTTGGTTCTAGTTCGATACCATCGCAGTCGAGATCAAGCGTGCGCGGTTCCGTCTGCTTCGGTACCAGTCTGATCACGCCGTGGCAACCGTGGTAGCCCCCCGCGCGTGGGACTTGAGGAGCGCGTGGAAGGCAGAGTGTCTTGATTCATAGACCGGGGAAAGACTTTGCCAGATGGAGGGAGGCCAGACAGGAATGCATCCAGGCGGCCCGTGTTGGGCTGCCGTCTTGTGAGTACACCTGTGAGCTTTATGTGCAGGGCTGACGAGGATTGCTTGCCTGGCGAGTCTACCTACCTAATCAAGGGGAGAGCAGGAACGACTCCCGCGTTGCAAGGCGCCTTGCTGCCTGTGTGGCGCAGCCTTCAGCCTCAAAAAGCTCTCACCTGCATAATAGTGCGTAATCTACTATTTACTAACAAGGCTTCGCTGCAGTGCAAGATAAAGCTTATAATTCTTGAGAGTTCTCGCGTTTTCAATTACTTTAAGACCACCCTGGCTTAAAACCCCCCTTCGTCTTTCAGGGTTAGCGTAAAGGCCGGAATAGTGGCGCTACATGCCGTGATCGACCATGTTCATCGCCATCCTACAGGTGTTTGTATTCTTGGCCATTAAAGGAATTACCGGAGGTTTAGAAAGGACCCGGTCGTGCTGAACTACGCTAAGGCACTGAACGCATTTGCTAGCTATATGAATGCTCTCCGTGTCGAGCTCTAGCTCATAGCCTGACGCAAGTTTTTCTAAAGCCGAGGCTGGACCAGATAAGATGCGAAAGCGGCTACACGAAGAACTGTTTTGGATCGTGACGTTCCCCTATGCAGTTATCATCTTCTTACTCCTAGCGCCGTTGGAATACCGATAGCACGTGTATATTAACCGACTGCTTCCAGCTAGGCCTCGAGCTACGGCCCCTTTTATTGTAAAAAATTCAGCAGTCGGCGTTAACAACTCTTAAGAAAAAGCGCTTATAAAAGGTGATATAAAGTGTAGTAAAGCTGCGAGCGCTATAAAAAGGCTTTTATATAAGAGTTATTACAGAGTAAAGTAGGTATATATATTATATTAATTACTTTAAAATTTAAAAACGTATTATAATAAGTATAAGTATATATACGGTTTTAAAATAAGTTTTATATTAGCTTTTTTACCCTTTTTTTATAATACTTATTAATTAAAATACTTTTATTTAAAGCGTATTAAGTTTAAACCTCTACGTTTTATTTTTTATACTTTAAACCTTATATAGGTTTTAATTAAAAAGTTATATACTTTTATAAAAATTAGTAGATTTTTAAACTAAAAAGAATATTTAAAGTTTTTATATATAAAGCGTAAAGTAAAAAGTTTTTATTAAAAAAACTTTTTAATATTATATTAAGTAAGAGTATTAATAAATTTTCGCTTAATTTATAAATGTTTTTAAAAAAGCGTTATTTTTCTATAATTCTTTTTCTATTTTCTTTTAGTATTTCTTACATAACCGCAGTTTTATATTAAAATCTGCTTTTCTTGCTTTATTCTCGAAATAATATCGATTATAAAAGTATATTAAGTTTTATCCCGGTTTTAATTTTCTATTAGCATGCTATTTAAGATATTAAAAATAGCGTATTAAGCTTTTCTTTTATATTTTCTTAAAGTGTTTCGGTTTTTAGCGTTTAATATCGCGGGTTTATATTTAATACAGGTTTATTTATTATAAAAAAAGATTACTTTTAAATATATATAAAGCGTTACTTTATTAATCAGTTTTAAAGCTAGCGTTTTACGGTATAAAAGTGTATTATTATTTAATAACCGTATTTTTCAAAAAGCTATAAGTAAATAAGTTTAATTATAAGCTTAAAAAGGTAAAAAGGATTTTATTGCTTTTATAAGCTAAAAGCAGGAACTATAAATCTTTATAGCCTTTTTCGTTTTTTTACGTAAAAAGTTATTTAAGCATTAATAAAAAGAAATTAAGCGTTACGGAATTAAAGTTTTTACTTTATTTAAACTTTAAATATACTAGTTAATAAATCGTAGTATTAGTATAAAGAAATTTATAAAAACGCATAGTGTAATAGCGTACGGGAAAAGTATACCGTTAAACCGTTTACGTAACCGGTTTTAATAATAATTAGCGTATAGTTTATTTCTTATTAAATTTATTAGCGGAGCTTAAAAGTTTTCTAATGCTTTATAAAATAGCTTTTAAATAAAGCTTTAATAAGCTTATAAGCTATTTAATAGGTAATAAAAATAAACTAAAGTTATATATAACCAGCTTAAATAACCTCTTAGTAAATCGCTTTTTACGTAGTTTTATACTTTATTATTTTATAATAAAACCTGCTTTTAAGCTATATAAATGCGCTTTAAACTCTTTATATAATAATAATAAAGCTTTAACTTACCTTATTAATTATATTAAGCTTTTATAATAGCTTTTTAAACTATATAGTTTTTATTAATAGTTTTAAGTATTTTTATAATCTCGGATTAGTATAGAAATAACGCTATTATTTATTAGCGCTTTAAGCTTTAGCTAATTATTAAAATACTAATATTATATTTATAACCGGAGGTAAATTTTTAAATAGTTTAATAGCCGGCTTAATTAATATTAATAATAAAGTGGTTTTTAAATATTTAAACTTATTACGGGGTATTTTTTACTTTTTTTTAAAGCTATTACTTTATACTTCCTAAACTAGGTAGTAATTCTAGCTTATATATATAAAACACTTATAACATCGATTAAAATATATATATTAACACCGGACCTGGGAGGGATCGCGGGACGTGTAATAGGTACCGACGGCCACACCCAGGGATTACAGATGCGGAGGAGGACGGACACCTCCACTACAGCCCAGAACACGGGGGCGAAGCTCCGGTGGTAGCCACTCTGAAACCAACTGAGTCAAGCCATGCATTAGACTGCATTCTGTCTCACTCTGAGAATAGACAGCATATCATGTCTCACCGCTCACAAGGGACCGGAGAAACATACGGAGAAATATACGGCATGTCTTATTTCATGGCTTCAAAGCATTCGGACTCACCGCGAAACTGGTCTCAGACACCGACAGGCTCCAGCGCAAGGAGATATCTCCTCGTCTCGCACTTCGCCCACATAAGACGCACTCCCCCTCTGCGCTCTCCCTGTTCCTCTTCCCTCCGCGACCAGCGATGACCAGCGATCTCACGCACCCGTCCTGGCCTCGAGATCGGTCCTCACCACCCAAGCCAATTGGACACGTCTTCCCCGCGCTTCCCGCGCCGGTCCGAGAGCATCGACAACGGCACCGCTCCATGTCCAAGTTTCTCTGACAATGCCAATGCCAGGTCTGGACAGAGCTGGAGATTTCTGTGCGAGCCAAGCAGACAGCCGCCCACCAGTGTCGCCGCCGAATTCCTCCGAGGGCAGACCGGCCACGTGTGCGCGATGCCAGGGTGTGCGCGAGGCGACGAGAGAGCGAGAGAGTTGCCGATCGTTGTCGGGCCAGGCCAGTTCACGCAATTTGCTCTTCTCTGCACCAGAGTCGGCGAATGGGAACTACCGCCGACGTGCATGCGTGCGTCCTCTCTCTCTCTCGTCGCCCGCTACCCGGTCGGCGCGCTATGCCGCGATCTGCCCCCGCGGAGTCCGGCGACTCGGTGCGAGCGGCATCTCCGACTTGGCGCGCGGGGGAACCTCTGCTACTGGACTTGGCATTCCGGCGACCCGGAGGAGCTGACATGGACAGTGGCCGGGTTGTGCTGATGCCGGATCTCGAGTGCGCTGGGAAGCAGGCGGGGACGGGTCTGGTGATGTGAGCGAATCGGTTTTGGGGGCTGGGCGGTGCGGGAGACGTGGATACACAGGCGACGAGGACTCGACGAGGACTCGATGAGGACTCGATGAGGAACCCCGAGGCAGGGGCCTGGTGTGCCTACGTATGGGTACATGCATGTGGTCCCCTGCATCTGGCCCATTTGCCATGGCGCCGTCGCCGTGGGGATCGGTCGGTCAATCATCGACACATTTCGGCTGCTGGCACCCGTTGTCCAGTGAGGGTCTGAAGTAGCCAGCCTGTGTACAACCAGCACACGGCTCCGGATGATGATACGGACTTCCTCGACCTCGGAAAGCCACCATCGGTGCCATTATCAACTTGTTGGCGAGGTCGGAAGCCTTACAGCGCCGTGTGAAACGGTAGTCCGTAAGCCAGCGGGCCAAGTCCTTCGAGTTTGTTGAGTCTTTTATCGAGGTCGAGTCCGTTAAGGTCAAGTCTCTTGTCGGGGCCGAGTCTCTTCTCAGTATCGAGTCTCTATTCGAGTCTCTTGTTAGTGTCGAGTCTCTGTCCGAGTCTCTTGTCAGTGTCAAGTCTCTGTTCGAGTCTCTTATTGGTGTCGAGTCTCTGTTCGAGTCTCTTATCAGTATCGAGTCTCTGTTCGAGTCTCTTATCAGTATCGAGTCTCTGTTCGAGTCTCTTGTCAGTGTCGAGTCTCTGTTCGAGTCTCTTGTCAGTATCGAGTCTCTGTTCGAGTCTCTTATCAGTGTCGAGTCTCTATTCGAGCCTCTTGTCAGTGTCGAGTCTCTGTTCGAGTCTCTTATCAGTGTCGATCCTCTAATTAATGTTAAACCTCTTGTCGAGGTTAATTGCCCAAGGTCAGTCTCCCAAAATCGAGTCTCCCAAGGTCGAAATATGTATAAGAGATAATTATATACCGGTGAAGGGAATCGAAGGAAAACCTTCATCTACCGGTAAGTGTCTCTTCCTTGTATTCCCCCGATCCCGTCTATAGCTTAGTTATATACATACAAAAGGTTATATAAACGGACCTCACTCCTAGGCACCCAAGCAATCTGCCCCTGGTTATCGCCATTAGGCAACCGAGTACTCTGGGTGGAGTATGCCGATCTGGCGGCATAACCATGGTCCGAGATGAAGCTTTGCTGCGGCCTTTTGCTTGCCTACCGTGCCTACTAGAGCGACATCTTCCCCTCCTAGGCCTGCTCGATATCATGTCTACTTAAAGACTTCATGTATGGAGGCTTTTCCGCCTCAGCCGCTGCACCTGCCACGTGCCCAGCCCGAAGGCCGTCAGCGGGATCGCCGCCAACACCAGGAGCCCCCACCCGTGCCGCCGCCGCTGCAACCGCACCAGCACCGGTCGGTGGTCCACGCATGCCAGGAACCCCGAGCCCATGTTCGGCTGGAGCCTGAGACGAGGCGCTAGACTTTTCCTCTTCCTTCTCAAGCGATTGGTCAGTCCGTGGCCTTTCGTCTATTACCACTAACACTGTTCCCCCTCTCCTGCCAGGCCAACTCTTCTCGTACGTTATTATGGGCTTCGCATTCGCCGAGGCCACCGCCGACCTGCGTCGCAGCGCCGAGATAACTAGATGAGTACCTGGAGGTAGGTTTCTAGGTTGCACGGGTCTGAACTTCGACAGTTCTGCTCTCTAGAGGAGACAACGCGTTTATAGTCGTCTCGGTAATTCAGTGCTGACGGTGTATTAGGCAACGGTCACTGTCTAGCTGGTTTAAAATATTTCCGGGTTTATTACTACGGCCAGGTTGTCGAGACCGCCCATGTTCGCCCCGGCCTTGCTAACCTCTCCATACAATGCCTTAGAATAACGTGACGTCTTGGAGCCTATCACGCGTTATCCGCACCATGGAGAACGGGCTGTTTACCAGGAGCGCTAAGTATAAGCCGCACATTAAGCGGAGAAGAACATATACCGCATCTTCGTCGTTAGTAACACGCTGCTGGCCGGGTGCGCGCTGGCGCCGCACGTGCCGCTGCTGCGAAGTTGGGGCTGTTTATATTCACATCCCCGTAGGCATTACAACATTTCACAAGTTCCTGTACCTGTACATTTTAGCACTTGTACATTTTAGCACTTGTACATTTTGGCAATTGTACATTCTGGTAATTGTATATTTTGGCACTTGCACACTCTGGCACTTGCACACTCTGGCACTTGCACACTTTGGCTTGTGTTCCGGCATATGCTCCGGCTCTGGCACCGAATATTACTTTCGGCCGATGCTGGGCAGCATTACGCGCGACCACTGCGAAATACTCACGAGGCTGAAGGGGGCGGGCCTCCGCGTACGAGCGTAAGTACGACTTGGCAGCGCGCGTAAATCCTCGGACGGCGCACGCTACAGCTCGTACTGCTGGACGGCCACGTCGCCGAGGCGCTCGTCGAGCCCGGCCGTCTTATAGGCGGCGGCCTTATCGTTTACCACCCGGCTCTGAGCCTCGAAGAGGCCAATAAGGTCGTCGTCGACACGGACCACAACCGCGCGCACGTCGCCAGCGCCGCGAAGCAGTGTTTGGCAGTCTTCGGGGGCCCGGTGCTCGGGCACCAGGCGGGAACTCACGCGATAACACATACGGTGAATGCCGGCAGGGGTAACGATGATCCCAGCATCCTTTAAACGTGTACTGTGCGTACGAGCCGGAGATCTCGCGTTCGAGACGGCCCCCGCAGGCCGACATCCGCGTGCTGAGCATACCTGTCGGGCCGGTTGGAGGGCGGGTAGCCGGCGACGGTGCCAACGGCATCTATCTCGCAGGTCACGCCTGGCCAGAGTTGATAATACAAGCACATAGGCCCTAGCAGATACAGGCATGGTACTCATGGCAAGGCCTTGCTTCGCCGCACTTCTGCTTTCCCCTTTCGACACGACCGTCCGTTCTCTCCTCCTCTTAGAGGGTGGCAACTCCGAGTGAAGCGGGTCGGGTCAGGGCTGGAATGGGGGGACAAGCATCGGCTATAACATTGGGGTATCCATGTCGCGCGGCTTGGGGTAGAGAGTTGAGTGGAATGCTTCATTCTCGTAGCTTCGGGCAGGCCGGGCATATCTTGACCGCAAAACTTCAGTAGCCGGCGCGTCTCCTGCGCGCTCTATTGGCAAGCATCTCGGTAGGTAGCCCGGTGATGCAGAATTTGAGGCGTACTGGATTTATTATCACCTGAAAGGAGCCAGACTGCCCAATAAAGCTTACAGAGCGAGTCGGGGAATAATAGCCACCCTCTAAGCTGAAATACTCATAATGACAGATGGGGGTATATAAGTGACTCCTCCCGGTGCTCTGCCATAGCCATTGCGGCGTACCTAATAAACGACCCGTTAGCCATATAGGCGACCGTGAACCTAAGACCCTTAGGGACACTAGGCTCCTCCTCGTATCCTCCCTTCCTGTATTCTCGATCCCGGATTACCAGCCTTGAATTTGCGCAGTAGCGCTCCTCCTACGTGGCCAGGCGCGGGTCGCCCGGGTTCGTAACGACGTCCGGTCCGGTCGTGCCGTTGCCGGAGACCTGTGAGTAGGCTAACGTGAAGTACGTGCGCGTGCCCGTTACTCTCAGTTCATGGCCGTAGAGGGTCTGGGAATTGCAGTTCGATTCGTCGTCCCACGGCAGGTACTGCTGCATCGGGTGGCAGCCGCTGCCGGTCGCGGTCAAGGAGATGATGCGAGATGGGGCTCCCAGTCCGCCGCCCACGGTGCCGTCATTGTCCACGAAGCTGAACCGCTCGCTACTGCTCTCGATACGGGGTCATCTTCAGGCGCGCGCGTGCACTTAGAATTCAAGTCTGGCCGGTGAGGGAAGTCAGCACGTACTCCCTTGCGTATCTACCCACGTACTTCTATCCCCTCACCCTCTTCGAGCCCGGCCCTGGGTCGAGGGATCTTGGCCAATCAGCGTGATACGTACGGAGATTCTCGCACGGCGTCCACTCTCCAGAGGGGCCGTGGCGCTTGCCATACATAGCAGGATATTTTGAGACTATCGAGCGTGGTGGGCACGTTAAAGCTGAAGTTCTCGTCGTTATCATTCGCCGTAACGTCCCAGAAGTCGTCGTCCATGAAGGAGCTAAGGTCCAAAAGCCAGTTCCCTGAGCAGGGCTGGAGCACCGATATAATGGGGCGCGCTGTCGTGACGGGCACGAGGGCCCTCGGGGCTCCCGGATCCGGCGTCGATAACACTGCCGCTGCCCTGAGAGAGACGCACGGCATGACGGGAGCCAGGCAATGCATTATCACACCGATATCCTGAACCTAGTGCTGTGCTGGTTCTCTTTTGGATCTTGTATCACCCTATCAAAAAATACAGGGCCTTCACTAGCAATGTATATGTCCCATGGCATTCAGTCTATTGTGGACGGACTGTCAGTTGGTATGTCTGGGAAATGCCAGGCCTGGGTCATGTCTTACCTACCACTCGTCCATCAAGCAACTATTCTAGTGAGAGGCTTCGGTCAAGGCCTTGCCGATTACATCCATCACAGCCGAGACGCGTCCCGATGCTCGATGGACCTATGTGTGCGTGAGATGTGGCCTTCGTGATAGTGTTATTATCCCACTACGTATTGCTACCCATAGCCGCACCCTCTGCCACACCCAGTCTGATTCGCACCAGCACATATCTAATCCTCCCCCCCCCCCAGTTGATGGAGAACGCTGAGTTCGACGGCCGAGAGTACCATGACGGTCCACCGGTGCTGGTGGAAGCGACGAGAACAGCAGAGTAATGAGGGGTACTCTGGTACTCTGGTACGCTGCTGCCATCGTATACCAGACGCGACTGCTGTCAGCGGCGAGTAGGGTCGGTCACGGATGCTCACATTTTCGGCTATGGCCAGACTCGGGCCAGCAGAGATATATACACCTCCACCCTGCTCGGGCTGGGCGGTTCTTCACTCGAGTCAGGTGTGGTGACAGCTGTCAGAATTCGCCAAGGGGCAAGGGGATACTCCAGTTTCGCATCTCTTCGTCTTGCTCTCCGGCGCGGTCATGCGCCCGTGATGATGGTGATGAGGATGGGGAGATGTGGGGTTGTGTCGGCATGCATATGTGCTGGCATTGGCACCGCCGTGGCCCTAGCGCTACCACCCCGCGAGAGAAGGCAACGCGCTGGTCCGTAGCCGCAAAGCCCGTATCGTCCTCGGCCGTTGGGCTAAGCGGCGGCGCCGTCCGTGGCGGTATCCTCGTCCGCGTCAGGCTGACACGTGATGATCCCGGAACGCCTGTCCTGGACACCGGCTCCAGGGGGAGCTGAGGTGGGAGAGTCGGGAAAAAGGTGCGGTCGGGAGGCTGGAGCTCGGTGCTGGCAGTAGCCTCGTCGTGGCGGTCACCGCTGTCCTCTCCTCCACCCCGTCTGTTCGCGCCATGGACACTCCGTATTGTTAGCCGCGAGCGCTGGTCGCAGAGGAAGGGGCGGAGGTGGGCGTGGAGGTTGGGGGCCGCAAAAGAGAGCGCATCAGCTCAGGATGTTCAAGCACAGTGCTCGCCGTGTTGATGTCTGCCAGCGGAGCATTGGGCCCTTGATGCTGGGACAGGGGCTGCTACGGCTCTCTTTGAGCTGGTCTTTGGGCTGCTGTTGCTAGTAGTGCAAGTATAGTGTTGCAAGAGGCGGCCGAGGCTATGTCAAAAGACTTCAAGAGTCTGGCGTGTAGGGCAAGTCCGCGCCGTCGCTGCCGACGACATTGGCAACCCACTTCTGGAACACGCCGGCGATCCATTCGCGGGCTAGGAGGCGCAGCACGTCCAGCAGCAGATAGGCCGAGTTCAGGTCGCCAGTGCCGCCGATGTCCAGGCCGCCGCAGACCTCGATATTATCGGCATTCTCGAAGCCGAGGTGCAGCTCCCACCGGTCGCCGATGACGAGGACCAGCGGCATAAAGGGCAATGTGGCAGACGAGGGGGGAGACGAGACAGACTGCGGCGGGATGCCGAAGGCGGCCACGCGCTTGAACCAGGCGGCCAGCCAGAGCCCCAGCTGCGCCTTGGCCTCAGACCAGCCGTTCGGGCCGTCGGCCTTGGTCTCGACAAAGAGGCCAGTGGGGTGGGAGCGCAGCGGGGAGTAGCTGGACTGGTTGAAGAAGGCGTGCTCTAGGCCGTCGACGAAGACGCGGATCGAGTCATGGCCAGTGCCGGTCGCCCCCCAGTCCTGGAGGACCATGGCGTAGTCGATCATCTTGCCGGCGGCCGACGCGTTCGGCAGGCGGGCGGCGGTCGAGGCGGCCCGGGGGAGGAATGGCTTCGCGATGTTAGCGCGCGTGACATTCTCGAAGCCCACGCCCGGCTGCCACGACGCGGCCAGCTCGAGCATGGGCCCGTGGATCGTCTCGTTCCAGGCCGCCTCGGCGTGGGGCGTCGTCTTGAAGTCGCCAGTGTGGTCCACGATGGCTTCAAGGCTCTCCAGCTCGCGCTCTAGCGGCTCCTGCACGCGCGCGAAGTGCGCCAGATCCTCCTCGCTAGGCGCATTTCCGCTTCCGCCGCGGTTGCGCCGCAGCAGGCGTCGGCCCTTGGCCATCTGCCGCGCGAGCTCGGCCCCGTCCAGCGACAGAGGCGCGCGGTCTGCGAACTTGTCGGCGTCGTCCTCGGCCAGCCCCAGCAGCTCTTGCAGGTCCTCGCGCAGCTGGTTCGGCAGGTAGGCCTTCCGCGACTGTGTCTTCCGGAGCAGGGCGGAGAGGAGGCGCGCGGCGTCGTCCGATCCGGTCTCGCGGACCCGCGCCTGCAGCTCGCCCGCGCTCAGTCGCGTCCACCGGACCGGCTTCTCCAGCCGAAGCAGATCGTCCGGCCGCTTCACCGGACTCGTTGACCGCGCGCGGCTCGACGTCGTCTCGGCGCTCGAGGCGGGGAGGCTGTGTGCCGTGCTCAGGCTGCGTTGCGAGAGCTGGCGCGTGTAGTGACGAGAAGAGTGCGAGGCCCTGGGCGTCTCGTGTATGTCGGGTTCGCCGGTGCCGGGAGTCGTCTCGTGTGTGTTGGGATTGTTGGGAGTAGAATGCGCTTCAACGACATCGCTCCAGAAGACGTCGTCGTCTTCTCTGCGTGCGGTCGCGTCCTCCGTCAGCACTGCATTGTCTGCCGTTGATGCCGCCGCAGCTGCCGTCTCTTGTGGTGGAGGCCGATGGCGAGGAGCTAGGGGCTGCCCTTTTCGCGGGCTTCTCCTCGTCTGCATGGTGCGCAGTGTGTTGGGGTCGATACTGGCGAAGGGAACGCGACGACGTCGCTTCGGCGAACTAGGTGATGTTGTCTTGTCGTTGTCGTTGTCGATGTCGAGGTTGATGGCACATCGCTTTGTGGAGATGAGAGGCGATGCGGGCGGAGGAGCGAAGTCGGCCAGGTCGGCGAGCCAGCCATACACGACCCGCGAGTCCATCAAAGTCGTGGACAGTGTTGATGGCGGAAGTGGTGGTGGTGGTGGTGGTCGTCGTTGTTGTGGATGTTGTTGTTGTTGATTCTGTATTGTTGGTGTTGTTTTGATTGGCTGAGGTTGGCGGAGATTATCCTCGAGCCGGATGTGGAGGTGGCCGGAGATAAGCTGCCTGGCCAGAGGTGGGGCTGACGAGGTACATGTTCCTTATCTCAGATTTTCTCGGACGCTGATATGTGGCTGCTGTGGCTGAAGCCAGTCACAGTGTTCAAGTGCCAGAATGTGCAAGTGGGGTGCTATAATGTACAGGCGCCAGAATGCACAGGTGCCAGAATGTACAGGTGCCAGAAAGTACCACTGCTAGAATGTACAGGTGCCAGAATGTACAGTAGTCCCCCCTGTAATTAGATCTATAATAGACAGGCAGTTTATATCCAACTAGTGGGTGTTATCCTTTTAAAGGGTACGCACGTAACCTCCGAAGATATCGGCTTTATATAACAGCTATACGTAAATTTTACTGCGTTTATTATTAAATATAAAATCACTTTATTATATTTTAATAGTTTCTCGCGATAATATAAAAAACTTTAAACTTATTAGTTATTATAACCTGCCGGATCTGCCGGTTATTAAGAGTATACAGCTATTAGCTATTAAAAGTGCGCGGTTATTAGCTATTAAAAGTGCGCGGCTATTAGCTATTAGGAGTATACGGCTATTACCTACTTACCTATTAATAGCTATTACAGTATACGGCTATTAAAAGCGTATATCACGGTACGGCTTTAAAAGTATATAACCGGTTTAAATCTATAAAGCTCCGATTAATTAAAGCTTTTTAAAATTTCCTAGCCCACTAACGCTTGCCCCCTGCAACCGGATAAATCTAATAAGTTAAATTTAATTTGCAGTTAATCAGTTAGTGGTGATTTCCTCACTAAAATTATATCAGACAAGCAAGACCTATCCTATTAGCCCACTGTATCCTACTAGAGGGTTATCCAATTACAGGGGGGACTACTGTACAGGTGCCAGATTGTACAGGCGCCAGATTGTACAGGCGCCCGCCACCATGCGCAGCGCTATCCACAACGTGTCGTGACGTCGAAAGCAATGCCATGGGTTGATTTTCAATGCGCCTGGTAGTTAGACGTGCGCATGGCAGAGCCCATGATAACATTGACGCCTCCGCGGCTCAAGTACTTGAGCCAGCTAACCAGTAACTTATCCGCTGCCCGGGCGCGCCGAACGTCAAAAGTCAAAACCACGTGGCCACGAAGGAGGCCACCCGCCACGGTGGAATAGTGAGACTCCTCTTCAGTGGTGTCAGATTCCTACACGTGGATAACGACTAATACCTCAACAGAGCTGTGATGTTCGAGCCACTCGTTTAGCGAAAACCGTTGCCTAGACCGAAGCCTTCTGCAGCCATGGTCGAGATCATCTCACGGTGCCACAAGGCGCCGAGCATCAACAGCTTCGGTCTCGGCGGCACAGCTCGCACGTCATCAGGTGAGCTGGAACTACGATCGGATCGCAGCTGAGTCAGCCAAGGACAGTTCGGTGTTAGTAGCATGTGTGGTCACCGGCTCGTCCTCACTCTCCGCGCATACTACAACGGCCCTCTTGAGAGAAGCGTCGGAGTTGTCAGAGATGCTACCGCCATAGGGACTAAAAGATAGCATAGACAGTCGCTTGCCTTGGACGCTATAGTTGCAACGCACAGAGCTCTCTTCGAACCACTTCTCGACCGCCACTAAAGAGGAGTACCGGTAAGTAAGCGGGCTTGATGCATTTGTTAAGGGTGTTCATCTCGCTGGGCCAGTACCGATATCCTAAGTTCCCACTGGGTATACTTGCTAAACTTACTGGCAAGGTTGCTTAATGCCTGCGTGTAGGGGATATACTCTTAAAACAGTCTTTTTTTAAACAATAAAATAAACTTAATAAAACTTACGTTTAATAATATAAAACTTATATTTATTAAAGTTAGCTTATAATTTAATAGCTTAATACCGCTTATTAGTTTACCGGATTTATTAATAAAGTAATTAATTATATTATAAATATACGCGTTATAAAAACCGCTTAAGGCAATTAATAACGCGTTATTAATATACCGTTATAAATAAAAAAGCTTATTTATTAAATTAAGAAATTATTATATAAAATTAAAGCGTATATTAAGTAAAACGTAAAAAAGATTTTATATTTTATTTTTATTTATACTTTATAAAAAGCTTATTAAATAAAAACTTATATTAACACTTTTACTTATTAATTTAAATAAAGTTATTTTAAACTTAAAAAGCGGGTATTTTTTTTAAGTTAACGCGTTTAATTACATTTACTTAATAAAATATAAAAAGTTATTTTTAGCTTTTACCGTTAATATAGTAATAAAAATTAAGAAAAGTGTATTTTAATTAAATATAACATTTTTTATAGCTTTTTAAAAGTATTATTAGAATTTTTATAAGAATATTTTATAAAGTATTTGTAAATAAGCTTAATATAGCTTTTATTAAATTAAAACTTAATTTAATATTTATATAATTAATTTAGTTATTAAGCGGCTTTTTAATAAGCTTTAATTGAAAAATCCGGTTTTAAATAAGTATTTATCAATTTAATTAAAAGATTAAATTATTTATTTGTTTTATTTAATTTTAAAGCATTAAGCTTAAAAAGGTTATTAATTTAAGAATCTTTTATTTTTTATTAAACGTGTTATAATAGCTTTTTAAAGTTAATGCTGTTAAACAAACGTAGTTTTGCTAAGAAAAATAAAGTTTAAAAAAAGAAAAGAATTAAAACGCGTGTAAAGCGCGGTATATATTTAAGTATTATAATAAAATAAATTTTTAATATATAAACCCGTTACGGAATTCTTTTTTATACTTTTTCTTTTAAATAATTACTTTATACTTATTAAGCTAGGCAAGGCTTTTAGCTTATATTATAGTATTACCCCTTTTTAATAAGTAAATTCGCCCTTAAATATTATATTATAAAAGGTAAAAAAATAAAAGGTAGGTTTAAATTAATACTTTTAATATTTTTAAGTACTGTTTAAGCGGAGAAAATTACTTTTAAACTTATTCTTTATATTAATTACGCTAAACACCTTTTTATTTATTGTTTAATAAAAGTGTTTTATATAAATAAATAAAAAAACCTTTTTATAATTTATTAAATAAGTAAGTATTAAACGCGTTCGCCGGTGTTAACTTAATTAAATAATACTCGGTAATAAGCTTTACGTGCGTGTTTAAGCTTAAATATAACGAATTTATAATAAAAACCGGTTATATATAATCGCGTACGTTTTTTTCTTTTAAATTAATTAAAGCGCGGTGTTTATACTTATTTCACTTTATATTATTATAAAAGTTTAAATCCGGTATAAATTAAAAGCGATTACACTTTTTTATAATCGCCCGCGATCTTTTTATATAACTATTAACTGTTATAATACGGTTAAAGGTTATTTCTAAAGTAATTAAAGTTATAAGTATTAGCTTTAAAAGCTTTTATTTATTACGGTAACCTTATTAATAACCCGGCTTTATTAAAATACGTTATATAAAACGCTTTTAGCGCTTTTAAACTACTTTTAAAACCCTTAGCAATATATTATAAAAAGTCCGGGTTTTAATCGAGTTATTAAACCTAGTATTAAAAGCTTTAATTAACGATTTAAAAGGTTATAACCTTTTTAACTTTTTAATTTTAATCTTTTTAACTAGGTAAATAACCTTTTTTTAAAAAAAAGATTCGGTAGCTTAGCTTAGTATAAGATTATTTTCGAATTTACGTAACTGGTCCGCGTAAACCACGCAGGTTCCCTGCTATATATTAAAAACCTTAAATTTATAAAAAAAACTCGTTATAGCGGTAATTAAAGTATAATAACGGGTAAATAGGAAATTAAGTTTATAATTAACCTGGTTTATAAAATGCGGTATTTTTTTATAAAAAGTTTATTTTTAACGCTGAAATTAAGCTTTTTATACTAATAATTTACTTACCGGGTTATTTCTTTTACGTTTTTTTAATATTTAACGTATTATATTATTATACTTATTTATAATACTAATTATTTCTTAAGCCTTCTCCCGGTTTAAGCCGTTTTATAAGTGTAAAGCTTTTTATTTAATCCGTAGTTAACCGCTAATCGAATTATAACGATAAAAAAAACCGCGTTTAATTTTATAAAGCGCTAGCCTAGTATTATTTTTAAGTAAGCTGCTGTAAACCGCGTTTAATACGAGTAACGCTAGGCTAAAATCCAGGTATTAGGCTATTACGCTTTAGCGGTAGCGGTATTACTGCGTAGCTACGCTATATAGTTAAATAAAGCCGTTTTATTATATAGCGCGGAGAGCTTTTATTAGCCTAATCGTTAAACCTATTTTAAAAAGCTATTTATTTGTTTTTATATATTTATAATATTATACTTAAAACGCTTTTCTTTTTACCTTAGTTTTTATTATAATACTTGTTTATAACTAAGCTTTTATACCGGTATTTTATTAAGTAATCGTTTTAAACTAAGGCTTAAACCACTTATAATTTTATAATCCAAGTGCTTTAATCCTATTAAAAAAGAAAAAGAAATAACCCGGTATTACCGATAAATCGGCGTAATTCTTATAATTATACGATCCCGATTAACCCTTAAAACACGTTTAATTTAACGTTATAGCTAAAACCGCTAAAACGTCAGCGGTATAAACTATTATTAAGGCTTAGTTTAACTATCTCGAGTTAACGCGTTAATTAACCGTTAAGGATAATAAATAACCGTAAAGCGAGCTATAATAACGTATTATAGTTATAAAATAGGAAAAGTATTTCAAAAATACCGTCCGCCTTAAATAAATTACCACTTTTAAAAAGGGCGATAATAAGGAAGTTAATAATAAATATAATAAGTTATTACGTATTCTTCGAGTAATTTATAAGCTTATAAATAAGAGAAATAGCGAAGATTTTCGTAAATATTTCTCCCGTATTAGCGTTTAATAACTAATCGAAAACGAATAATTTAAAGTCGGTAAACCTACGAAATATTTCGTAAAAGGTATAAATAACCCGGGATACTTATTCGCTCCGCTTTTAAAAGTTAATAAGCAGGTTTAGCCTTAAATAAAAAGCACTTTTAACTTAACTACCTTCGCGAATATAATAATTATTAATATTAAAGCCTTTTTTAAAAATTAAATCTCTGAATTTTATTCTTAATTATAAAGCAGGAATAAAGAAATAATATACTAATTATCGCGGAAAATACTATTAATAATATAGTTTAAATTAAAGATTAAGCTTTAGCTTGATTCTTAGCTCTTAATCGTTAAATTACTAACGAGCTAGCTTAAGCTTAAGCCCAGCTAATATTAAAATCCGATAAGTATATAATATTATATATAAAGCTAGCCGACGAGAAATTAAACCGTATTACCGATATAAAAAACCGTAAAGGTAAAATTACGGGTTTAAAGGAAGATTTAATTACGTTTAATTAAAGTATTACCGATTTATTAGTTTAATAGCGTTAATAATTACTAATTATAATTAACTAGCGGGCTACGGCTAATCTTATATCGCTATCGTTAATAAAAACCGGTGAAATAAATATTTTAATATTTTATAACGATTAATTAACGGATACCGTTTCTTATATATATAATACCGTAAGCAGTTTAACCGTTTAAAAGTAAATTATTATTAGTTCGCTAATAAAGCCGTTTAATTAGCGGATATTAAAAATTGCTTAAAAAGTAAGGTTATAAAAGCTTTATAACCGTACTTAAAAAATAATCACCTATAAAAGATTATAACCGTAACACTTTTTATAAAACACCTACGATAAATATACACTAACCTTAACCGATAATTTAAAGCTAAAGCCGAATTTTAAAACTTTATTATACCGAGTATTAATAAGTTTTAAGAATTTAAAAACACATTTATCCGATTAGCTAGTAAACGCTGCTTATTAATTAATAATTAAAAGTATAAATTTTATAATCGATTAATCCTTAAACTATAAATTATACTTTAAAAAACAACCAGGTATTTTAAAAAGCTATAATACGCTGGCTATATAATAAATATATACTTTTAAAATTACTACAAATCGGAATAATAACCTTAACCGTAATTAAGCTAATAATATTTAAGGCTAAACGAACGGTAATTCAGCTACGAGTATAAGCGGAGGAAAAGGAGAAAGCGTTTTCTCCGCTCTTTAAAAATATACTAATACTATTCCGCGTAATGGAAATTTAAGCGCTTATAATTCCCCGGCTCCAGGTAATAATAATAAAAACTTTAAACAGCTTACTAGTAATAAATTCGCTAAATTAATCCGTAAAGCTGGCTGCTTTAATTATTATAAGATCGGATATTACACGAATAAATATCCCGTTTCTTTTTACCCTAAGTATATTTAAACCAGAGCTAATTATAATACTCGCTTAGCCGTAATATATACTTAACGCTATAGCTTTTTTAAATCCTCCGTTAAGAAACAACCGGTATTAAAAAATCGGGAAATATATAACCCTGAAATAATAAAACTCCTATTTAGGGATACGGTTTATAAAAGCTAATTATAGCGTGATTTTTAATCCTTTAAATAAATTACTAGGAGGGGAGTGGTTTTTTACCACTTATATAATAATAAATTAAGGAAATCTAATAATAACTTTAAATACCCTTTAAAATACGGGAGTAAGCGGTTACTTGTTTATAAATAATACGTTTTTTAATAAGCTAAAAACAAAAATATAAATACTTACCCGCGCTGCCTTTACCCCTTAACGTCTTTCGGGGTATAACGGAGAAGTAAGGTAATAAATAATATAATTAATAAAAAGGATTTTAAACCTACAGTAGGGGGAATTTAAAAACGTGTAATCGGTAAATCGGGCTTTAAAGCCAGGTTTTTCAAAACGCTATTACACCTTAACGCTTATATTTAAAAATCCAAGTTTTGAAAACAGGTTATTAAAGTACGTAAGGTTTATAAAAACTGTTTTAAAAGTGGTATATCTTAGAAAATAAAATTAAAAACCGTGTTTAAAACGAACAAAGGTAATATTTACCCTACTTTTTAAAACTTAAATAAATAAAAATATTTATATATAAGTATATTATTTTATAAATTTTAAAAAATTGGTGAGTCGCTATAAAGTATAAATACTTAGGAAAAGTATTTTTAGAATTTTTGTTTTAGCTTTAAAGGGGGGGGTAAACGTGAAGTTAATAAGTTAAGAAATTAGGTAAAAGGTTAAAAGAATTTTTAAATTTTTAGTTTAATTATTTTAAAGAATGCGGCTAAAATAGCCTAATCCGTATAAAGAGCTAAACGTATACTAATTACTCAGGTTTTAATTTAAAACGCGGTTATCTTTATATCGGTTAAAGTAAAAGAATTATAAAAAAGCTATTTTTAAAAATTCAGCTTCTAAAAATCTTTTTACACGGAAACCGAGAGAATATTTAAATTCTAAACTATATACACCTTTTTAAAACGCCTTTAGTTTAGGAATAAAAATAAAGGAAAATAAGGTTATATATAAATACTCTTATAAAACTATATATTTAAAGCTTACTTTTATATTTTAAAAAAATAAGCTTAAAAAACGTATTTTTAAGTGCATTTTACTTAATATTTAAAAAACGTCTTAACTTTTATAATAATAAGGAAACGTTGTATTACTTATATAGTTTTTAAAATATAATACCGTAGATTACGTAAGTAATAGTGGTTTAAAACATTTAAGTTTTCCTTAGATTTGCGGATTACAGGTTTTTTTCTTCGACCCACTGTATAAAGGCGGGTATCCCTAAATATATAATTCGTTTCATTTAATAGAATATATAATATATTAGTAAGGAAAATATTTTATATTAAATATAAAATTATATTAAATTCTTTTTACCGGCGATTAGTTTTTGAAAAGCTTTAAACAACCTATTAAAAAAACGCGGATAATCGGGATTAATTAATAACCGTTAAAAAAGCCGCTAAGAAAAAGTATAAAATACTAAAGCGCCCCTCCGCTTAAAACACCGTTATTAAAAAGCTAAGGAATAAAGTGTTATAATAGCTTTCCAGAGTTAAGGCTGTTAATAAAATCGTACTTTTATTAAGAATAACAGAGATAAAGAAGAAAGGAAAAAGCTAAAACGCGTTAAAGCGCGGTATATATATAAATATAATAATAGGGTCGCGCCTAAGCGTTTAAATCCACTGCGGGGTTTTTCCCTTATTCTTTTCCTTTATTTACTACGCTAGGTAATAGTCCTAGCCTATACCGTAATATTACCCCCTTTTAATAAATAGATTCGCCCTCGAATCTGGTGGTAAAATATTAAAAAAGTGGGAGGCGGGTTCGAATTATTACCTTTAAAATCCTTAGTTATTTTCCAGGCGGAGAAAAAATACCCTCGGATTTATACCCTATATTAATTAAGCTAAAAAGCCTTTATCCAGTGCTTAATTAGGGTGCTTTATATAATTAAGTAGAGAATTTCCGCCGTATCTCGGTAAATAAGCGGTTATAAAGTGGACTAACCGGGGTTTAACCGGTCGAGCGATGCTGGATAATAGCCGGTAAGCTCTTAATTCGTGCCGGAGCCTAAATATAACGAATTTATAATAAAAACCGGCCGCACGTAATCGCGTACGCTTTTTTTTTAAACTAATTAAAGGGTGGTATTAGTCCCCGCCTCCCCTGGGTCCGATTCCGGTATATTTATAAAAGTAATTATTTCTTTTTTTTTAAGGCCGATTATAACCTCTCCGTATAGGTGTAAACTGCTGTAATCCGGCGGGGAGGTTATTATTAAGGTGGTTAAGGTTATAAGTTTTAGTTTTAAAGGCTGCCTTTTACTACGGTAACCGTAATAAAGAACCGGCTTTATTAGAGTATACGGTATAAAATGCCTTTAGCGCTTACGGATTATTCTTAAAGCTTTTAGCGTTATATTATAAAGGATCCGGATTTTAGCCCTTTTATTAAACCTGGTATTAAAGGGTTTTATTAACGATTTAGGAGGCTATTACCTCTTAAACCTCTTACTCGATATCTTTTTTAACCGGGTTTATAACCTCCCCGTTAAGCGACTTAGCGGCCTGCCCCGGTATAGGGTTATTCTCGAACCGGTGTAGCTGGTTTACGTAGAAAACGCGGGTTTTTTACCAGGTATTCGGAACTTCGAGCTTATAAAAATACCCTTTTATAACGGTAATCTTATAATAATAATAAGTTAAAGGAAAATCGAGTTTATTAATAAGTTAATTAATAAAGTGCGTTTTCTTAATTATAAAAACCCTATTATTAATACCGAAATCGGGTTTTTTACAGTAATAATTAGCTTATCGGGTTATTCTTTCTTGCGTTTTCGTTAATATTTACCGTGCGATATCGATATATTTATTAATAATATTAATTATCCCCTGTGCTTTTTCGCGATTTAAGCGTTCCGCCGGCGCTAAGCCCTTTAATTACGCGGTTTAAGCCTGTTAATCGAATTATAATAATATAAGAAATCCCTTTTCGATTTTATAGGGAGTTAGCCTTATACTATTTTATAGTAAGCTAGCTTACGCGGTATTTAATACTAGAATAACCTTAAACCAGTTATCCTGGTAATAATTAATATAAGGCCGGAGCCGTTAATCGATATATACGTTTATAATTTCCGCTTAACCGGCTAATTACGAATGCTTAAAGAAAAAAAGTTATTAATCGATTTATAAAATCTTAGCGAGCTCGTTAATAAAGTCCGCGATAAATTAAGGCTTATAATCGCATTTTATAGTTTACGGTAAACCGAATACGCGGAATAAGCCTTTATAATATATTCGAGCAAAATCGCGTAAAATGGTTATTTTCCAATAAAAAACCACTTATAATCGCTTACTTAATCGGTAAATTATTATTAACGCGATATTAAAGCTATGTTTATTTTAAGGCATTAACTTAAAATTAATAATAATATATTATTAACTACGCTAGGGAACGGAGAGCGGTTATAAAAGCCCTGTGGTTTTATCCTAAAGAATATTTAAAAACCGGTATACTAAGCAGTTCCGGATATACTGCTTAATATTCCCCGTTATCCCCGGCTATTAATAAAGTGTTTTTATTAACTTTATTATTTTATTTCGCCCGGGGTAAGCGGTAATTATTCGATAATATACCTTTTCGATATTTTTTATACGTAATTAGTTTTAATCGGGTACCGTTAACCGGCTTTAAAATAGCGTAAACCCCTCCTTTATAATCTACTAGGAGTTAAGCTCCGACTAGGAGCGCTAGCGGTATAAAACGAGGTTTAAACTCTCCCGGTTAGCTTTTAAAAGTTGGTTTAGGAGTAAGGGACCGGCGGTGGCCGGCAGGTCTTAAAAACCCTTTAAACCTCCCACTTCTGCTTCGTAAACCTTAATAACGTTATTTTCCTATAATACGGTAATATTAATAGGCAGTATTTCAATGCGTAAGGGCTTTTAATCGGAGCCTAGGGATAAAAAAAGTCCCGTTTAAGCTGCCGGCTAATAAAATAGCTGTAAAAGGAATAGGGTGTATTAAATAATTTACTTTTTCTTCTGGGTTTTTAAGTCCTTTAACTTTTATAATAAAGCATTCGCAGCCGTATTAACCGAACCAGGCCGGTAAGTAATAATAAACCGGTATTTAGCGAGTTTTTTAACTTATACTACCTGGCGGGCATTTAATAATCTTTTAATAAAGAAGTGCTTTAGCGCCCGGTGATTTATTAAAACGGTAAAGGGAACCGGCCTTTATAGCCCGATAAGCTCCGGCCGCTAAACCTTAAAAGCTCGTATTATAATAAGCATTTCCTTATTATAAATTAAGTAGTTTTATTCTGCTCCCTATATAGCTTTATTATAAAACGCTATTAGGTATTATTCTTTATTAGGCTGCTTTTATAATAAGGTACCGGCGATAACGAGGTTAAAGGCGTTAATCTCCACTAAGGTTTTTTTATTATAAGAGAAATAAGCTAATACTAGGGCTTTAAGGAGTCGTTACTTTAGCTTTAAAAAGGCCTTTTAGTATTTAGTATTTTATTCGAATTTAATATCCTTATAGGTTAGCCGATTAAGAGGTCGGGTTACCTATCCGTATTCTTTTATAAACTTGCGGTAAAAGTTATAAAAGCCCAGGAAAAACTAAACCTCTCGTATATTAATAAGCTTCTCTTATAATTTTATAGCGATAATTTTCGCCGGATCCACGGTAACGCCGTTAATACCAACGATAAATTTAAGGAACTTGGTTTTAGTAATATAAAATTCGCATTTATTAAAGTCCGCTTATAATCCGGTAACTTAAAGCCGTTTAATAACCCGGCGGATATATAATTCGTATTCCGCCTTATTCGCGGAGTAAATAATTACGTTATTAATATACGCGCTACTGAAATCGTTTAGGTATTTTATTAGCGCGTTATTAATATACCGTTAAAAGGTTAAAAGTCCGTTTATTAATTTAAAAGGCAGAATATTATATATATAAAACCCGTATCTCGACCGGAACGTAATATATTCCTTATAACCCGGCTTAATCCGTATCTTATAAAAAGCCTGGCGAATATCGATCTTCGTAAAGATTTTAGCTTAATTTATCCGGGATAAGGTCTCCTTAATTAAAGGGAGTGGATATCGGTTTTTGCGGGTTAACGTATTAAGTTATCGGTAATTTACGCAGAACCGGAGACTATTATTAGCCTTTTTCGCGAATAAAATAAGAGCGGCGAAGGGGGTATAACTTAGCTTAATAAACCCCTTTTTTAGGTTATTTTAAAGGTATTAATAGCATTCTTTTATTTCCTTTAAAGATATTTTATAAAGGGGATTATACCCTAAATTATTAAGGCTTTTATCGGGTAAGAATTCGATTCGGTGATTATAAGGCCGATTCGGTATTAATTTATTAGATTTAACTTAATACGATAAACGATTTATTTTATTTCTAAATAATTAAGGAACGATAAAAGCGTTATTATAAAATCCGGCTTAATATAAATTTCCTAAAGATTAAGGTAAAGCTAATTTTAAATATATGCGTTTAATTAGGTTATTACCTCGAGCCTTATATTTTTATAATTTCGAATTATTTTTATAGCCTAGATTTTAATAAGAGTATTAAAAAAAACCTTATTACGATTATACGGATTAGCAAATGCTTTTTTTTAGGCGTTTACGGAATTCTATTACCACTTTTTCTTAATAACCTCGAGAATATAATAAAGGTTAATCCCTATTATAGCTCGAGTTTAATCGTTAAAAATAGCGATATATTATACCTGCGTATTCTTTTTAAATAATTAGGGAAGATTATTAAGGATTATTTATCGTTTCGCAAAATCGATAACCGCTTAATAAACCGATTATAGGAAAAAATAAACATTTTTTTAATATATATTAAAGCCTATTATATAAAAATCGTTAACCGAATCCGGGAGATCGGGGTAAAAGAATCCAATATATTAAAGTTTTTAACCTTATAAATATCCTCCGGAATTAAATTAGGAGAGCGTGCGAAAAAGATTATTAATTCTTAAGTCCTTATCTCGGAGAACCGCCGAGATAATTACGGTTATCTTAATAACCCGCTAACGGGAATTCTCATTTATAATAAAATCGGGATAAGTATTAACACTACGCGAAAAGGACCGTGTTTCGGGAATTAATAACCTTAAAGGAAACCCTAAAGGAGATAAATAACAATAGTTATCGGCTTTAGGAGAAATTATAAGGGCTGGTAACGAACTATTTCAGGCGAATGCCTGCGGTAATTTACTTATTAGCTTATTATCGGATAGCTCGAAGTTTAATACCGTTTAAACTCTTAGAAAAGGTAGAGTAACTTAGGCCTAAGTTTATAAAACCTTATTTAAAAGGGTTTATACTCTTTAGTTAAAAGGAGGCAAATAATTAATAAACTGCTAGCTATAATTAAGCGAGCCTTTAATAAAAGGAGGGGGCTTATCGGGGTATAATTTATTATAGCGAATCCGAAACAGGTTAATTATCTAAGTAAAAAAGCCTATAATAATAAAACCTATTAAAGCGTTATAGCGAGATAAAGTAATCGTTTTAAGGGAATTCTAGGTAGATATTAATTAATTAGTTAAAAGGAATGAATTTTAGCGCAGTGCACCCAGCATTATTAATAAGTATATTAATAAGTTATACTAGGGAGATAAGGAACCGTTTCCAGCCTATTCCCGTTCGTATTAAATTATAAACTAATATACTGCGTTTATATAATATTTAACGGTCCACTAATTAACCGTTTACTCCGGTGGGTATTTCGGACGATTAAAAAAAGATATAAAACGAAGGCAAGGTTATAATAATAATAAGTATTACAGTAATATTTCCCTAAAAAGGAGCAGTTAAGGATCGAGGAAGGTTATAAATAATCGGATTTTTACCGGGATTTATTAATCGAGCTTTTACACCCAGGGTTACCAGGATTAATTAATAAGAAAAAAAAAGACTTAGTAATAAAAAGCGATATAATCCCTGGTTAACCGCTCCGTTATACCGGTGGATAAAAACCGTAAATAACTTAAAAACGAAAGAAGAATTCAGAAAGAAAGGCTGGATAAAAAAAGAAAAGAAATAAAAAGAATAAAAACGAAGGGGCCCGGGAGGATAAGCTATTTCTCCGAAGACTTTTCGATTTTAGGTTTTAGCTAGGGCTAAGTTTTAGCCAGGGCTTAATAGCGCTATAATCACGTTATTATAACTTTCGTATACTAAAGAGAGTTTTAGTATAACTTCGTATTAATATATGATTTTATAGTAATAACGGTGGTTTAAAGATAATCTCCGGAAACGTGATCGTTAAGCGAAGCTAAAAAGAAGAAAAGAGGTTAAAACGGCTTTTTTAATAAGAGAACTGCCTTAATACAACGGTGTTATCGTAGCAGGAGTTTTTATATACTTATATAACCGTACGGCTAATATAACGGATTTAAAGAAAAGAAAAAAGGAGGTCGGGATCGTGGCGTATAAATGCTACCAGTTATAAAGAGGTTTTTAATAAAAAACTTATTAATTTAATTATGCTAGCTAGGGAATCCTTAAAGGATTTTTATAAATTAAATATTTACCTATAATATTATACAGTGTATTATACTATAATGCTTAACATGTTTATATAAACGTAGGCGTAAAGCTTAATATATAACTTCGAGATTATATATTAATTAAAAAAGGAAAACGTTATAGTTAACGCCTTATTACGTAAGCAGGAAAAGCTACGTGATTTTAAGGATAAGCAAAAAGCTTGAAAGCATTAATAAATGCTTAAACTCCTTCCTTAATCTTATAATATTAAAATTTATATGCTTAAAAATATAAATTCCTTTTTGTTTATCTTTTTAGCAGTATTATTAATAAGTAATTTATTAATATTAAACCGGAAGCATTTTAGCCTTAATAATTACCGTTTATAAACCGAATATAAGTAAAAAGAATATTTTAAAGTAAGCTAAGGATTATTTTTAAAAAACGGCAGATTAATAATACCCGATATTAACCACTTACGTATTTATTTAATTAGAAAAGGGTATAAGCGATTATAAACGGCTTATCCCGGGAGTATTTAAATATATAAGATAATAACCGCTTAGTATTAATAGCCTAAGATAAAAACCGATATTAATATATATATTATTAACTATTTTAAATATTAACTTATTAAATAACCCTAGGATATAATTTTAAGCTTATTAACGCTTTTTCCGGTGTTAAATCGCATTTAATAATATTTTATTATAGATTTTAAGTTTATACTCGAAGATAAGTATTATATAAATAACGCATTAATTATAATTAATCGTTTAAATAAAAAAGCGTAAACCGTACCTTATATTAAAAGCCACGGCTTGCGAGTAGTAGTAGTAGTAGTAATAGTAATAATAGTTATTAAACGTCTAGTAAAAGAACTGCTTATATACGTGTAATATATAATGTTTTTAACCGAGCCTCCCGTGGGGTATTAAAAACGCGCTGGGCTAGAATATATAACCTTATCCAGCGAATTTTGCTTAAAAAAGCAGTAATTTAACGACTAGGAGTAACCTGCCGTATCCTTTAATCCACCTTTTCTCTTCACTACTTAAGTTTTTTAAAGTCACCGGTTTATTTGCTTAATATCCCCTCCACCGTAATATATCCTCGTATACGTAATATACGGCCGTCGTAATTCGAGAGCTCCCGTGCCGTCCGCCGTGAGAAAGAGCCGACCGCTTAGCCAGGTTATATGCTAACGCGCTGCCGCCGATATCGTGGTGGAGGGTTTAAACCGTCCGTAGCTACCTTCCGAGCTATACGCACGCAGTACACTTATATACGCACGGTAGTTATCCTTTAATTCGTACACTATACGCGGTGCGGATATTAAATCCCGTGTTATAAAAGTGGTGTTTTATTAGGTTTTCGGCGGTGTTAAGGCTATAATAAATACCGAATTAATTTTATATAAGGGTTAAATGCGCAATTTATTAACCGGCTACCGCCGCACTTATAAACTATTAGTGCGATTTAATCACTAATTAATTACTAATTAGTTTTTAGCATTAATCTTAGTTAATCCGAGCCTTAATTAAAACTAAGCTAATTAATCCGAGGCTTAATTAAAACTAACTTATATTAGTCTTAATTAATCTTAATCCGGATTAAAAACTAAAGGTTTTAAGTGGGGCTTTAAAAGAAAAAAATCCTTTTTTATTATATAACCTTATATTTAAATTTTAAAGTACTTTAGTTTATATTATAGCTTTTATAATATATAAAAGTAATTTTTAAATTAAAGAATGTTAAAACAAAGTATATAAAATCACTTATAAAAAAGGGACTCCTTATTAAAACCCTTTTTTTCTACACTTAAAAAGTGTAAAGCTTTATATTTTACTATATATATTAACTATAATGAAAACAAAGTATTAACGCGGAAGTTATTATTTCAATGAAATCATGATTTTTAACTTTACGTAATATAAGTTTTAAGGAAATGTGTATAAAACTAATTATAAAAAGGTAAAGTGTAAACTTTTTTATTTAACCTTTTATAAGTGTTATATTATATATTATATTTTCTATATTAGTAATACTTAAAACGGAGTATTTATACGGAAGTTATTACTTATAAGAAATTAGGGTTTTTAACTTTTCGTATTTAGGGTTGTGATTTAATCACTAATTAATCACTAATTAATCCTTAGCATTAGTTTTAATTAGTCCAACCCCCTGATTAAAACTAAGCTAGTTAGTCCGAGCCTTAACTAAAACTAACTAATATTAGTCTTAATTAGTCTTAATCCGGATTAAAGACTAATGGTTTTAAGTGGGGCTTTATAAAAAGAAAATCTTTTTTATTATATTACCTTTTATTTAATTTATAAACAGCTTAAGCTTATAATATAGCTTTATTATACCTAAAAGTTATTTTTTAAAGTGAATAAAAAGGATTATAGTGAATGGAAATACTAATAATAAAATAAGTATAATATATAAAAAAAGTATTTACGGCTTATAATTAAGCGTTTTTTAAATAAATATAGTATAATAATATACTTTATAAGTGTTTATATATTAGCTTAAAGGTTTTTTTAAAACTAAAAGAAATGGAAGGAGATTTAGAGCTAATAAATTCAGATTTCTTAAAACTTCACATTGTGACTTTTCAAGAAAACGTATTTAGAATTACCTTTAAAAAGCCGCCGTTAAGGTGGTTTTAAACCTTTATAAAGTTAAAAAAGGTTTTATATATATCCTTAATTTATACGGAAATTATGTTTAAAATGGTAAAGAGAATAAGCAGTATTAAAGCTAACAGATTTTGATTTTTTAAAACTTTATATTATAACTTTTTAAGAGAACGTATTTAGAAATACCTTTATAAACTCGCTATTAGGGCTGTTTTAAACCTTTATAGCGTTAGAAAACGTATTATACTTATTTTTAGTTTATACGAAGGTTTTAACTGAAAGTGGTAAGGAAAATAAGGAGTTTTAAAGCTAATAAATTCAGATTCCTTAAAGCTTTATATTATAACTTTTTAAGAAAACGTATTTCAAATTACCTTTATAAGGCCGACTTTAAGATTGTTTTAATTCTTTCCAGGTTTAAAAAACGTGTTTTATAAAAGTCTACTTTATATTAAGGTTATATAAAAACCTATAAGGGATTACGATGTTTATAAGGCTAAAATAGTTATATTTCTTATTATTTTACACTATAACTTTTTAAAAAAACCTATATAAAGTTAATTTTTATAAGCCTGATTTAAGCTATATTTTAAATTCCAAATTTAATAAAAAAAACCTTTAATTTTTTAGTCCGGATTAAGACTAACTAAGACTAACTAAGACTAAGCATAGTTAATCCGACCCCTTTACTAAGACTAAATTAATCCGCAGATTTACGGACTTTAATTACTAGATTAATTAGTGATTAAGATTAAGACTAAAGACTAAGGACTAATATAACAACCCTGTTCGTATTATAAGTTTTAAGGAGATATATATAAGAGTAATTATAAAAAGGTGAATTTATACTTAAAACTTTCCATTTAACCTGAGATAAGTATTATATTATATATTATATTTTATATATAAGTTGTATTTAAAACGGAGTATTTATACGGAAGTTATTACTTAAAGGAATTTAGGTTTTTTAACTTTTCGTATTATAAATTCTAAGGAAATATATATAAAAGTAATTATTAAAAAGTGAATTTATACTTAAAACTTTCCGTTTAAGTTTTACAAAGTATTATATTATAAATTATATTATATATATAAGTTACACTTTAAATAAAGGCCTTATACGGAAGCTATTGCTTAAAGAAAATTAGGTTTTTTGTTTTTTCGCATTATAACATTTTAAGGATATATAAACTTCGAATTAACTTTATTAGCTTTTATCTTTATCGGTTTTTTCACTTCCAGGTTATAAAACCGTGATTTAAAAAGGGCTTTATATATTTAGGTTTATAAAAGTTTTAATCCCTTTTTAAATACTCTTGTTTTGGTTTTTTATTCGTTTTCGGTATTTAAAATCTCCTTATTTTACTCCTATAACTTTTGCAAAGCCTTTAAACTAGTAATTTTCCAACTTTTTAATAAAGTTAAAAACTTTACGGTTTCTGGTTAAAAATCTATTTCGGTTTTTAATAATAATATTACTAGAAACCGAAAAACCTCGTTCGATTAAAGCGGTAATTGCCGGAACTCCTAAATAACGCCGCGTTATTAAACTTAAAACCGGGAAACGGTGTTTATTAACTCTCCACCACTCTAAAACTTTAGTCTAATTTAATATTAGGTTATAAGTTATAACTTATTAAGATTTTTAGGTAATAATAAAATAAACTTACCGATTTAGGGTACCGGTTTTTTATAAGATAATTATTAAATTCTTCGGCAGTGTAACTTATCGAAGATAAATATATTCCGTCGTCTAAATCACTGGCGTTACTTTAAGGAGGCGGCGTATTATCGTATAATTTATTAAATAATAAATCGGTTATAAAGCCACCGTAAATCTCCGTTTTCACTCTATAGTTTTATTAATTAATAAAAGCTTAAAACGTAATAAAATGTAAACTTACTTATTATATTCGGTTTTAAGAATTATAATTATATTCCTTTTTATATCCGGGTAATAAAATAACCAGGGTTGTTATATTAGTCCTTAGTCTTTAGTCTTAGTCTTAATCACTAATACGTCTAGTAACTCAAGTCCGTAAATCTACGGACTAATTTAGTCTTAATCAGGGCTCGGACTAACTAAGCTTAGTCTTAATTAGTTTAAGTTAATCTTAGTCCGGACTAAAAGACTAAAAGGTTTTTTATAAAATTAAAATCATAAAATAAAGCTTAAATCAGGCTTTAAAAAATCAATTTTAAATACGTTTGTTTTAAAAGTTATAATGTAAATTTTTAAAAAATATAATTACTTTAGCCTTAAAAATTCCATAACTCCTTATAGGTTTTAATATAACCTTGTACAAAATTAAAGAATATTATAACACGTATTACAACGCTATAAAGATTAAAACCGACCCTAACGCTAGCTTTAAAAGATTATTTCTAAGTACGTTTTCTTTAAAAGTCACAATGTGAAGTTTTAAGAAATGCAATCACTTTAGCCTTATAAATTCCTTAACTCCCTACAGGTTTTATTTTAACGCTGCCAGAAATTAAAGCTTTATAAAATACGTAATATAGCGCTATAAGGGTTATTAACGACCTTAATGCTAGCTTTAAAGAATTATTTCCAAGTACGTTTTCTAAAAAAGTCATATTGTGAAGTTTAAAGAAATGCAGTCACTTTAGGCTTATAAGTTTCTTAACTCCTTATAGGTTTTAGTATAACCTTACCAGAAATTAGAGATTACTATAATACGTTTTATAACGCTATAAAGGTTAAAAATAACCTTAAAGCCAGCTTAAAAGAAGTATTTCCAAGTATATTTTCCTTGAAAAGTTATATTATAAAGTTTTAAGAAATGCAATGAGTTTAGCCTTATAAATTCCTTATTTCTTTATAGGTTTCTTTATTACCTTGCTATAAGTTGGAAACACGTATATTACGTTTTATAAAGCTAGCAAGGCTAAAAAGAACCTTAACGCTAGCCTTATAAAATTACTTCTAAGTACGATTTTTAAAAAAGTCGTATTATAAGTTTTTTAAAAACGCAAATACTTAGGCTTTTTAACTTTTATAGTATTACTACGTATAAACCAGGTATTATAACTTTTATTTATTAGAATATATAATATAATAAACCGTTATTTTCTTAAGCCCCACTTAAAACCTTTAGTTTTTAATCCGGATTAAAACTAATTAAGACTAATATTAATTAGTTTTAATTAAGCCTGGGACTAATTAGCTTAGTTTTAATCAGGGCTCGGACTAATTAAAACTAATGCTAAGGATTATTTAGTAACTAATTAGTGCTTAAATTACAACCCTGGAAATAACACTCCGCCTTCGTTAAAGTAATCTGCTTTTTGGATCGGGTCGAGTAATAAAGCGATAATAAAGTGCTGATAATTACCAGGGTTGTAATTTAATCACTAATTAATCACTAATTAGTTTATAGTATTAGTCTTAGTTAGTCCGAGCCCTAACTAAGACTAGGCTTAGTTAATCCGAGCCTTAATTAAAACTAAGCTAGTTAATCCGAGCCCTGATTAAGACTAAGCTAGTTAGTTTAAGGCTTGATTAAGATTAATTAATATTAGTTTTAGTTAGTCTTAGTCCGGACTAAAGATTAAAGGTTTTAAGTGGGGCTTTAAGAAAAAAAATATTCCTTTTTTATTATATTACCTTATATTTAAATAATAAAGTAATTTAGTTTATATAATAGTTTTTATTATATATAATAGTAATTTTTAAAATAAAGAATATTAAAATAAAGTATATAAAACCAATTATAAAAGAGGGACTCCTTATTAAAAACCTTTTTTCCTACCTTTAAAAAGTGTAAAGTATTATATTATTTTATATATATAAATTATATTTAAAATAAAGTCTTAGCGCGGAAGTTATTATTTAAATAAAATCAGGATTTTTAACTTTACGTAATATAAATTTTAAGGAGATATATATAAAACTAATTATAAAAAGGTGAGTTTATATTCCAAACTTTCCGTTTAACCTTAAATAAATATTATATTATATATTATATTTTATATATAAGTTATACTTAAAACGGAGTATTCGTACGGAAATTATTAACTAAAGGAAATTAGGTTTTTTAATTTTTTATATTATGAATTTTAAGGAGATATATATAAAACTAATTATAAAAAAATAAGTTTATATTCGAAACTTTTTATTTAACCTTATAAAATTATTATATTATATATTATACTTTATATATAAGTTATATTTAAAATAAAGTATTTATATGGAAGTTATTATTTAAAGGAAATTAGGTTTTTTAACTTTTCGTACTATAAAGTTATTTAAAATAGAGTATTTATACGGAAGTTATTATTTAAAGGAAATTAGGTTTTTTAACTTTTCGTATTATGAATTTTAAGGAGATATATATAAAACTAATTATAAAAAAATAAATTTATATTCGAAACTTTTTATTTAACCTTAAACAAATATTATATTATATATTATATTTTATATATAAGTTATAATTAAAACGGAGTATTTATATGGAAATTATTACCTAAAGAAAATTAGGTTTTTTAATTTTTCGCATTATAATATTTTAAGGATATATAAACTATAAATTAGCTTTATTAGCTTTTATTTTTATCGTTTTTCTTATTTCTAGGTTAAAAAACGTGATTTAAAAAGGGCTTTTTTTTAATTGGTTTTATAAAAGTTTTAATACCTTTTTAAATATTTTCTTTAGTTTTTTATTCGTTTTTATTATTTAAAATCTCCTTATTTTGCTTTTATTACTTTTATAAATCCTTTAAACTAGTAATCTTTTAACTTTTTAATAAAGTTAAAAACTTAATGATTTTTGGTTATAATTTATTTCGGTTTTTAGTAAAAATATTATTAGAAACTGAAAAAGCTCGTTTAATCGAAGTGGTAATTACCGGAATTCCTAAATAATACCGCGTTATTAAACTTAAAACCGGGAAACGGTATTAATTAACTGTTTATTACTTTAAAACTTTAATTTAATTTAATATTAGCTTATAAATTATAACTTATTAAGATTTTAAGTAATAATAAAATAAACTTATTGATTTAAGGTACCGGTACTTTATAAAATAATTATTAAATTTTTTAATAGGGTTATTTATTAAAGATAAATATATTCCGTTATTTAAATCACTAGCGTTATTTTAAGGAGGCGGCGTATTATTATATAATTTATCGAATAATAAATCGGTTATAAAGCTACCGTATATTTCCGTTTTTATTTTATAATTTTATTAATTAGTAAAAGCTTAAAACTTAATAAAATATAAACTTATTTATTATATTCGGTTTTAAGAATTTTAATTATATTATTTTTTATTTCCGGGTAATAAAATAATAATCCGCTTTTATTAAAGTAATCTGTTTTTTAAATAGGGTCGAGTAATAAAGTAATAATAAAATATTAATAATTACCGAGTATATCCGGCTTAAGTTTTTAAGGAAAATCATTACTTAGTTTAATATAACCGCGTTAAATAGCGTATAATAAAGCAATATAAAAAGGTTCCTTTAAAATAATTAATTATATTTTAAAAACGTTAAGAAAAATATATTATAATCGGGTTTTTGTTTTTTTTAAACCGGTAACTTCGAATAATTTCGTTTAATTATTTCCAAATCTAGTATATATATAATAAAGCCTAGGAAATCGTAATATAAAATTCGCCTTATAAGTGAACGGAGGGCTTAATAAAAATCTCGAAGATTTTAATTAACTCCTTTACCGATAATTAATTTAAATCGTTTAAATAAACGTTTTTAAATTCGGTATAATTCGTGTTTCGATAAACGTATTTTAGCGGTTTTTTAACTCGTAAGGTATTAAAAGCATTCGGTAAATAAAATTCTATTATATAAGCATATTTCTTTTTTTTTAATTAATTAAGTAAAATAATAAGGTATTAGGAATAAATATCTAAAGGGATTTTTATTTTCCTATAACCTAAAAATAATTAATTATTTTCTTTTGCTTTTTTAATTCCTTAAAGGAATTCTTTACGAATATCGTATATATACTTAATTAAAACCGCGATTTAACGAATTCGAAAAACTAAGTTTATTTAAAAGTTAATAATAAGTTATAAATTAAATAAAAAAAATATAATTTATTTTAATTAAGGCTAATATTATCCGTTTTAACCGTAAACTCTTTATTAATCTTTTTTAACCTAATATTAATATACTAGGCTAAGAAATCGGTAAAATTAGGATTATTAATATAATCCTTTAAAATATCTTATATAATTAAATTAATAATATATATAATATATTATATATCGATAATAAAATCCGTATTATGCGTTTAATTCGAATAAACCTTTTTAAATCGATTTATAAAAAGGTTATTATTCAAGGCATTATTGCGTATAATATTAAATATAAATTAATAAGTTTTATAATAATTAATAAAGAATAATAAAACGTATTTTATAAAGTTTTAAAGTTAAATATCCGGATAAAATATAATTATTTTTTCGAAAATAAAATAAAAATAATAACCGGTATAGTTATTAATTAAATTATCGAAGCCGATTAACTTATAATTTAAGTTAAAATCGGGATTAATAAAAGAAATAATAAAACTTATAAAAACCATATTAGTTTTCGAAGTCTAAGTATTAAATATAATAAAGAGTTTATTATTATTTTTAATATTTATCGATAAAAATATATTAAAAACACTTAATGCTTATTAAAAAATGGACTCGAGTATGTTTTTAATATTCCAGCAATTAATTTTCGGAGATAAACTATATAATAAAAGCGTTAATTATTAGCGTTATTTATTAGCTTAAAGATAATAAGAATAATACGTACGGATTATAATAAAATAGTAAATCGTTAAGTGATTTAGAATTTAAAATATTAAATAAAAGGTTATTTCCGATTAATATATTTAAAATCTTTAAATTCGCTTTGTTTTTATTAAAGTCGGGTTTTTTCATAATATCGGTTCTCGTATTATTTCGTGCGCGTTTTCGATTAATTAAATTAAAAGGATTTAATTTTAATAATTTAGTTCTTAAATTAAAGTAATTAATTAATAAAAAATATAACTTATAATTATAAAGGTAATATTTGCGTTTTTTTAATCCAGCGTTTTTTATTTTTTTATTACGAGTAATATTTAAGTGTTTATTTAAATAATACCGTAATAAATTCGAACTTTTAAAATCCTTTTATTTTCGAGATATATTTAAAATTATACTTAAATACTATTAATAAAACCTTATAAATTATAATAATAAAATATTAAATAAAAAACTTATATTATATATTTTATTTCTATTTATCGTTTTTTTTCTAAGTTAATAAGTAAAAGGTAATAAATAAATAACTTATTTTTAAAAATATAAACTAAGCTTTTTTTATCGGATTTAAGCTTATAATCCGGTTAATTTATTTCAGTTATTTCGAAAAAAGCAAAAGGAGTGGAAGTAATAATAATAAAATCTTCTCGTAATTTATTATAATTCGTAGATTCGGATATATTATCCTGGAAATCGGATAAAAAAGATATAATTTATAATTATAACTTATAAAAGATAATAAGTTATAAGTATAAAAAGAAAGTAATAAAAAAAGTAATTAAGTATAATAATAAAGTATAATAATAAAGTATAATAGTAATTTATTATAGTATAGGAAAAAGCAAAAAGGGAAATTAAAGCACTTTTATAAAACTTTAATCGGCGTTTTTACTTATCTCTAGCTAAAGGTTTATATTAAGGCTTACGTATAAGCTTATTATTAAAGGCTTATATATAAGCTGATTATTAAAGGCTTACGTATAAGCTTATTATTAATAGCTTATTATTAATAGCTTACGTATAAGCTTATTATTAAAAGCTTATATATAAGCTTACTGTTAAAGGCTTATATATAAGCTGATTATTAAAAGCTTACGTATAAGCTTATTACTAATAGCTTATTATTAATAGCTTACGTATAAGCTTATTATTAAAGGCTTACGTATAAGCTTACTGTTAAAGGCTTATATATAAGTTTATAAATGCTTACGCATTACCGGTATTTATTATTTATAATTACTCCGGCTTAAAAATCCTATTAACGGTACGTATTTTTTTATTAAGTATATGTTTTTTATAAAAGTAAAGGTGATTTCTAACCCTAAAGTTTTTTTTTCTTTTTATTACTTTACTCTTTTTTATTACGAGCGTATTATTTTCTTCAGTTTATTATTATAACCTTCTCACAAAATGCTTATTATTTATTATTTTTAACTGTTTTCTTAATATTAATACGGGCGTATTACTTTTTTAAATTTATTATTATAACCTTTTTACGAAATGCTTACCACTTATTACTTTTAATTGTTTTTTTAATATTAGGCGTATTCCTTTCTCTCGAAATTACTTTATACCGAAGTCGATCTACGCTCGTTAACCTTAACACATTTACTTTATCGAATTTTATACTTATTAAGTTTTTTAACTTTAAGTTAATTAACTTAATAAAAAAGGAACCTTTAAATTTTAAAAGGTAAATACACTTGGTTTCGAATTTATAACTTAAACTAATAAATGCTTAAAACAGGAAATTTAAAGAGTTAAACCGATAAAAGAACTATATACGATTCCTTAAAAACCTTAACGATAAAAAACCCGAACCGATTAAAAGACCGTATACGATTCGTTAAAAACGTGAAAGATAAAAACCCTTAACGATTAAAAAACCGAAAAAAAATAAAACCCTAAACGAATAACGATTAAAAAACCTTTACGATTAAAGAACCTTAACGATTAAAAAACCTAAACTCTTAAAAAACCTTAACGATTAAAGAAACTTAACGATTAAAGAATCTTCACGATAAAAGAACTAAACCGATTAAAAAACCGTATACGATTCGTTTAAAACGAAAAAGAGATTATAAGGGATATTTATAAGGATAATAAAAACATACTATTGATTTTATATTATAAGTTATAAAATAACATTGTTTTAAAATTTATAAATAAACCTATTATTTTTATTAAGCAGATTTTATTTTACGTCAAGTCGATTTCACGATTTAAGGTTATATATAATTCTAATATAAAATAATGTAAAAATACCTATATTTTATAAAATATATAAAAATAAAACTTAAAAGTTTATAATAGGGTTTTTTAAAGAAATCGTATTTAAAAAACCTAATTACGGCTTAAAGTTAAGCGTTTTAAAAACTAAACTAGTATAATAATATACTTTATATATATTTATATATTATATTAAAGTTACGATTAAAACTAAAAGAAATAAAAGAAGGTTTAAAGCTAATAAATTCAGATTTCTTAAAACTTTATATTATAACTTTTTAAAAGAACGTATTTAAAAATACCTTTATTAAGCCGATATTTAAGTTGTTATAAACCTTTATAACGTTAAAATAAGTATTATACGAATTTATAGTTTATATAAAGGTTTTATTATAACCTGTGCGGAGATAAGGTATTTATAAGGCTAAAATAAATTTTTTTTAAAAAACTTTATATTATAACTTTTTAAAAAAACGTATATAAAATTGATTTTTTAAGCCTGATTTAAGCTATATTTTGTATTTTAAATTTTATAAGAAACCTTTTAATCCTTTAATCCGGATTAAGACTAACTCAGATTAATTAAGATTAAGCTTAATTAATCCGAGCCCTAATTATAATTAAGCTTAATTAGTCCGAGGCCTAATTAAAATTAAATTAATCCGCAGATTTACGGATTTTAGTTATTAAATTAATTAGTGATTAAGATTAAGACTTAAGACTAAGGACTAATATAATAACCTCTGCTAATAATAGGCGTTAAAAGGTAATATTTAAAAGGGAAGGTAGCTACGGCTTATAATACCGCCCGGATATATTATAATAGCTTTTAGCGGGTATTTAGCTTTTTAAGATTTATTACGATCAAATACGGTACTTAATTTATATTAAATCTTATTAACGAACTGTTTAGGATTTTCGGAATATAATAAAACCTTTTTATCCGGATTTTACGAAACCGTGAAATAAGCGGAGATTATAAATAAATACCTTAACTAACGTTTAAAACCCTTTATAACTTTATACCAGGATAATTAATCTATTATTATTCCCGTTATAAATTAAATTTAAGCTAAGTTATTATATACTTTTATAAACCACTTCTTTTACGAGGTGGAGTAAAAGTATTTAATGCTTAAGTATATAAACTAAAAAAGGCGGAATACTTAATTTAAAAACTTATTAATTAAGGAATACGCGAACCGGTAAAATGCTTTAAAAGTAGTTAAAAAGCTTTTAAGAGTATATAAACACTGCTAAAGGAATAATGTAAAGGGTATAATAACGTATATACGATTAAGTAAATCGATATTAAAAAAAGCTTAATTTTAATATTAGGGACCGGGTTTTTATTATTAAAAAGCGATAGTCCTGGATTATAAATAGGCTAATAAATAAGCTGGATTACTTATTTATTCGTTACTATTATAATATCTTAGAAAAATCCGGTAAAAATACGTATTAGTTAAAAGTATTAAAATATTAAAAGTCTATTAATACTTTTTATATAAATCGGCTGCGTTTATATTAAAATAACCTTTTTCCCGGGTAAGCCGCTAATAACCCTCCGTGAGAATAAGTATAATTAAACGGAGAGGAGGAATAAAAGGTAAAGAAAATTCTTACTTTTAAGCTTTATTACCGTAAGTTATAATATTAAGCGAATTAAAAAGGCTGGGATTATAAAGACTTATAGTATCCGGTATTTAATTTTAAAAACTCCCCGCTATTATTAAAAGCCTTTTATAATATTAATTAACAGGGTTGTAATTTAATCACTAATTAATCACTAATTAATCCTTAGTATTAGTTTTAATTAATCCGACCCCTTAATTAAGACTAAGCTAGTTAATCCGAGCCTTAACTAAGATTAATTAATATTAGTCTTAATTAGTTTTAATCCGGACTAAAGACTAAAGGTTTTAAGTGGGGCTTAAGAAAATAACGGTTTATTATATTATATATTATATTAAATAAAAGTTATAATACCTGATTTATACGTTGTAATATTATAGAAATTAAAAAGCTTAAATATTTGCGTTTTTAAAATTTTTATAATACGACCTTTTAAAAAAACGTACTTAAAATTAATTCTTTTAGGTTAGTATTAAGATTCTGTTTAACCTTTATAGCTTTATAATACGTATTTTACGTGTTTATAACTTATAATAAGGTAATAATAAAACCTATAAAGAATTAAGGAATTTATAAGTTTAAAATAATTGCATTTATTATAACTTTATATTATAACTTTTTAAAAAAACGTACTTGGAAATATTTCTTTAAAGCTAGTTATTACGGGCGTATTACTGGCTTAGGGCGTAATAGTTTAAATACCTAGTGTTTTTGTATAATAAACTGCGTAAGGAAGGAAAAACAGAAGTAAACAGCAGATTAACTAAATCCAGTAGAAATACAGTAGTATGCGGTGGGTCTCCCGTTCCTACCTGCTCGGCTAGCTTACCAGCTATTAATTTATAATAAGGGTATTCCACACTATTATACTCCACCACTTTATTATATAACCATTTATCGTTACTAGCTTTACTAGTAATATATGCATTAACTATAACTACCCCCCCCCCCCTTAAAAAAAAAAAATCTTAACCCGAGATTATTATTACGCCTGGGATTCGAATTATTGGATTAATATAAGTTAAAACCGGAGCGTTTAATTAATTAATTTCCAGGTAAAAAAGGGTTACCCTCGGATCGGCTTAGGATTAATACGTTAGGGCCCTTAATTCCTTAAGACTTTATTATTACGTTATATAACCAATTAATCGAAATTTTTAATAGGTTAGCTTTTAAAGGCATTAATATTATCTCCTCCCGGGTCGGCTAATTCTCGGCCGGGCCGGGCGGTTATTATCGGGGTAAAAAGGGTTAAATTCATTGTTTTCGGCCGCTTTAAGCCACTTTATAAAGCGTGCTAGCGGTCCCGCTTTATTAGGATTTTCGTTATAATACTATTATAAAAGCGTTATAGCGTTTTTAAAATTACTAGCCGGTTTTTAAACAGGTTTTATATCCTAACCGGTTTATTTAATTTTATATTATAGCTTTTAACGGAAAAGGCGGAATAATAAAATCTCTTTACATTCTTATTTTTTTTTACCTAAATCCGGGTTAATAATTTCTCTTTCGGGATTTTTAAAACCCTAACCGGGTATAAGGTTATTCGGGTGCCTTTTTAAGCGATCGGTATAAAACCACCGGGATCCCCGCCAGGTATCGCTTAAACAAAGCTTATAAATATAACCGGGTTTTTTCTCGATGATTTTATAGCGTTTACGGGTTATCGGGTAATTTAGCTTATTACTAAGCCGGTTAATAATAATACCCTTTTTCTTAATAATATAAATACGGTCGCCGATATCGAAATCGGGCTTTTAGCGGTAGCGATTTACTTAACGGTATATGCGTTTTTAAGCTTTATTAATAGCCTTTTTAATATACTCCGTAAAATCCCGTATCCGTAAGGTAATTTACTAGGCTTTTTATTATAATACCTGCTCGGGCTTAGGGATACGGGTAAGGTTTTTTAATCTTAACTCTTAATCGAAGAGTATTTTTATAAGTTACCCGGTAAGAACTTTTTTAGGGAAGATACCGTTAAGAAAGGAGTACGGTAAAGTAGCTTATATAGCGTTTAAGGCCAGTAAGGCTTAAAACCAGTTATCTTAAAAATAATTAATAAAGGGTTAAAAACGCTGGTTAATATATTCGTTTATAATTTCCACTTACCCGGTAGTTTTCTTATAACCGGGGGTACCGAAAATAAGCTTAATACTATATATCCGGGATAGCTTATTAATAAAATTACTAATAAATTAAAAGCCTTAATTATTAATAATAATATTTAGCCAGCTTATTTACCGGTACGGTCCCTTATAATATATTTAGGCGGTTAATAATACCGTAATAATATTCTTATAAGGAACGGTTTAAAATAGCTTTAAAAATCGGTTAATAATTATAAAAACGTTATTATATTCTTTTTTATTGCGGGGTATACTCTTAAAATCGATTATTAAATCCCTTTATAGGGCTTTAAGCGCGGATAACGGTGTTAAAAGGCCGGGAGTCTTATCCCTTAGCACCTTAATTACTTTATAAAAGTAGTTCGATATATATTACGATATATAATTATATAGCCCGGGCTATTAATAGTATTAAACTATTAAGTATTTAGTTTTTTTTTTACCGGGATATACCGTTATTAGCCTTACGTGCGCTTTCTCCACTACTCTAGTATAAAGGTTATCGGCTTCGGGTATTATTAATCTTCCTTTATATATAATAAAATCTCCTAATATAAACTAATCCAGCTTGCTTAAATCTCGAGCCTTTTTACGGTAAGGGTTAAGATTAGGATCGGTTTTATTTATAGTTAATAAGAGGTCGATTAATCTTATACCCGATTACTTAAGTACTTTATTAATTAATATATAAAGCTCGGTAATTAGCGTATTAAAGCATATTAGCGTTTTTAAGGAATAAATAATATTCTCGCTAATTACTTAGTTAATAAGTTAAATTAATATTATAGTTTTTTATATATTTCTTTTTTTTCTGGGTACGAATATTATCGGTTAATCGGGAGAGAATATCGGTAACGGTATTCTTTAAACCAGGTCGGTAAGTAATTATAAAGTTATAATAAAATATTAATTTTAATCACCCGGCTTAACGTAAATTAAGGACTCTTTTCGTATTAAAGAATTTAAACGCCTTATAATTTATAAAAATTAAAAATAATCGGTAATATTATAATCTTATTAACTCGGGCCTTTAATAATATAATCCTTTAATTACCGCCAGGAGCTTTTTATTATAAATCCCGTAATTAAGTTCGGTACCGTATATAATCTCGGAATAAAACGCCACCGGGTATTATGGATTCTCCTTTTTATCTCGTTAAAAAAGTATTTTAGAAATAACCCTATTAAAGGTATCCGTCTTTATTAATATCTCCTTATTATAAAAAAAGTATGCTAATAAGGGTGCTAAGGTTAGGGAATCCTTTAAGCGGTTAAACGCTAGCTAATAATTATCCGTCCACTTTAAATCGGCGTTAATATGTATTAAGGCGTTTAAAGGTACCGCGATTCTCTTAAAGCCCTTAATAAATTTACGGCAAAAGTTATAAAACCCGAGGAATAAGCGGACGGCTTTTATAACGGCTTAGCCTCCCGTTTAAGGCTTTTATTAATAGCGTATAATCTCGATTTTATTAGGATTGATTTTAATACTATTAGTATTAATCACGAACCCTAAAAACTTAATCTTAGTTATATAAAACTCGTATTTCTTAATATCGGCTTATAACCCGGCGGCTTATAACCGCTAAAGCACTTAGTTAATATACTTTTCGTATTCTTTAAGGCTTTTTAAGAAGATTAGGATATTATCGATATAGGCTATATAAAACTCGTTAAGGTATTCTTATAACGTATTATTTATATACCGTTAGAAAATAACCGGCCCGTTAATTAAATTAAAGGGAAGTACGCGGGATTAATATAATTTATACCGGGTACGGAATATAATAAAGTCCTCGTATCCCGGGGTTATATATATTTTATAAAACGCCTGCCAGATATTAATTTTTAAAAAGCACTTAATATAAGAAATTTTAAACAGGGTTTTATCGATTAAAGGTAAGGGATACCGGTTTTTACGAGTAATAGTGTTTAGTTTTCGGTAATCGATATAAAACCGCAGGCCTTTATTAACCTTACGGGTAAAAAAAATTAAGGATACTTATAATGCTAATAACGGTTTAATAAAGCCTTTTTTTAAATTATTAATAATATATTCCTTATAAGCCTTTAATTCTTTTAGTATTAGTTTATATAAAAGGGTATACCCGACTTTATTAGTATTATCCTTTAAGCGGATCTCGTAATCGATACCGGAACGGTGCGGTAATAGCTTATCCGATAAAACCTTATTAAAGATATCGAGATATTAATAATATTAACGCGGTATTAGCTTAATAACGGCTTCGTATAATACCTTTTCGTTATTAGGTAGGAGATTTTCGAGCCGTAATTCTCTTTTTTCGTTAATAACCCGTTCGATTTCTATTAAGGTGGTTATATCCACGCCTGATTTCTTCCGGCGGGTTAATAGCTCGAAGCCAGCGGCTTTAATCACCGTAATATTTAACCAGGATTTAAATTTACCCCTTTTAGATATTAAAGGCTCGGCCGTTTTTTAATAATTATATTCCGGGGAGATTTAATCCTTTAGCACCTTTTATATTACTTATTAACCGCGGGTTTTATAGGTAAGGTTTTTTAGGATTACCCTTAGTTAATAAAGCGGGTAACAGGTTAATTTTAGTGATTTATAGGTTTAATTCTCTTAAGCGGTTTACTCCAGCTTTTTTATCCGCTGTATTATTAAATAACGGAAACAAGGCTTTAAATCCTTTAATAAGGTTTTTATCCCTATATGGTTAAATTAGTTAAAAGGCTTTAAAACCTCCTCGTAAATCGGTGGGTAATAAGCTTAAAAGGGTTATTCGGTTTTTTTTTTTTTCCTATTACGGTAATTATTTTAGCGCCGCTTTTCCTTAATATCCATTAAGCGTTCCCGTTTATCCGCATCGGCTTAATAGGAGGGGTTTTAGTATAATTAACCGGCCTGGTTTATATTTAACTCGCACTAGTAAAGGTCCGGCGAGGTAAGTTCCTAATTAATAAGGAAAATAAGCTTTTTCCTCCGTATATTAATACTAATATCGTAATAATTATAAAACTTCTTATTAATAATAATATTGTGTTTTATATTAAGCACGAGAAAGGGAGTATTACTTACGGTATAATTTTATAAACATATATAGGCGAAAACGGTTATATTAACGATTTAAAAGGCTTTTTTATCGAATCCGGTTATTTTACCGGGCTTAAAATCACTGGTTTTCCTTATATCCAGCCACTTAATTAGTTTATAAGCGAACTTTACGCTTATTAAAATATATCCATTTACTCCTATATTATAAAGTGCTTTTATATAAAAAGAGAGTTTATTATATACTACGGTATAATTAAAAAGAAAAGGGTTGCCCCCTAATATCCTTAATAAAAGGTTTTATAGGACCGTATTATATATATTTATATTTAATATTATTATTATTCCCCTGGGAGAGGAGTTTTATTAGCCTAGGGCTATTTTTTTACCGAATTAGAGTCCGATACCTAAGCTAATTTCTCCTTATTAAAAACCAGCGTATTAAAAAAGGCTATAACTCGGGAGGTAATAATATTAATTTAAGCCTTCTTAAGCTTATTATATTCTGCCTTATAATTATACTCGGGGTTATAATAACCCTTCTCGTGGTAAATAAAGTATATTCCTAAGGGGATTATTTGTTTTAATTACTCCAGGTTCGGGGCAGTAAAAAGTCTTTTGCCCGTAGTTAAAATACCGAGAACTATTACGCCGAAATAATTACCTCTATTAATATTAATATAGGTAGGTTATATTATAGTAATAATAATACGATTATTATTATTACTTTTAATACCGTTAATATTATTCTTACCGGTTTCGGTAATATTCGCAGGCTTATTAATACTCTTTTTCTTTTAATAAACCACATTATTCTTTTAATATTAATAATCGTACCGCTAAATATACTTATAATACTTCGTAAAGGTAATATCGGGGTTATAATATTAGTTTATTACCTTATTATTAAATCGGAACGGTAATTTATTATATATTTCGCGCTTATAATTAGTTTTAATAATACGGGCTAAGCCCGCCTACTTTACGAATTCGATTTTAAAGGGGATAAAATACTCGCGGGGGCTTATTATAAGGTCCCGGAAGGCGATTTTAGCTTTATTATAAGCGTTAAGATTATTATATTACTCGTAAAAGTGCTTTAATACCTGGGAATAAGTTATAAATTCTGGCTTTCCGAGCTCGTTATTAATAAAGGGGTAAAAATTATCCGAAGCTTTACCTCTTAATTAAGTTATAATATAAAAGATCTTTTAACCTTCGGTAAGGAAGTAATCGGTATTACTTTTTAGCTTTTTTTTATAAATATTAGCCAAATATTAAATTTAATTTCCGGATCGCCCTTTTTTAATTTCTTTAATATAAAGATAAAAGAGTCCTATTACTTAATTAAGCGCCGGATTCCGCTATCGGTAATTATTAAGCCCGGGGTTTAATCTCGTTAATTAATGCCCGCTATATTAATAATTTTCTTTTTAAGGGCGGTAATAATCTCGTTTTTTTCCGCCATTATACGCACCCACTTATTATATTAAGCCTCGGCCAGGCGAGTATTAGGTTAGGTTTCGCTGCTCTTAATAGCCTACGCGTTAGCCTTTATATTAATAATTTCGTGATTAATCTCGTAAAATAGCTTATTTACTTCGGCATAATTACCCTAATAATAAATGGCTTAATTTATAAGTTTACGGCCTTATTCTCCTAGTATATTAATATTATAGCTTATTTCTTAAACCAAGCAGGAGATAGCGTTAACTTACTACTAAATACCTATTATAAGCATCGAACAGAGCTTACATTTCTGTTAAACGGCCTCGGGGTAATCCGTTGCCATTTTTTTAAACTACTTATCTTTAAAAGCCCGTCCCAGCTCGGGTAATAACTCTTTATCTCTTTAAACAAAACCTTAAAAAATACGTAAGGCCTAGCCTTTTTACTCGTAAAGAACTTCGTAAAAACCATAATACGCTTTATAAGGTTTGCGTTATAAAAGTTTTTAAGGCTAGTAATCTTATACTAATACTATATAATCTTATTTTTAGCCTTAAAGGAAAAAAACTTATAAGGGTCCGGCGCTACCAGTTTTTTCGCCTTATTATTATCCTCGTCGATGGTAATTATTTAAGTGGTTTCGTACCGGGGAACCCGGTTACCTAAGGCTATAACAGAGTATTAGTTAAGGTTGTTTTCGAGACCGAGTCCTCGGATATAAGGAAAATTTCGTTAAAAATCCTTAGGGTTATAAGTAGCCTCGAGGAATGCCTATTTAACGGCGGCGTTTTTATTAGCCTTTAAAATAAAGGTTTTCGGGGTTTAAAAACCTTGGTTAGGGTTAAAGCCGGGAAAGCCCTGGTTTTTAATCTCTCCACTTATCTTAATAATAATATTATAGCGTAATATAAGGATTTTTAATCGGGAAGTTCTGTTAAGGCTTTTAAGGCCTTATCTTAATTCGGGTTAATTACCGGTTAGCTATAAAGCCGGCGAAATCGCTTTTAATCAGGTTAAAATATTTTAAAGTCTTTTTAAACGATTAAATACGTAGTTTATTATTACGGGCGTATTACTGGCTTAGGGCGTAATGGTTTAAATACCTAGTGTTTTTATATAATAAACTGCGTAAGGAAGGAAAAACAGAAGTAAATAGCAGATTAGCTAAATCCAATAAAAATATAATAGTGTGCGGTGGGTCTCCCGTTCCTACCTGCTCGGCTAGCTTGCCAGCTGCTAGTTTATAATGGGGGTATTCTATACCACTATACTCCACCACCTTATTACCAGGGTTATTATATTAGTTTTTAGTCTTTAGTTTTAGTCTTAATCACTAATTAGTCTAGTGATTAAAGTCCGTAAATCTGCGGACTAATTTAGTCTTAGTTAGGGCTCGGACTAATTAAGCTTAGTCTTAATTAGGGCTCGGACTAATTAAGCTTAGTCTTAATTAGTCTGAGTTAGTCTTAGTCCGGACTAAAGGATTAAAGGGTTTTTTATAAAATTTAAAAAATAAAATATAGCTTAAATCAGGATCTTATATACGGTTTTTAAAAAAGTTATAATATAAAAGTTTTAGAAATATAATTATTCTAGCCTTATGAATACCGTACCTGGCTACGGGTTATAATAAAACATTTATATAAATTAAAGGTATATATAATACGTATTTTAACGCTATAACGGTGTGAAATAACCTTAATATCGGCTTTTTTAAGGGTTTTCTAAATACATTTTCTTAAAAAGTCATAATGTGAAGTTTTAAGAAATTTATATTCTTTAGCTTTATTACTCTTTTATCTGCCTATTATTTTTAATATAATCTTATTATAAATTAAACATACGTGTACTACGTTTTCTAACGCTATAAAGGTTTAAAACAACTTTGATATCGGCTTTTTAAAGGGTTTTCAAAATACGTTTTCTTAAAAAGTCATAATGTGAAGTTTTAAGAAATCTAAATTCATTAGCTTTAAATCTCCTTTCATTCCTTTTAGTTTTAATCGCAACTTTAGGGCATTATATAAACATATATAAAGTATATTATCATGCTAGATTAGTTTATAAAACGCTTAACCTTAAGCCGTAAATAGGTTTTTTAAGTACGATTTCTTAAAAAACCCTATTATAAACTTTTAAGTTTTATTTTTATATATTTTGTAAAATATGGGTACTTTTAAATCATTTCATATTAGAATTATATATAACCTTAAATCGTGAAATCCACATAACGCAAAATAAAATCTGCTTAATAATAATAATAATAGGTTTATTTATAAATTTTAAAACAATATTATTTTATAACTTATAAAGTAAAATCAGTAGTATTTTTTTATTATCCTTATAAATATCCCTTATAATCTCTTTTTCGTTTTTAACGAATCGTATACGGTTTTTTAATCGGTTCGGTCTTTTTATCGTTAAGGTTCTTTAATCGTTAAGGTTCTTTTATCGTTAAGGTTCTTTAATCGTTAAGGTTCTTTAATCGTTAAGGTTTTTTAATCGTTATTCGTTAAGCGTTTTATTCTTTTTCGGTTTTTTAATTGTTAAGGTTTTTAATCTTTTTCGTTTTTAACGAATCGTATACGGTCTTTTAATCGGTTCGGGTTTTTTATCGTTAAGGTTTTTAAGGAATCGTATACGGTTTTTTTATCGGTTTAATTATTTAAATTTCCTGTTTTAAGCCTTTATTAGAGTAAGTTATAAATTCGAAACTAAGTGTACTTACCTTTTAAAATTTAAAGGTTTCTTTCTTATTAAGTTAATTAACTTAAAGTTAAAGAACTTAATAAGTATAAAATTCGATAAAGTAAATGTGTTAAGGTTAACGAGCGTGGATTGACTTCGGTGTAAAGTAATTTTAAGAGAAAGGAATACGCCCAATATTAAGAAGACAGTTAAAAGTAATAAGTGGTAAGCATTTCGTGAGAAGGTTATAATAATAAACTGAAGAAAGTAATACGCAAATGTTAAGAAAACAGTTAAAAGTAATAAGTGGTAAGTATTTCGTGAGAAGGTTATAATAATAAACTAAAGAAGGTAATACGCTCGTAATAAAAAAGAGTGAAGTGATAAGGAGAAAAAAAAGAACTTTAGGGTTGGGAATCCCCTTTACTTTTATAAAAAACACATGCTTAATAAAAAGATACGTACCGTTAATAGGTTTTCTAAGCCGGAGTGATTATAAACAGTAAATGCCGGTAATACGTAAGCATTCGTAAGCTTATATATAAGCCTTTAATAGTAAGCTTATGCGTAAGCTAATAATAATAAGCTATTAATAATAAGCTTATGCGTAAGCCTTTAATAGTAAGCTTATACGTAAGCCACTAATAGTAAGCTATTAATAATAAGCTATTAATAGTAAGCTTATACGTAAGCCTTTAATAGTAAGCTTATGCGTAAGCCATTAATAGTAAGCTATTAATAATAAGCCATTAATAATAAGCTTATACGTAAGCCTTTAATAATCAGCTTATGCGTAAGCCTTTAACAGTAAGCTTATGCGTAAGCTTTTAATAATAAGCTTATACGTAAGCCTTTAATAATCAGCTTATGCGTAAGCCTTTAACAGTAAGCTTATGCGTAAGCCTTTAACAGTAAGCTTATGCGTAAGCCTTTAATAGTAAGCTTATACGTAAGCTATTAATAATCAGCTTATACGTAAGCCTTTAATAATAAGCTTATATATAAGCCTTAGTATAAGCTTTTAGCCGGAGATAAGTAAAAACGCCGATTAGAGTTTTATAAAAGTGCTTTAATTTCCCTTTATGCTTTTTTCCTATACTACCGCAAATCACCACTATACTTTATTACTATACTTTACTACTATACTTTACTATTACACTTTACTACTATACTTTATTACTTTTTTTATCACTTTCTTTTTATATTTATAACTTATTATCTTTTATAAGTTATAATTATAAATCATGTTTTTCTTGTCCGATTTCCAGGATAATATATCCGAACCTACGAATTATAACAAATCACGAGAAGATTCTATTATTATTACTTCTACTCCTTCTGCTTTTTTCGAATCGACCGAAGAAAATCAACCGGATTATAAGCTTAAATCCGATAAAAAAAAGCTTGGTTTATATTTTTAAAAACAAGTTATTTACCTATTACCTTTTACCTATTAACTTATAGAAAAAACGAGAAATAAAAATAAAATGCATATTATAAGTTTTTTTACTTTAAGTTATAAGGTTTTGCTAATAGTATTTAGGTGTATTTTTAAATATATCTCGAAGATAAAAGGATTTTAAAGTTCGAACTTATCACAATATTATTTAAATAAACACCCAGAAATTGCTTATAACAAAAAAACAAAAAACGCTGGACTAAAAAAACGCAAGTATTACTTTTATAATTCTAAATTATACTTTTAAGTTTTTATTAATTAATTATTTTTATTTAGGGACTGAACTTTTAAAATCGAATCCTTTCGAATTAATTAATCGAAAACGCGCACGAAATAATACGATAATCGATATTACGAGTAAATCCGACTTTAACGAAAACGAAGCGAATTTAAAGATTTTAAATATATTAATCGAAAACAACCTTTCGTTTAATATCTTAAATTCTAAATTACTTAATAATCTGCTATTTTATTATAATCCGTACGTTTTATTATTTCTACTTTAAAGCTAGTAATTAATGCTAATAACTAATGCTTTTACTATTTAGTTTATCTCCGAAAATTAATCGCTAAAATATAAAAAATATACTCAAATTAACTTTTTAATAAGCATTAAGTGTTTTTAATATACTTTTATCGATGAATATTAAAGATAACGGTAAACTCTCTATTATATTCGATATCTGGACTTCGAAAACCAATACGGCTTTTATGGGTCTTATTATTTCTTTTATCGACCCCGATTTTAACTTAAATTATAAGTTAATCGGCTTCGATAATTTAAATAATAACCATACCGGTTTTTATTTTTATTTTATCTTCGAAAAAATAATTACGCTTTATCCGGATATTAAACTTTAGAATTTTATAAGGTACGCTTTATTCTTATATTTATTATAAAATTTGCTAATTTATATTTAGTATTATACGCGATAACGCTTCGAATAATAACCTCTTTATAAATCGATTTAAAAAGGTTTATTCGAATTAAACGTATAATACGGATTTTATTATCGATATACGATATATTATATATATTATTAATTTAATTATACAGGATATCCTAAAGGATTATATTAATAATCCCGATATCACCGATTTCTTAGCCCAGTATATTAATATTAGCTTAGAAAAGATTAATAAGGAATTTACCATTAAAACGGATAATACCAGCCCTAGCCAAAGTAAGTTATAATACTTATTCTTTTATAATTTATTACTAACTTTTTAATAGACTTAGTTATTCGAATTCGTTAAATTACGGTTTTAATTAAGTATACCCACGATATTCGCAAAGAATTCCTCCAAGGAATTAAAAAAGCAAAAAAAAATAATTAATTACCTTCAGGCTATAAGAAAACGAAAATCCCTTTAGGTATTTATTCCTAAAAACTTATTACTTTATTTAAATAATTAATAAAAAACAGATATACCTATGCAATGGAATTCCATTTATCGAATACTTTTAATACTTTACGAATTAAAAAAGCCGCTAGAATACGTTTATCGAAATACGAATTATACCGAATTTAAAAACGTTTATTTAAACGATTTAAATTGGTTATTAGTAAAGGAATTAATTAAAATCTTCGAGGTTTTTATTAAGCCCTCCGTTTATTTATAAAGCGAATTTTATATTACGATTTCCCGGGCTTTATTATATATATATTAGATTTGGAAACGATTATCCAAAATTATTCGAAGTTACCGGCTTAAAAAAAACGAAGAACCACCTATAGTATGTTTTCTTTTAACGTTTTTAAAACGAAACTAATTATTTTAAAGGAACCTTTTTATACTGCTTTATTAAACGCTTTTTAACGCGGATATATAAAGCTAAATAATTATTTTCCTCGAAAACTTAAGCCGGATATAATCGGTAATTATCAGTCTTTTATTATCGCTTTATTACTGGACCCGATCCAAAAAGCAGATCACTTTAACGATAGTGGATTATTATTCCATTACCCGGATATAAAAAGGGATATAATTATAATTCTAAAAACCGAATATAATAAATAAGTTTATATCCTTATAAAGTTTAAAACCATTATTAATTTATAATTTTATAAAGTTAAAACGGAACTTTACGGTGGCTTTATAACCGATTTATTATTCAACGAATTATATAATAATCCACCGCTTCCCTAAAATAACGCTAGTGATTTAGACAACGGAATTTACTTATTTTCGAATATTAACCCTAACTAAGAATTTAATAATTATCTTATAAAAGCCCGGTTCCCTAAATCGGTACGTTTATTTTATTATTATCTTAAAAAACATTAAAAGTTAATTTTTAATTAAGACTAATGTTTTAGACTAGTGGAGAGTAAATAAATACCGTTTCCCGGTTTTAAGTTTAATAGCGCGGCGTTATTTAGGAATTCCGGCAATTACTGCTTCGATTAAACGAGTTTTTTTCGGTTTCTAGTAATATTATTATTAAAAACCGAAATAGATTATAGCCGGAAACCGTAAGGTTTTTAACTTTATTAAAGAGTTGGAAAATCACCGGTTTAAAGGATTTATAAAAGCAATAGGAGCAAAATAGGGAGATTTCGGACAACGAAAACGAGTAAAAAATTAAAAAAAGGTATTTAAAAAGGGATTAAAACTTTTATAAAACCAAATAAAAAAAAGACCTTTTTAAATCACGTTTTTATAACCTGGAAGTGAAAAAAATTATAAAAGCAAGAGTTAATAAAGCTAATTCGAAGTTTATATATTTTTAAAATGTTATAATACGAAAAGTTAAAAAAACTAATTTCCTTTAAATAATAACTTCCGTATTAGTACTCCGCTTTACGTATAACTTATTTATATAATATAATATATAATATAACGCTTATTTACAGTTAAATAAAAAACTTTAAGTAAAAGCATAATGTTTTATAATTAATTTTATATATATTTCCTTAAAATTCATAATGCTAAAAGTTTAAAATCCTAAATTCCTTTAATTAATAACGTTAGTACGAGTACTCCGCTTTATATATAACCTATATATATAATATAATATATAATATAATACTTATTAAAGGTAAAATAAAAAGCTTAAATAAGGAATTAACCTTTTTATAATTGGATTTATATACATTTCCTTAAAATTCATAATGCGAAAAGTTAAAAATCCTAATTTCCTTTAATTAATAACTTCCGCGCTAACACTCAGTTTTATATAAATCTTATATATAAGATAATATACAGAAGTTTATACTTTTTAAAGGTAGAATAACAAGTTTTTAATAAGACGTCCCCTTTTTATAAGTGGTTATATATACTTTATTTTATATTTTATAATTTAAAAACTAGTTTTATATATAATAAAAGTTGTATTCTATCTTTAATCTCTTTATAATTTAAATAAAAGGTAATATAATAAAAAAGATTTTTTTTCTTTTAAAGCCCCACTTGAAACCTTTAGTCTTTAATCCGGACTAAGACTAACTAAGACTAATATTAATTAGTCTTAGTTAAGGCTCGGACTAACTAGCTTAGTCTTAATTAGGGGGTTAGACTAATTAAGACTAATGCTAAGGACTAATTAGTGATTAATTAATGACTACATTATAACCCTGTATATAACAGGCTTTTTCAATATAGCGCTTTACGAAAAAAGGAGAAATAAACAAAAGGTTTTTAGGTTTTTATTAAAGCCTTTAAACTATATTCTTTAATAAAAACTTAAAAAACATTAACTTTTTTAATACCTTTTTTATTTAGTTGAGAAAAAAACAGGGTTGTGATTTAATCACTGATTAGTTATTAATTAATTTATAGCATTAGTTTTAATTAATCCGACCCCCTGTTTAAAATTAAGCTAATTAGTCGGAGCTTTAATTATAACTAACTAACATTAATCTTAATTAGTTTTAATCCGGATTAAAGACTAAGGTTTTTAAAAAGGGCTTAATAAAAAGAGTAAATATATAATAATTAATTATACTATTAATAGTAAATAAAAAGATAAGCTTATTATACCGCTTTTATTATATTTGAAAGTTGTTTTAAAAATATAATAAAAGGAGAAAAGCATATAAAAACACATATACCAGGGTGAATTTAATTTTAAACCCCTGTTTTAAAGGTTTATAAAATATAACGCAGTTAACTTTATATACGGATAATAGTATATTAAAGGGGAAGTAGAAACGGTAAAGTGATTAAGAAACGGAGATTAGGTTTTCTAACTTTTTACATTATGACTTTTTAAGAAATCGTACTTAATAATAATTCTTTAAAGCCTCCTTATAGCTTATTTTTCCTTTTTATAGCATTAAAATACGTATTATAATGATTATAACTATATGCTAAGATAAGGCTATAAAGTACGCAGGGTTAAGGAATTTAAAAGGTTAAAGTGATTACATTTCTTAAAACTTTATATTATAACTTATTAAGAAATTATACTTAAAAATAATTCTTTAAAGCCTTTTTATAGCCTGCTCTTCCTTTTTATAGCCTTATAATACGTAATAAAAAGGTTTTTACCTTATTTTAAGGTAAAGCTTAAAAATACGCAGAGTTAAAGAATCTAAAAGGTTAAAATAATTACATTTCTTAAAACTTTACATTATAACTTTTTAAGAAATCGTATTTAGAAATAATTCTTTAAGGCCTCCTTATAATCTGTTTTTCCTCTTTATAGCCTTAGAATAAATAATATATAGGTTTTTTCCTTATTTAAAGGTAAAGCTAAAGAGTACGCAAAAATTAAAAATTTAAAAGGGTTTTATAATTATATTTCCTGAAACTTCACGGTATAACTTTTCAAGTTATCGTACTTAAAATTAATTCTTAATAGCCTCCTTATAGCCCATTTTTCTTCTTTATAGCCTTAGAATACGTATTATAATTATTATTACTATATGCTAAGATAAAGCTAAAAGGTACGCAGAGTTAAGGAATTTAAAAGGTTAAAGTGATTGCATTTTTTAAAATTTCACATTATAACTTTTTAAGAAATCGTACTTAAAAACAATTCTTTAAACCCTCTTATTACGTTATTATTAACTTTAATAGATTTATAATACGTATTATTACAGTACCTTATTAACAGGGTTGTGATTTAGTCACTAATTAGTCACTAATTAGTCCTTGGCATTAGTCTTAGTTAGTCCGAGCCCTGATTAAGACTAGGCTTAGTTAGTCCGAGCCCTAACTAAGACTAAGCTAGTTAGTCCGAGCCTCGACTAAGACTAACTAGCATTAGTCTTAGTTAGTCTTAATCCGGACTAAAGACTAAAGGTTTTAAGTGGGGCTTGATAAAAAATGGTTTGTTATATAAAACATTATAAGAAAAACAAATTTTACGACGTGGCTTTTATTTATTAATATTAAAGAAATTAAGAAGCTTGAGTGATTGCGTTTTTAAAACTTTATAAAGTAACTTTTTAAGAAAACGTACTTGAAAGTAATTCTTTAAGGCTAGGATAAAGGCGGTTTTAAACCGTTATAGCCTTATAATACGCATAATAGGTGCTTATAACTTATATAAAGTTTTTATTAAAACCTATTACAAGTTAAGAGATTTATAAGGCTAAAGTGATTGCATTTCTTAAAACTTCACATTATGACTTTTAAAGAAAACGTACTTCGAAATAATTCTTTAAGGCTAGAGACAAGGTTATTTTAAACCGTTATAGCCTTATAATACGCATAATATGTGTTTTTAATTTATCTGAAGTGAATGTTAAGATCTGCTAGCAGTTAAAAGATTTAATAGGCTAAAGTGATTGCATTTCCTAAAACTTCACATTGTGACTTATAAAGAAAACATACTTCGAAATAATTCTTTAAGGCTAGGGTAAAGGTCGTTTTTAACCGTTTTAGCCTTATAAAACGCACAATATGTGTATTTAATTTATGTAAAGTGAATATTAAGATCTGCTAGCAGTTAAAAGATTTAAAAGGCTAAAGTGATTGCATTTCTTAAAACATCACATTATAACTTTTTAAGAAAACAAATTTCGAAATAGTTTTCTAAGGCTAGGGTAAAGGCCGTATTTAACCTTTCTAGCCTTATAATGCGTATTACAAGCGGATATAATTTATACGCGGGCGATATTAGAGCTTTTAAGGGGTTAAAGAGGTTATAAGGCTAAAATATAAGCATTTTAAGAAATCTTATATTTTAAGTTTTAAAGAAAACGTATTTAAAAGATTTATTTTTTAACGGTGAAATTCTAGTTTTAATACTTCATTAAAAAACCTTTAGTCCTTTAGTCCGGACTAAGATTAACTAAGACTAACTAAGACTAAGCTTAATTAGTCCGAGCCCTGATTAAGACTAAGCTTAGTTAGTCCGAGCCCTGATTAAGACTAGATTAGTCCGCAGATTTACGGACTTTAGTTATTAGACTAATTAGTGATTAAGACTAAGACTAAAAACTAAGGACTAATATAACAACCCTGCTTATTAATAACTTGTTTTTTATAGCCTTATTATAATACGTATTCTTTAATTTCAACTTTAAAGTAATACTTAATAAAAAAACCTTTAGTTCTTTAATCCGGACTAAGACTAATTAAGATTAACTAAGACTAAGCTTGATTAGTCCGAGGCCTGACTAAGACTAAATTAGTCCGCAGATTTGCGGACTTTAATTACTAGACTAATTAGTGATTAAGACTAAGACTAAAGACTAAGGACTAATATAATAACCCTGGAAAAAACCACGTTTTTATTTTATTAAGTGAATTTTTTTATACTTCGAAATTAAACCTGTAATAATATTATAAAGGATTTTTTTAACAATTAAAACAATTAATCCTTTAACTGCGTTAGTTTAGTAATTTATTCTTTTAAAAAGAAAAACGTAGTTTAAACGCTTAATTAACTACTCGCTTTTTCTAGCTTAAATATATTAAGCTTAAAAAGAGCGGTACGGTGTTAAAAGGGCTTATTCTTTTATAAGCGGTTACGCCGCTTAACGGTTTATTAATTTTAAATAGTTATTAAACAAGGTATTTCGTTATTTATTAGTATTACGGAAAAGGTATAGAAATCGAGTAATTAATTACTCGGGAATAATAATTATAAATAACCGTAATTATTTATAATATCGTGGATTATTAAAACACGTTTGCTTAAAATCATTAATACTTTATTTAAAGGAATATTATTAAAATATCGAATGTGTTTCGACTTTAAATTAAAAAATATACTAGTTAAGTAATGTTAATAGCTTAAGTATAATTACTTTTAAATCCGCTTACTTCCTGCGGTATAAATCCGGTAACTAGCTTAAATTATAAGTATTTTAAAATTCGATAAATAAAATATATATTTAAAAGAATAATACTTCCGGCCCCGGGATTTTATAAAGGGTTAATCGTTAAAAAGGGAATTTATTATAATATATTATATATTTTATAATTAATTATAATCTTTTAAAAAACCGGTGAATAAAGTTGAAAAGTATTTTTAATACTTTTACGGTAATTATAAAACGACTTACTTTAAAATTAAAATAAATTATAATAAAGCTATTTTTTAACGATTTATTATCTAAGTAGAGTATAAAAGTTTTTATTTTATTAAAAAGAAGTAAAATATTTTTAAGCGAATTCGGCGTATAAAGCATTAATATAACCTTTATAAATATTATCGGTTTTTTTTACTAAAAGTGGTTTAAAACTCTTTATTTAGCTTAACGGTAAATGTAATAACAGCGCTTTTTAAAAAGCTTATTAGCTTTTATTTTAATAAATTATTACTTAGCTTAAAAAAAGCGGGGGATTAAAAAGCGTTAAAAGTATTAGTATTATTATTAATACTATTAAAAATACCCTTTTTAAAGCTTTAGCTTTTTTTACCCGGAGTATTAATATTAGTAATATTAGTATTATTTTTATTACTAGTTTAAGCTTTTTTATAAGTGAAAATATACCTTATTATATTAAATAAACCGGGTAAAATTTATAAAAGCGTGACAATAAACTTCCGCTACGGTAATAATTAAGCTTGTAATAAAGCGTTTATTAAGCTTTTACTTTTAAGTATGTTAAAAAATACTTTCTTTTAAAACAACTTCTATAAAACGGGTTTTTAAGGTTAAAAAATCTTTTATTAATATTATATATATATATAAAGTATATTACTAGGTAATAGCCTTTTTTAAGTATTTAAGGTATAAAAATAATTAAATAAGTAGTTTAATAGCTAGTTATAAATAATTAAGTAGTTTTACTTAAATAAAGTAAGAAATTATTTATAAGATTTAAGGTTATTAATCGGGTTATTATATTAGTTTTTAATCTTTAATCTTAATCTTAATCATTAATTAGTTTAATAATTAAAATCCGTAAATCTGCGGACTAACTTAGTTTTAATTAGGGCTCGGACTAATTAAGCTTAGTCTTAATTAATCTTAATTAATCTTAATCCGGATTAAAAAACTAAAGTTTTTTAATAAAGTATTAAAACCAGTTTTTTACAGTTTAAAAACAACTCTTTCAAATACGTTCTTTTAAAGGTTATAAGGTAAAGCTATAAGAAATGCGATTATTTTAGCCTTATAAAGTCTATAAAACCTTATAAGTTGCAATATCACCTTGCCAGAAAATAAAACGACGTATAATACGTATTAAAACGCTATGGAGGTTGTAAATAACCTTAACGCTAGCGTTATAAAGCTACCTCTAAATACGTTTGCTTAAAAAGTCACATTGTGAAGTTTAAAGAAATGCAATCACTTTAGCCTTATAAGTCGCTTAACTCCTTTTAGGCTTTAATAAAACCTTTCCAGAAATGAAAAAAAGGTATAATACGTATAATAACGCTATACAGGTTAGAAACAAGCTTAATGCTAGCTTTAAAGACTTATTTCTAAGTACGTTTTCTTAAAAAGTTATAAAGTTATATTGTAAACTTTTAAGAAATATAATCATTATAGCCTTATAAACTGCCTAACTCTTTTTAGGCTTTTATATAACTACACTAGAAATTAAACATAGGTATAATACGAATTATAACGCTATAAAGGTTATAAATAACCTTATTGCTAGCTTTAAAGAAATAATTCCAAGTACGTTTTCTTAAAAAGTTATAATGTAAAGTTTTAAGAAATCTGAATTTATTAGCTTTAACACTCCTTATTTTCCCTACCACCTTTAATATAACCTTTGTATAAGTTAAAAATACGTTTAATACGTTTTCCAACGCTATAAAGGTTTAAAACAGCTTTAATAGCGGCTTTCTAAAGGTATTTCCAAATATATTTTCTTAAAAGGTTATAATATAAAGTTTTAAGAAATCTGAATTCATTAGCTTTAATACTCCTTATTCTCCCTACCACCTTTAATATAACCTTTGTATAAGTTAAAAATACGTTTAATACGTTTTCTAACGCTATAAAGGTTTAAAACAGCTTTAATAGCGGCTTTCTAAAAGTATTTCCAAATATGATTTCTTAAAAGGTTATAATATAAAGTTTTAAGAAATCTGAATTTATAAGCCTTAATACTTCCTATTCTTCCCGCTATTTCTAATATAACCTTTATTTAAATTAAAGATATACGTAAAAGGCTATTTAACGCTATAAAAGTTTAAAACAGCTTTAATAGCGGATTTCTAAAGGTAATTCTAAGTACGTTTTCTTAAAAAGTTATAATGTAAAGTTTTAAAAAATCTAAATTTATTACCTTTAAATCTCCTTCCATTTTTATTAGTTTTTAAAAAAAACCCTTACGCTAATATATTAACATTTATAAAGTATATTATTATGCTATATTTATTTAAAAAAGCTTAAGTATAAGCCGTAAATAGTTTTCTAAGTACGATTTCTTAAAAACTATAAGTATTTTTAAATAGTATATTCTTTTTTTTTACTTTTAAAAATCACGTTTAAGTATAATAAAAGCTATGTTTTAAGCTTAGGCTTTTTATAATTTAAGAATAAGGTTATATAATAAAAAATGATTTTCTTTTTTCAAGCCCCACTTAAAACATTTAATCTTGAGTCCGGACTAAGACTAATTAAGACTAATTTTAGTTAGTTTTAATTAAGGCTTGAATTATTTAGCTTATTTTTTAATTAGGGGGTCGGATTAATTGAGATGTTAGTAATACTAAGGACTAATTAGTGATTAATTAGTGATTAAATCATAAACCTGGTTATTATATTAATTTTTAATTTTTAGCTATAGTGTTAATAATTAACTAGTTTAAAAAGTGAAATCCGTAAATCTGCTGTTTAATTTAATTTCAATTAAAGCTTAAGCTAATTAAGCTTAATCCGGATTAAAATATTAAACGTTTGTTTAATAAAGTATTAAAACCCTTTTTTTATAGCTAAATAATAATTTTCTTAATACTTTTCTTAAAGGTTATAAAGTAAAGTTTTAAAAAATATAAATACTTTAACCTTATAAATTCCTTAACTCCTTATAGGTTTTATAACCACCTAAATAGAGATTAAAAGTATTTATAATACGTAATATAACACTATAAAAGTTTAAAAAAGTTTTATAGCTAGCTTTAAAGAATTGTTTTTAACTACGTTTTCTTAAAAGTTATAATATATTATTTTATAAAATGCGATTACTTAATGCTTTTAAACAGGGTTATAATTTAAACACTACTTAATCACTAAATAATCCTTAGCATTAATCTTAACTAATCCGATTCTTAATTAGAACTAAGCTAAGTAAGCCGAGCCTTAATTAAAATTAACTAGCATTAGTTTTAATTAACCTTAATCCGGACTAAAGATTAAGGTTTTTAAACAAGGCGTAATAAAAAATGCTTTATTATAAAAAAATATTATAAAAAACATAAATTATAAGACGGGCTTTATACTTACTAATATTATAAAAATTAAAAGCGTTAAGCGATTACGATTTTAAAACTTTATAAAACGATGTTTTAAGAAAACGTATATAAAAATAAGTATTAAAGGCTAGGGTTAAAGCAGTTTTAAACTTTTATAGCCTTATAATACGCATTATAAGTATATTAAATTTATGCGAAGGTAATTTTAAAACCTGCTATAAGTAAAGGGATGTATAAGGCTGAAATAATCACATTTCTTAAGATTTTATATTATAACATTTTAAGAAAACGTATTTAAACAAACCTTTTAAAGGCTAGGGTTAAAGCCCTTTTTAATTATATTACCTTTATAATATATATTATAAGTGGTTTTAATTTCTGTAAAGACTATATTAAGTATTACTGGAAGTTAAGGGACTTATAAGCCTAGAGTGTTTGCGTTTTTTAAAACTTTATATTATAATTCTTTACGAAAACGTACTTAAATATAATTCTTTAAGACCAGGATTAGGGCAGTGTTTTACTTTTATAACCTTAATATACGCGTTATAAGTGTTTTTAATTTATACGAAGGTAATATTAAATTCTGGTCGGAGGTAAGGGATTTATAAGGCTTAAGTAATTATATTTCTTAAAACTTTATATTATAACTTTTTATAAGAATATACTTAGAAGTAACTCTTAAAGGCTAAAATTTAAGGCGTTCTTAATAATAATAACCTTATAATGCGTATATACAGCCGTTTTAATCTATATAAGGGTAATATTAAACTTTATTTTTAAAAAGGTTAAAAGGCTAAAATAATTACATTTTTAATGAATTTACGTTATAACTTTTTAAGAAAACGTATTAAGAAATCTTATTTCTTAGCGTTAAAATTCTAGTTTTAATACCTTATAAAAAAACCTTAATCCTTTAATCCGGAGTAAGATTAACTAAGATTAATTAAGATTAAGCTTAGTTAATCCAAGTTGTTTTAATTAAGATTAAATTAATCCGCAGATTTGCGGATTTTAGTTATTAAACTAGTTAATAACTAAGACTAAGATTAAAAACTAAGGATTAATATAATAACCCTGCTTATAAATTACTTAACTCCTTTTAGGTTTTAATATAACCTTATTAAAACTTAAAAATAGTTTAAATACGTATTATAACAGTATATAAGTTAATAATAACCTAACGTTAGCTTTAATAAGTTATCTTTAAATACGTTTTCTTATAAAGTTATATTACAAGGTTCTTAAAAATGTAATGATTTTAGCCTTATAAATTCCTTAATTCTTTATAGGTTTTTCTATTACCTTATTATAAGTTATAAGCACGTATAATACGGGTTTTAAGGCTAAAAGGTTTAAAAAAAACCTTAACGCTAGCCTTATATAGTTATTTCTAAGTTTACTTTTTCAAAGATTATATTATAAAGTTTTTAAACACGTAGTTATTTAAGCTTTTTTTTTAATAATACTACGTATTAACTAAGTATTATATCTTGTATTTATTATAATGTTTTTACTATAAATCGTTGTTTAATTAGGCCTTATTTAATAGCTTTTATTTTTAATCCGGATTAAAACTAGTGAAGATTAATGCCGATTATTTTTAATCAAAGCTTAAACTATTTAAAACTAATGCTAAGAATAAAGTAGTAATTAATTAATAATTAAATTTTAACTTTACTAATATTCCCGCTTAAGTGTTTTAAAGCTATATTATTTAAACTTAATCGTGAATAAATTACTTTTAATTAATCTTTCTTTTAATTTACATGTTAAAATATTAAGCTTTAAACAGTTAATTATTATTTAAACTAATTAAAAAAAATCGAGGGGTTAAATACTTTAGCGCTTTAATAATCCCGCTAAAAGCCTTTTATAACGCTAATAGCACCGGTTAAGTATAATACGTTTATAGCCGACGTTATTTTATCGCTTATTAAATAAAATGCTTTAATTTCAAGCCGCGCGTTAAGCTATAACGGCTTAAATAGCGATAATATTATCAAGTTCGGTAATTCGGGTTTTCTATTAATAATAGCTAAGTAGTAATTAATAATAGCTTTTTTAAAGCGCTTTCTTAACTATATAGTTTATTAAATAACACTTAATAAATTAATATAAAGTTTTTATATAATTTCATAAAGTGTATTAACTTATTTAAACCTTATTAAAGTAAGTAGCGAGTAAACTTTATATATCTTTTATAAAGCTTTAGTGTAATTTTAAACATAGTTTTAAGATTAGGCGTAAATTATAATATTAATAGTATTAAGCTAAACCTGCTTGCTTAAAGCAGTACGCGGCTTAAAGCGGACTTTTAAATTACCCTTTAAAAAAAGTAAAAACAAGCAAGCTGTATATTATTATTAATACCGCTATTATATAACTTTTAAATATTATAAAAGTATTTGTTTTTCTCCCTGTGTTTTATAGCTTTTTAATGATTATAAATAGCTTTACGAGTTTTTAAAGAATTATTATCGCTTTTATCCGCATTAGAAAAAATAATTAGCTCTAGCTTAAAATAATACTAATAAGTAATAGTTATATAACGGTAAATTATTATACCGCTAGCTTTTTTAACCGAGCTTTTACCAAGGCTTTTAGGATTAAAGTAAACTTTTTTAACCGCTATATCGCGCTTCGCGCGCTTTTCTTTTTTAAAAAGTGTTATTAATATTATAGCATTAAAGAATCGAGTAATAAACGGGCCTTTAAGGTAATAAAACGGTAAAAAAACGTGGTTGAAATTTTTATTAAGCTTGTTTAAACGTAGAAAAAGTAATTAAACTCTTTTTATATTATAATAGCTTTTTAAACTGCTAGTAAAAGCGTGCTTTTATAAAGAAAAGGAAAGTTTAAAAAAAAAGGAAAAATTTAAAACGCGTATAAAGCGCAGTACGACTATAAATACAGTAGAAAAATAACTTTTTAATATTTAAACCCGTTTCGGGGTTTTTCTTTTAAATCTTTTTTCAAAGCCACTACTTTATACCTACCGGGTTAAGTAATACTCTCAGCTTTTACCGTAATAAAGCGGTTATACTAGGTAAAATTCCTTTTTAAAATTTAAAGCCTTTTTAAATAATATAGCTTATTTAATTTTAAAATTTTATTTGGAATAAAAATCTTAAAAGATTAATTAATAATAAAAATAGTGATTAACAGCGGTAATTATTTATAAAGTTAAAAATTAAACCCAGTTTTTTAAAAATAAAGTATATTATATTTTATAAAACGTAATAAAATATTATAAATATATTATAAATTAAGTTTATAACTATATTTATAAGTAAAGCTAATAGTTTAAGTAAACCTACTTTTAATGTTTCTTTTTTTTGTAATTTAAAAGTTAAATTAAATTATAAATCCTTAATTATTTATTATATAAGTTTTATCTATACGAAAAGAAAAGCTTTAACTAGAATATTAATAAATTATTAAGAAAAATAAAAGTATTATAATTTATTACATAGTTTTAAATATAAAAAACAACTTTTATAGATATTATTTAAGTAAGTTGAACCTATAGTTAATATATATACGTTAATTAAATCCTATTTTTTATAAAATCTATTTAGCTTTTTAAGGATTACTTATTTTATAGCTTATTATTAACCTAAGTAACGATTAAGAGTTTTAAATTAAAAGAAAAGTATTATTTATTTTATAATACTTTAGTTTTTATATAAAACTATTAGCGTTTTTTATAAGAGTATTATTTATTATTATATTTAATTCCACGGTATAAAAAACCATGCTTTTAATAAGCTTTTAAACCTTTATTTTTAATAAATCCTTATTAAGCGATAAGGTAAGCCGGGTATATCCGGGTATAAAAAGCGTTAATATTAGTTTTCTTTACCTTTTTTAAAACCTTTACTCTTATTGTTTAAATTAATATTATTCTTATTATTTTTATTATTATTGCAAAAGCTGTAATTTAATCCTTAAAAAACTTTAAATTAATTAAAAATAATATAATACGTTAATTTAAGATTAATTTAAAAGTAAGCTAATAAATATAAGCATTATTAAACTACTTAAAGCTTAATTATAATTGGTTAAAATCGGGAGTAAGAATTAAAAATATAAAAAAATGTTTATAAAAAAGATTTTTTATAAAAAGGAATAAAATTAATATAATATATAAAACCCGGTATATGTTTATTAATAAAATAAAAGGTAAAATGTTAAAGCATAAATATTCTTTTAAAAACTTATAATAAATATTTTTAAAAAGCGTATTTTTAGATTTTTTTAAAAAGCTTAACTTTAATTTTTTTCAAAAAACATTGAAGTTATTAAAACGTTATATACGTGAATAAACTTTATATTAAAATTAAATTAAAAGTTATTTAAATATAAAAGCTGTATAAAGCTAAACTAATTGGATTTTTTATTATAATATATTATAATATTAAAAACAACGTAGTTAAATAATCTTTTAATTACTTTTAAAATTATATTAATTTTTATAGCGTTATAAAACGTATTATAAGCAGACTTTTTATTTTATTTTTTAGTTTTTAATATTAGTTTTAAAGACTAATTAATTTAATCATTAGTGTTTTTAAATTTGCGGATAACACTAGTTTTAACTAAGCGTAAACTGAATTATATATAGTTTAATTAAACCTACTTAGTTTTAAAAGCCGGCTTTTAAAATTAAAGGTTTTTATAAAAAAGAATTTAAACTCGTATTTTAATATTTTTAATTAGCATTATAGCTTAAAATAAGAAATACCTTTAAATACGGGGCTTAAAAAAGTATAATATAACGTTATATAAGTTATAATTGTTTTAATCTTAAAGGTGTTTTAATTTAATATCGTTTTTAATTTAGCTTAAATATAAAATATAAGTTATAATTCCACTTTTTAAAAAGCTATATTTATTTCCACTTATTTTAAAACCAGCTTTAAAAGATTATTTTTAAATATATTTTATTAAAAAGTTATAATATAAAGTTTTTAAAAATCTATTTACCTTAACTTTAATAAATTCCGTAATTTAAATATTTTAAAATTAAACTAGTATAAAAGTTTAAAATACTTAAATAACGTTTTATAAAGCTATAAATGTTTTAAACGACTGAAAATTAGCTTTTAAATTTATTTTTAAAACCGGTTTTTAAAAGGTTATAATATAAAGTTTAAATAAAGGCTATAATTTTAACTTTATAAATCTATTAATTTTAAATAGTTTTAAACTTTTATTTTAATATAAAGTTTAGTATAAAGTTTAAGTAAGTATAGAGTTATATTATTAAATCATAGTTTTTAATCTTAGTTTTAATTATTAATTAGTTTAATAATTAAAGTCCGTAAATCTGCGGATTAATTTAATCTTATTTAAGGCTTAAATTAATTAAGCTTAATTTTAATTAATTTTATTTTTTTTAATCCGGATTAAAAAATTAAAGGTTTTGTTTATTAAATAAAAAACCTAGAATTTCACCGTTAATAAATAAAATCTTTAAATACGTTTTTTTATAAGTTAAGATATAAAATATATTAAAAATATATATATTTTAGCTTTATAAACTGTTATATTACCCTTATATAAGTTATATCCACTTTTAATATATATTATAAAGCTATATTAGTTTAAAACGGCTTTTACTCTACCCTTAAAAAACGATTTCGAAATACGTTTTCTTTAAAAATCATAATATAAAGTTTTTAAAAATGCAATTACTTTAACCTTTTAAAACCGTTAGATTTTAGCCGGCTTTAAAATAAACTATATATAAATTAAAAACATTTATTATATATATTATAAGGCTATAATAGTTTAAAACGGCCTTTACTTTAGCCTTTAAGAATTTCTTCGAAGTACGTTTTTTTAATAAGTTATAATATAAAGTTTAAAAAAACTAATTACTTAAGCTTTTTACCTTTTTTAATATTATTAAATATAACCCCGGTTTTATAACTTATACTTTTAAAAAATTTATATAATAAATTATTTTCTATACGGCCCCACTTAAAAACATTAGTTTTAAATCCGGATAAAAACTACTTTAAACTAATGCTATTTATTCCTAGTCGAGGCTCGAATTAACTAGCTTAGTTTTAATTAAAACTCGGATTAATTAAATTTAGTTTTACTTAGTGCTCGGACTAATTAAAATAATGCTAAAAACTAATTAATAATTAATTAATAATTAAATTATAACCTTAGGTAAAAATAAAACGTTTTATTAAAGCTATAATTCTAATATTTTATATTTTATTTTTACTTTAATTAGTATTAAGGTTATTATATTAGTCTTTACTCTTTAATCTTAATTTTAATCTTTAATTAATCTAATAATTAAAGTCCGTAGAATTACGGATTAATTTAATTTTAAACAGGGCTCGGATTAATTAAGCTTATTATTAATTAGTTTTAATTAATTCTAAGCTGGATAAAAGGATTATAAGTTTTTAAAGGGCTTTATTAAAGAATTAAAAAAACCCGGCTTTTAAATGTAAAAGATAAAAAAAGTTTTTTAAGTTAAGTGTTTAATTATAATTTATAACTATTAATACGGGTTTTTAAAGGTTTATAATACTAGGTTTTAATTAATGTAATTACTTTATTATTATAGGTTTTTTAACTTGGAAAAAATTTTAATTATATTTTAGTATACGGTAATATAACGTATACTGCGTATTATAATGCTATAAGGGAAAAAACATTCTTTATAAAAGCTTTTAAGAATTATTTCTAAGTTCGGTTTTTTTAAAAGTTGTAATTAAACACTTTAGCTTTATAAACTTGTTAAATCTTAATAGAGTTACGTTTTATCTTAGTATAAAGTATGAATATTATATACTGCGTTTTATAAAGCTATATAAATAAAAAGCAACCTTTAAAAAAGCTTTAACGAATTATTTTTAAATACGTTTCCTTAAAAAGCTATAATATAAAGTTTTTATAAAAGCAGTTACTCCAGCCTTATAAAACCCTTAAATCCATTTAGTTTTAAATACCATTTTATTATAAATTAAAAACACTTATAATACGTTTTATAAGGCTAATAAGGTTAAAAACAGGGTTATTATATTAATCCTTAGTTTTCAGTTTTAGTTTTAATTACTAGATAATTTAAAAGTTAACGTCCGTAGTAATGCGGATTAAGTTAGTTTTTATTAAAGCTCGGACTACTTAAGCTTAATTTTAATTAGTTTTAATTAATTATATTTACGATTAAAGGATTAAAGTTTTTTTAAGAAAGTATTAAATCCAGTTCTTTAAATTTCAAAAAGCCTTTTAAATACGTTTTTATAAAGGTTAAAAAGGAGAGTTTTAAGAAATGCATTTGTTTTAGCCTTATAAATTGCTTAACTCTTTTTAAGTTTTAATAACCTTATTAAAGACTGTAAATAGGTGAAACACGTATAATAACGCTATAAGAGATAAAAATAACCTTAACAATAGCTTTAAAGAATTATTTCCAAGTACGCTTTTTAAAAAGGGTATAATATAAAGTTTTAAAAAATACAGTTACGTTAGCTTAATAAACTGTTTAACTTCTTCTACGTTTTACTATAACCTTAACAGATATTAAAAGTAAGTATAATTCGTATTATAACGCTATAAAAGGTAAATAAAACCTGAACGCTAACTTTAAAAAACTTTTCCAAATACGTTTTTTTAAAAAGTTATAATATAAAGTTTTATAAAATATAATCACTTTAAGCTTATAAATTCCTTAAATCTTTTTAGATTTAATATAACCTTACTTAAAATTTAAAATAAGTTAAATACGTATTTTAAAGTGATATAAGTTAATAATAACGTTAACGCTAGCTTTAAATAATTATTTCCAAATACGTTTTCTTTAAAAGTTGTATTATAAAGTTTTAAAAGATATAATCATTATAAGCTTATAAATTCCTGAATTCTTTATATTTTTCACTACTATTTTAAAAAGATTTATAAACACGTATAACACGCTTTATAAAGCTAAAAAGGCTTAAAAACACCCCAACGCTAGCATTATTAAATTATTTCTAAGTATATATTTTTAAAAGGCTATATTATAAAGTTTTTAAAAGCGTAACTACTTACTTAAAGGCTTACGTAAAGCAGTAAACCCTCCGCCCTTCGCTTAAAAAGCGTATAAATGCTGGGATATTAAATATTATAGGATAACTTTAACGCGTTTTATATAAGCCTTTATATAAAAGCGCTTTTAAAAACGGCTTTTACGCAGCCACGTAGTATTAAATATAAATGTATAAAGTGTTTCTGGAATACGCACGACTCCCTTTGTAAAATATGATTTTCTTTTATTTTTTTCGAACAGAAATGAGAATTTCTGGTGGGATTACACTAAGCACAGCGCTGGAGGTGCTCGCACTTATCGGCCGGCCGACCGTGCTTATTACACTAGAAATGCTTACCTCTACGGATTCCTATCGAAATAAATAAAAAACTATTACATTATAAAAAAGGAGTTATGCGCATTCCAGAAATACTTTATACTTTTATATCTAATACTGCGTAGCTGCGTAAAAGCGGTTTTTAAATACGCTTTTATATAAAAGCTGATATAAAAAAGCTTTAAGCTTAATCGCAGTTGTTTTAAGTTTATTAGTGTTTTAGCATTTATACGGCTTTTAAGCGAAGCGCGGAGAGCTTTTTACCTTAAATAAACCCTTTAATAAGCTTTTTCTTTCTATAATATTACTACGTATAAACCAGGCATTATATTTTTTATTTATTATAATGTTTTATAAAATAAACTTTACGCTTTACTTTAAACCTTTAGTTTTTAATCCGAATTTAAGCTAATAAAAACTAATACTAACGATTAAGTAATAATTAACTAATAATTAAAGTATAACTTTAATTAATATTAAGCTGAATATTAAAGGTTTATTATTTTACGAGTAAACTAAGATTTTAATTTAACTTTAAATAAGCTAAGCCTTGGATTAAATAAGCTTTAGTTTAATTAAATTTAACTCGTTTTAATCCGGAGTAAAAGAGTAAGGATTCTTTAAGTGTTTTTAAGCTATTAAACTTGTTTTTCAAGCTAAAAGTAATAAAAGTATAAAAATAATAGTTTTTAGACTTAACTTTAACTACGTAGTTAATTAAGTTTTTTTTATAAAGCTTTTTAAAATTAATTTACTTTAGCCTTTTAACTTAGTAAATACCGTTTTATTTCTATACTACTTTTAATAAAACTATAAAAACGTAGTATTTAGGTTATAATTATTAATTAATTTAATAATTAAAATTAATAGCTTTATAGATTAATTTAGTTTTAAATAAAGCTTAGCTTAATTAAACTTACTCGAGTTTAAGCTCGAATTATTTTAATTTAAGCTTAAAATAAATAAGTTTAGGTTTATTTAATCTTTATTAGTTATATCCCGGATTTAAAACCTAAAGGGTTTTTTTAAAGTATAAAAAGTAATATTCCTAAAGTTATAAAGAAAACACAGCTTAAAACTAGGTTATAAAACTATTGTTAAATACGTTTTTTCGAAACGTTATAATATAAGTTCGTAAAAGTATTATTACTTTAAGCTTATAAACTCTTTATCCTTTAATAAGATTTAATATTAACTTAGTAAAAGTTAAAAACACGTATAATAGGGTGATAATAACTATAAGTAATTATAATAACCTTAAAAAAACCTTTATAATTGTTTTAAAGTACGTTTTCTTGAAAAAGTTATAAAATAAAGTTTTAAAAAATATAATCACTTTAATCTTATAAACTCTTAAACCCTGGCTAAATGCCAGCTTTATTTTAATATATAGTAATAACACTTATAATATAAATTATAAGTTTATAACGCAGAAAACAACCTTTAAAGCGGCTTTAAAAACTTTATATCGTAGTATAATCTTTTAAAAAGTTATAATTTAAAGCTTTTTAAAATGCAATCACTTTAGCCTTATATTTACATTTCTTCGCTATAATTAAACTCTAGCTTAACTTTAGCGAGAATAAAAAACACTTATAATGCGTTTTATAAGGCTTTAACGAAAAGGATCAACTTTAAAAACGTCCTTAAATAGTTATTTTAAAATACGGTTTCTTAAAAAAGGTATAATATACACAGGGTTATTATATTCGTCCTTAGCTTTTAGTGTTAATCTTAATCACTATTTAGTTTTATAATTAAAATGCGTAAATCTGCGGATTAATCCAGTTTTAAGCAAGGCTCGGACTAATTATACTTAATCTTAATTAAAGCTCGGACTGATTAAGCTTAAGTTTAATTAGTTTTAATTAATCCTAGTCCGGATAAAAGGATTTAAAGTTGTTTAATAAAATATTAAAGCTAGTTTTTTAAAGTTAAAAAGTAATATTCTTAAATACGTTTTTTAAAAAGTTATAAAGTATAGTTTAATAAAATACAATTATTTTAGCCTTATAAATTTCTTAACTACTTATAGATTTTATTATACTCTTATTAAGAAAAAGTAATTAATATAATACGTATTATAACACTGAAATAGTTAGAAATAACTTTAACGCTAGCTTTTTTAAATACGATTATTAAAAAATTCATATTATAAAGTCTTAAAATATGCAATAAGTTTAACCTTATAAATTTTATAATTCTTTATAAGTTTTAATATAACCTTACCAGAAATAAAAGTTTTATATAATACGTATTACACCGCTAAAGAAATTGAAAATAACCTTAAAGCTAGCTTTTAATAACTTCTTTAAATACGTTTTCTTAAAAAGTTATAATATACAGTTTTAAGAAATACAATCACTTTAACCTTATAAGTTCCTTAACTCCTTATAAATCCTAATATAACCTTACTAGAAGTTAAAGAGTACTATAATATATATTATAACGCTGTAAAGATTAAAAACGATTATAAAGCTAGCTTTATAAATTTATTTCCAAGTACGTTTTCTTAAAAAGTTATATTATAAAGTTTAAAAAGGTATAATTACTTTACCCTTATAAATTCCTTAATTATTTATACATTTTATTATTACCTTTTATAAGTTAAAAATACGTGAAACACGTTTTATTAAGCTGGAAGTATTTATAAAAACCTTAATATTAACCTTATAAAATTATTTTTAAATACGTTTTTTTTAAAATCGTTTTATTTAACAGGGTTACTATATTAGTCCTCAGCCTTTAACCTTAGTCTTAGTTATTAATTAGTTTAATAATTAAAGTCCGTAAATCTGCGGATTAATTTAGTCTTAATTAGGGCTTGGATTAATTAAGCTTAGTATTAATTAAAGCTCGGACTAATTAAGCTTAGTCTTAATTAATCTGAGTTGGTTTTAATCCGGATTAAAGGATTAAAAGGTTTTTTTATAAAGTTTAAAATATACAATATAGCTTAAATCAGGCTTAAAGAAATTAATTTTATATACGTTTTTTTTAAAGTTATAATATAAACTTTTTAAAAATATAATTATTTTAACCTTATAAATACCTTACCTCCGCACGGGTTATAATAAAACCCTTATATAAATTAAAAGTATATATAATATGTTTTTTAACGCTATAAAGGTTTAAAATAACCTTAATATCGGCTTTTTAAAAAGATTTCTATATACGTTTTCTTAAAAAGCTATAATATAAAGTTTTAAGAAACTTAGATTTTTTAGCTTTATTACTGCTTTGCTTATTTATCGGTTTTAATATAATCATTATAAAAAGTATATATACGTGTAATATATACTATAACGCTATAAAACCCTAATATAACCCTAATATCGGCTTTTTAAAGGGCTTTTTAAATACGTTCTCTTAAAGAGTTATAATATAAAGTTTTAAGAAATTTAGATTTATTAGCTTTAATACTCCTTTATCTGCCTATCGTTTTTAATATAAGCTGTTTATAAATTATTAATACGTATAATACGTGTTTTACCGCTATAAAGGTTTAAAATAACTTAAATAGCGGCTTAATAAGGGTATTTTTAAATACGTTTTCTTAAAAGGTTATAATATAAATTTTTAAAAAATCTGAGATTATTAGCTTTAAACTTCCTTTTATTCCTTTTAGTTTTAATCGTAACTTTAAGGTAATATATAAACAGATATAAAGTATATTATTACACTTTTATAGTTTAAAAAGCGCTTAACCTTAAGCCGTAAATAGGTTTTTTAAGTAAAATGTTTTAAAAACCCCTATTATAAACTTTTAAGTTTTATTTTTATATATTTTATAAAATATAAGTATTTTTAAATTATTTTATACTAAAACCATATATAACCTTAAATCGTGAGAACGACTTAACGCAAAACAAAATCTGCTTAATAATAATATTAAGTTTATTTATAAATTTAAAAATAATATTATTTTATAACTTATAAAGTAAAATTAGTAATATGTTTTTATTATCCTTATAAATATCCCTTATAATTTTCTTTTTGTTTTAAACGAATCGTATACGTTTTTTAATCGGTTTAATCCTTTTATTATTACGGTTTTTTAATCGTTAAGGTTTTTTAATCGTTATTCGTTAAGGGTTTTATTCTTTTTCGGTTTTTTAATCGCTAAGGGTTTTTTTTTTTTTTCGTTTTTAACGAATCGTATACGGCTTTTTAATCGGTTCGGGTTTTTTATTATTAAGGTTTTTAAGGAATTATATACGGTTTTTTATCGGCTTAACTCTTTAAATTTCCTGTTTTAAGCTTTTATTAGTTTAAGTTATAAAAACGAAACCAAGTATACTTACTTTTTAAAATTTAAAGGTTCCTTTTTTATTAAGTTAATTAACTTAAAGTTAAAGAACTTAATAAGTATAAAATTCGATAAAGTAAATATATTAAGGTTAACGAACGTAGATCGATTTCGGTATAAAGTGATTTCGAGAAAAAGGAATACGCTTATAGTAATATTAAAAAGATAATTAAAGGTAATAAGTGGTAAGCATTTCGTGAAAAGGTTATAATAATAAACTAAAAAAAGTAATGCGCTTATAATAATGTTAAGAAAATAGTTTTAAGTAATAAGTGGTAAGCATTTCGTAAAAAGGTTATAATAATAAACTAAAGAAAATAATATACTCGTAATAAAAAAAAGTAAAGTAATAAGGAGAAAAAGAAAACTTTAGGGTTAGGAATCCCCTTTACTTTTATAAAAAATATATGCTTAATAAAAAAATATATACCGTTCGGCGTTAATAGGATTTTTAAGCCGGAGTAATTATAAATAGTAAATACCGGTAATACGTAAATATTCGTAAGCTTATATATAAGCCTTTAATAATAAGCTTATATATAAGCTATTATTAATAAGCTATTAATAATAAGCTTATACGTAAACCACTAATAATAAGCTTATACGTAAGCTTTTTATAATTAGCTTATATATAAGCCTTTAATAATAAGCTTATATATAAGCTATTAATAATAAGTTATTAATAATAAGCTATTAATAATAAGCTTATATATAAGCTATTAATAATAAGCTATTTAAAAGTAAGCTTATACGTAAGCCTTTAATAATCAGCTTATACGTAAGCCTTAATATAAGCTTTTAGCCGGAGATAAATAAAAACGCCGATTAGAATTTTATAAAAGTGCTTTAATTCCGTTTTCTACTTTTTCCTATACTACCGTAAATTACTATTATACTTTACTATTATATTTTATTATAATATTTTCTTACTATACTTTATTATTATACTTTATTATAATACTTTATTATTATATATTATTATTATTTTTTATTATTATATTTTATTATTATATTTTATTACCTTTTTTATTACTTTTTTCTATACTTATAACTTATTATCTTTTATAAGTTATAATTATAAATTATATTTTTTTCGTTTAGTTTTTAGGGTAATATATCCGAACCTATAAATTTTTATAAATTACGGGAAGATTATATTATTTTTACTTTTACTCCTTTTGCTTTTTTTAAATTAATTAAAGAAAATCAATTAAATTATAAGCTTTAATCCGATAAAAAAAGCTTGGTTTATATTTTTAAATATAAGTTATTTACGAGTTACCTTTTATTTATTAATTTGGAGAAAAAACGAGAAATAAAAATAAAATATATATTATAAGTTTTTTTCTTTAACTTTTTCTTATTATAATTTATAAGGTTTTAATAATAGTATTTAAGTATAATTTAAAATATATTTTAAGAATGAAAGGATTTTAAAGTTCGAATTGATTACGGTATTATTTAAATAAATACTTAAATATTACTTATAATAAAAAAACAGAAAACGCTGGATTATTAAAACGCGAATATTACTTTTATAATTATAAATTATATTTTTTATTAATTAATTACTTTTATTTAAGAATTAAATTATTAAAATCGAATCCTTTTAGCTTGATTAATCGAAAACGCGTATAAAATAATACAATAATCAATATTACGAAAAAACCCGATTTTAACGAAAACAAAGCGAATTTAAAGATTTTAAATATATTAATGGAAAATAACCTTTTATTTAATATTTTAAATTCTAAATTATTTAATAATTTATTATTTTATTATAATTTATACGTTTTATTATTATTATTATTATTTTAAAGCTAATAATTAAAGCTTTTATTATTTAGTTTATTTCTGAAAATAAATCGCTAGAATATTAAAAATATACTTATATCCATTTTTTAATAAGTATTAAGTGTTTTTACTATACCTTTATCGATAAATATTAAGGATAACGGTAAATCTTTTATTATATTTAATATTTAAATTTCGAAAACTAATACGGTGTTTATAAGTTTTATTATTCTTTTTATTAACCCCGATATTAACTTAAACTATAAGTAAATTAGATTTAATAATTTAAATAATAATTATATCGGTTATTATTCTTTTTTTATTTTCGAAAAAATAGTACGCTTTATCCGGATATTTAATTTTAAAACTTTATAAGGTACGTTTTATTATTTTCTCTTAATTATTATAAAACTTGCTAATTTATATTTAATATTATATATAATAACGCTTTAAATAATAACCTTATTTTAAATCGATTTAAAAACGCTTATTCGTATTAAACGTATAATACCGGTTTTATTATCGATATATAATATATTTTATATATTATTAATTTTATTATATAGGATATTTTAAAGGATTATATTAATAATCCCGATATTACCGATTTCTTAGCCTAGTATATTAATATTAGGTTAAAAGAGATTAACGAAGAATTTACGATTAAAACGGATAATATTAGCCTTAATTAAAGTAAATTATACTTATTTTATTTAACTTATAATATAATATTAACTTCTTAATAAATTTAATTATTCGAATTCGTTAAATCGTAGTTTTAATTAAGTATATATATAATTTTCGTAAAAAACTTTTTTTAAATAATTAAAAAAGCAAAAAAAAATAATTAATTATTTTTAAGTTATAAGAAAATAAAAATCCTTTTATATATTTATTTATAATAATTTATTATTTTATTTAATTAATTAATTAATAAATAAATATACCGGTGCGATAAAATTTAATTTACCGAATGCTTATAGTATTTTACGAGTTAAAAAAGCTGTTAGAATACGTTTATTAAAATACGAATTATACCGAATTTAAAAATGTTTATTTAAACGATTTAAATTAGTTATTAGTAAAGAAATTAATTAAAATCTTCGAGATTTTTATTAATCCCTTTATTTATTTATAAAGCGATTTTTATATTACGATTTCCCGGGTTTTATTATATATATATTAAATTTGGAAACGGTTAACCGAAATTATTAAAACTTACCGGCTTAAAAAAATAAAAAACCGCTTATAATACGTTTTCTTTTAACGTTTTTAAAAATATAATTAATTATCTTAAAGCAGCCTTTATATATTATTTTATTAAATGCTTTTTAACGCGGATATATAAAGCTAAATAATTATTTTCCTTGAAAACTTAAGCCGGATATACTCGGTAATTATCGGTATTTTATTATTGCTTTATTATTTAACTCGAATTAAAAAGCAGATTATTTTAACTAAAGCGGATTATTATTTTATTACCCGGATATAAAAATAATATAATTATAATTCTATAAACCGATTATAATAAATAAGTTTATTTTTTAAAAGTTTTAAGCTTTTATTAATGAATAAAATTATAAAGTAAAAACGGAGATATATAATAGCTTTATAACCGATTTATTACTCGATAAATTATATAATAAAATCCCGCTTTCTTTAAATAACGCTAATGATTTAAATAACGGAATATATTTATTTTCGATAAATAGCCTTATTAAAGAATTCAATAAATACCTTATAAAAAATCGAGACTTTAAATCGGTAAGTTTATTTAATTATTACCTAAAAGTCTTTATAAGTTTTAGGCTAATATTTAAATTAAATTAAAGTTTTAAAGTAGTAAAGAGTTAATAAACACCGTTTCCCGGTTTTAAGTTTAATAATGCGGCGTTATTTAAGAATTCCGGTAATTACCGTTTTAATCGAATATATTTTTTCGGGTTTTAATAATCTTATTATTAAAAATCAAAATAAATTATAGCTAAAAACTGTAAAGTTTTTAATTTTATTAAAAAGTTGGAAAATTACTAGTTTAAAGGGTTTATAAAAGTAATAAAAGTAAAAAAAGGAGATTTAAAACGAAAAAAATAAATAAAAAACTAAAAAAAAGTGTTTAAAAAGGGATTAAAACTTTTATAAAACTAAATAAAAAAACCCTTTTTAAATTATATTTTTAAAGCCTGGAAATAAAAAACATTATAAATATAAAAGCTAATAAAGCTAATTCGAAGTTTATATATCCTTTAAATATTATAATGCTAAAAGTTAAAAAACCTAATTTGGTTTAAATAATAGTTTCCGTATAAGGACTTTATTTAAAGTATAACTTTTTTATAAAGTATAATATATAATATAATACTTTTTAAAAATTAAATAGAAAGTTTTAAATATAAATTTACCTTTTAATAATCAGTTATATATATATTTCCTTAAAATTCATAATACAAAAAGTTAAAAAACCTAATTTCTATTACGGTAGCTTTTTAGAGTTAAGGCTGCTGGTAAAAGCGTACTTTTATTAAGAAAAACGAAGCTAAAGAAAAAAGGAAAAAGCTAAAACGCATTAAAGCGCGGTATATATATATATATAATAATAGGATTACTCCCGAATATTTAAATCCATTACGGGATTTTTCCCTTACACCTTTTCTTTATAATTATCACTTTATACCTGCTAAACCTGGCGACCTATGCCGTAATATTACCCCCCTCTAATAAACAGATTCGCCCTCGAATCTAGTAGTAAAAAGTTAAAAAAAGTAAAAGGCGGGTTTAAATTATTACCTTTAATATCCTTAATTACTGCCTAAGCGGAGGAGAAATACCCTCGGATTTATACCCTATACTAATTAAGCTAAAAGGCCCTTATCCAGTGCTTAATTAGGGTACTTTATATAATTAAATAAAGAATTTCCGCCGTATCTCGGCAAATAAGTGGTTATAAAGCGGATTAGCCGGGGTTTAACCAACTAAGTATTATTAAACGGGTAATAAGCTCTGCGTGCGTACCGGAGCCTAAATATAACGAATTTATAATAAAAACCGGCCGCACGTAACTGCGTACACTCCTCTCCAGGCTAATTAAAAAGCAGTATTCGTATAACGCCACCGGAACCGGTTACCGTTATACCCGCGGGTTTAATTACCTTTTTTTTTCGGTAATTAACCGTAACCCCTTTTTATCGGTATCGGCTTAAACTCGACGGGTAAATTATTATCCGAGTGATTAGGGTTATAAGAATTAACCTTAAAAGCCGCCGCCTATTATAGGAATTATAAGGGGGGATTAGCTTTATTAAAGTAAACCGTATAAAACGCTTTAAATATTTTAGGATTATTTTTAAAGCCGTTAGTATTATACTATAACGGGTCCGGGTTTTAACCGCGCTATTAAACCTGGTATTAAAGGGTTTTATTAATAATCCGGGAGGTTATTACCTTTTCGATCTCCTATTCGAGGTCCCCTTTAACCAGGTTAATAATCTCTCCCTTAAGGGATTCGGTAGCTTAGCCCGGTATAGGATTATTATTAAACTTACGTAACCGATTTATATAAAAAACGCGGGTTTCCCGCTAAGTATCCGGTACCTTTAATTCGTATAAATAACCCTTTATAATTATAATTCGGTAATAATACCGCGTAAACGGGAAATTAAGCTTATTATTAAATCGGTTTATAAAATACGTTTTTTTAATTATAAAAACCCTATTACCGATTCCGAAATTAGGCTTTTTACGGTAATAATTCGCTTATCGGGTTATTCTTTTTTAAGTTCTCGTTTATATTTAGTAAACTATATTAATATATTTACTAATAATATCGGCTATCCCCTGGGCTTTTTCCCGGTTAAGGCGTTTTACCGGTATTAGGCCCTTAAACTACTCGGTTTAAGCTTATTAATTAAACTATAATAGTATAAAAAATCCCCTTTTTATTTTATAGGGTATTAACCCGGTATTATTTTACGGTAAACTAGCTTATACGGTATTTAACGCGGGAATAATTTTAAATTAATTATCCTGGTAATAATTAATATATAACCGAAATCGTTAATTAATATATGCATTTATAATTTCCGCCTCCCCTGCGGATTACGAGTAACCGGATAAGGAGAATTACTTAATTTAAAGAATTTTAATTAATTTATTAGTAAATTTCGTAATAAATTAAGGTCCGCGATTATTATTAACCGTTTAAGGTAAGCCGAAAACGCGGAAAAAACCCTTATAATATATACGGGCGAAATCCCGTAAAATAACCGTTTTCTAATAAAGAACCACTTATAATCGCTTATTTAACCGGTAAATTATTATTAGCGTATTATCGAGTCCGTGCTTATCTTTAGGCATCGACTTAAAATCGATTATAATATATTATTAGTTTTTTAAGGGATAGGGAGCGATTAAAAAAAACCCGGCGTTTTATCTCGTAAAACCTTTAATAAACGGTATACTAGGTAATTACGTATATATTATTCCACGTTCCCGGCTATCCCCGGCCATTAATAAAACTGCTTTATTAACTTTATAATCTTATTTTTTCCGGGGTAAGCGGTAATTATATAATAATATACTTCCTTAATAATCCTTATACGTAATTAATCCTAATCGGGAACCGCTAAGCGGCCTTAAAACAGCGTAAAACCCTCGTTTATAATCTATTAGGAGTTAGGCTTTAACTGCGAATACTCGTAATATAAGGCTAAATCGGGACTTTTTTAATTAGCTTAAAGAAATCGGTTTAAAAGCAAAGGGCCGGCTTTCGCGGGCAGGTCCTAGGTTTTTTTTAAACTCCCCACCTCCGCTTTATAAACCTTAATAAGAGTATCCTCTAATAATACGGTAATATTAATAAATAATATCTCGATCCGTAAAAGCTTTTAATCCGAGCCCAGGGATAAAAGATAATCTGCTTACGTTACCGGTTAATAAAACGATTATAAAAGGAATAAAGTGCGCTATATAATTTACTTCTTTTTTTAAGTTTTTAAGTCCTTTAATTTCAGTAATAAAGCATCCGCGGCCACGTTAACCGAACCAGGCCGGTAAATAATAGCAAACTTATATTCGGCTAGATTCTTTGCTTATACGGCTTATTTAGCGTTAAGTAACCTTTTTATAAGGAAATATTTTAATACCCGGTAATCGGTAAAAACGGTAAAAGGAGCCGGCCTTTAAAGCCTAATAAGCTCCGGCCTTTATACCTTAAGAGCTCGTATAACGGCGAGTATTTCTTTATTATATATCGGGTAATTTTACTCTGCTCCTTATATAGCCTTATTATAAAACGCGATTAGGTATTATTCCTTATCTTCCTACCGCTGGGAAAGGATACCGGCCACCACTAAGTTAAAAGTATTAGTTTTTATAAGGGTTTTTTTATTATATAAGAAGTATATAAGAACGGGAGCCTTAAAGAATCGTTTTTTAAGCTTTAAAAAAGCTTCCTTATATTCGGGATTTTATTCGAACTTTATATTCTTATAAGTAAGTCGGTTAAGGGATCGGGTTATACGCCCGTACTCTTTAATAAATTTACGGTAAAAGTTATAAAAACCGAGGAATAACTAAACCTCTCGTATATTAATAAATTAGTTTTATAACTTTATAATATTAATTTTAACCGGATTCACGGCTACCCCTTTTATATTAATAATAAAGCTAAGGAACTTAGTCTTTATAACGTGGAATTCGCATTTATTAAGGTTAGCCTTAAAACCAGCGGCTTATAAGCGCTTAATAACCTTACAAACGTATTATATATACTCGGCCTCGTTATTAGAGTAAATAATCACGTTATTAATATACGTATTACAAAAGTCGTTTAAATACTTTATTAATACGTTGTTAATATACCGCTAAAAAGTAAAAAGTTTATTAATTAAGCTAAAAGGCAGAATATTATATATATAAAATCCGTACCTTAATTAAAAGGTAATATATTCTTTATACCCGGGCTTAATTCGTATTTTATAAAAAGCCTGCCGGATATCGATTTTCGTAAAGATTTTTACCCGGCTTATTTATAAAAGCGTTTCCTTAATTAAAGGAAGTAAATATCGGTTTATTCGGGTTAGCGCGTTAAGGCGGCGGTAATTTATATAAAACCAAAAACCATTATTAGCCTTCTTCGCAAAAAAAATAAGAGCGGTAAAGGGGGTATAGCTTAATTTAATAAAACCCTTTTTTAGGTTATTTTAAAAATACCGTTAACACTCCTTTATCTCCTTTAATAATATCTTATAAAGTGGGCTATGCCTAAGATCGTTAAGGCTTTTATCGGGTAAAAACTCGATTCGGTAATTATAAGGTTGGTTTAGCGCAAATTTATCGGATTAAGCCTTATTAAAAAACCTATAAAAATCGCGGTATTATAACGGAACGAGGTTTTAAATACGCTAGCGGAGTTTTTCGGTATCCCCCTCGAGGCCTTTATTACCACCTTTCTTTTATTAAATAGCTTTCTTTAAAGAGTTAATAATAACTTCGAAGCCTTCGACTCCTTTAGCGTTAACAGTATAAAAAAAGGGTTCCGCGTCCAGCACCGCTAGGTTAATTCGGTATTAATACCACTTAATACTATTACGCTGCAGGCAATAGGTTCCGCGGGCATTATATCTTAAAAAGGAGGGATTAACGAAGTAATTAGTTCTTTTTTATAATTCTCTAGCCGTTTGCTCCGGCGGGGATTAAGGAGATATTAACCTCTTTAACGCCTTCTTTTAATCCTAGTTATAAGGAGCCTTATCTTTAATTATTAAGGTAATTCTCTTAGAATCCGGGATTTAAGCCCGTAAGGACCCCACTAATAACACTATTAAGGGCTTTTTAAAACCACTTAGCTATTATTCTCCTAATCGCTTTAATTAATTAATCCGTTCCTTAAAAAGGGATTAAGTGGTTTTAGGGCTCAGCTAGTTTTTTGCTTAATCCAGTTAAAATATATCAGGTTTAAATACCGCGGCGCCGTCCCGATAACGCTTATCTTCCTTCTTTATTAAGCGGTTATATCGCTCGGTATCTTTTTAATACTTAAGGTCCTTAAAACAAAACTTTTTATTATTTATGGGAATTATAATTAGAATATAGGAATCGGGGGATTAATTACTCGGGAAAAATAATTCTCGATAACGGTAATTAATTATAATATTATAAACTGTAAAAAACCATTTATTTAAGATTATCTCGTGCTTTATATAAAGCGGGAATAATAGGATATTCGGAATATATCGCCCTTAGATTTAAAGGTATATTAGGAGGATTATATTAATAACTTAAATAAACTTACCTTCGAATCCTCCCACCTCCTATAGAATAAATCCGGTAATTATCTTAGGCTATAAATATTTTAGTATTTAGTAAATAAACTGTATATTTATAAAAATATAATCTCTAGCCCTAGTATTTTATAAAGCATTAAGTATAAAAAAAGAAAATTTATTATAATTTACCGTATACTTTATAATTAGTAATAATCCCCTTAAATACCGGTTAATAATATTAAAGGGTATTTTAAGCGCTTATACGCTAAGAAAAAAAATTACTTACCCTGGGATAAGCTTAAATTACCTTAGGGTTACTTTTTTAATAAGTTGTTTTTAAAATAAAGAATTAAGGCTTTTAGGTTATTAAAGGGAGTGGGAATATTACGTATTTAAGCTAACTCCGCGTTAAAAACGTTAATACGGTTTTTACGAAAATTATCGGCTTCCTTTTTATAAGGGTAATCTCGGGTACCGTATCCCACCTAACGGCAAATATAATAATATCTCTCCTCGATAAGCTTATCGGCTTTAGCCTTAATAAGTCCTTATTAAGCCTCGAAGTGGGCAGGGGATCCTTAGGACGGGGTACCGGTAATAATTCCTTAAAAAATACCTCCTTTAAAGCCTTATCCTTTACCACCCGGAATACCGTTATTATCACCAGCGTTAGCGTTATTATTATTATTAATATAAGCTCTTTAATAAATTAAAGAGATATGCTTATAACGCTAAGCGAATCGGGTAAAATCGATTAAGGCATCGTAATAAGCATTAATTATGGTAATAATTAAGCTCGTAGTTAAATATCGGTTAAGCGCCTGCTTTTAAATACTTTTAGGAACACCGATTTTAATAATAATCTTTATAAATCGGTTTTTAAAAGTAAGGAAGTCCTTTTTCTATATCTTATTTATATAAAGAGTTTATTATTTATTAATAACTTTCTCTTAAGTATTCGGGTTATAATAATAGTCTTAAAAGTACTTTATTAATCCGGTATAAGTAATAAACTGGTTAAAAAAGCTCTTACTTAGGTATAATAATAAATCCTTTATTATACTATTACTTAAACGGCTTTATATATAAACTATTTTAACTCGATTATCGGCGAAATGGTTATAGTTAACTTCCACCTTATTTTATATATTAGTATATTAGGCCTCGAATAATTAATCGTCCTTCTCCGCTCGGTTTAAAAAAATCAAGGGATTAAGCACTTTAATACTTCGGTAAACCCGATTAAAAGCTCTCGTGGCACCGGTTATATTAAAAACCGGCGTGCTTTAACGCTCGTCGATAAAAAGAGGACTTTAAACTGCTCGAGCAGTAATAACGGCCTAGTATATAATAATATTATTAAGCTCCGCGATCCGATCCTCCTTATTAATAATAGTTAAGCGGAGGTTAATATTAAACTCCTTAAAACATGCTCTTAAATACTCCACTTATTAAATATAATATAATAGATTAGTATTAAAACCTTTAAAGATTTAATAAAATTCGTCGGCTTATTCCGAGGCTATTAAAGCAAAAAGCGCGTAAAGTTTAAACTTTATTTATAAAGCTTCGGATTACTTTTAAACATATTCCTGGAATTAGGTATAGGTTATAATACTATTAATATTAGGCTAAATATCCTTACTTATAACGGTACCTGCTTTAAAACGGAAGCCTAGCTTACCCTTCTTCGAGTTATAAAATCGAGCAAGCTTATTAACGCAATTAACGCGGTTACTAAACAGGTCCTTAATATTATAGGGGTATTAGGCTCTCTCCACCTTTTCCTTAATATTAAGGGCCTTTTAATCTTTATAAAAAGCTTTACGCGTTTCGAAAACCTCGTTATCGCCCTCGTCGGCCGCCGTAATAATAATAACTTATTCGGGCTCGCGGAGGTATTATTAAGCAGTAATAATCGAATAACGGTTAATAAGGGTACTTAACGGCTCCTTAACCGAGCCTTTACTAAAATCTTTAGGGTTAAAACGAGCCTCGGCGGCTATTATATCGCGCTCGGCACGCTTCTCCTCTTCGGACCGTGTTATTATAACACTAAGGAATCGGTATAATAATTAATCGGTTAACGGGCCCTTTAGGCAGTAATTAACGGGCCCTTCGGGTAATAAAACGGTAAAAAAACGGGGATTAGGATATTATAAGGCCTTTTTAAACGCAATAAGATATTAACTTCGTTTTTATATTACGGTAGCTCTCCAGAGTTAAGGCTGCTAATAAAAGCGTACTTTTATTAAGAAAAACAAAGCTAAAGAAAAAAAAAAGCTAAAACGCGTTAAAGCGCGGTATATATATAAATATAATAATAGGATCGCTCCCGAATATTTAAATCTATTACGGGGTTTTTCCCTTACACCTTTTCTCCGTAATTATTACTTTATACCTGCTAAACCTGGCAACCTATGCTGTAATAGTTTTGTTTAGGTAATACTTTCCGTATAAAAACTCCATTTAAAATATAACTTATTAATATAATATAATATATAATATATAATTATTTACTAGTTAAATAAAAAGCTTTAAGTATAAAATTATTTTTTAATAATTAGTTTTATATATGTTTTTAAAAATCTATAATGCAAAGAATTTAAAATCTTAATTTTATTTAAATAATAACTTCCGCGTTAATACTTTATTTTAGGTATAAATTCTATATATAATATAATATATAAAATATAACTTTTATTAAGTTAATTAAAAAGGTTTAAGTATAAAATTACTTTTTAATAATTAGTTTTATATATATTTCCTTAAAATTTATAATGCGCAAAGTTAAAAATCCTAATATTATTAGAATAATAACTTCCGCGTTAATACTTCGTTTTAAGTATAACTTATATATAAAGTGTAATATAAAGCTTTATACTTTTTAAAGGTATAACGAAAGTTTTTAATAAAGGGTTTTTTCCTTATAAGTGGTTTTATATACTTTATTTAATGTTTTTTAATTTAAAAAATACTTTTATATATAAAAAAAGCTATATTATAAGCTTAATTACTTTATAATATAAATATAAAGTATTATAATAAACCTTTTTTTAAAGCCCCACTTAAAACATCTAGTTTTTAATCCGGATTAAAACTAATTAAGATTAATACTACTTAATCTTAATTAAGCCTCGGATTAATTAGCTTAGTTTTAATTAAGGCTCGGATTAATTAAGCTTAGACTTAATTTAGGCTCGGATTAATTAAGACTAATACTAAAAACTAATTAGTAATTAATTAACAATTAAGTTATAACCCTGGTTTTAATTAGTCTTAATCCGGATTAAAGGATTAAAGTTTTTTTTATAAAATTAAAAATATAAAATACAGCTTAAATCAGGCTTATAAAAATTAACTTTATATACGTTTTTTTATAAAAGTTATAATGTAAAAATCCAGAAAATATAATTAATTTAGCCTTATAAATATCTTAATCCCTTATAGGTTTTTATATAACCTTTATATAAGCTGAACTTATATAAAACACGTTTTTTAAGCTTATAAGAAATTAAAACAACTTTAACGGTGGTTTTATAAAGGTAATTTTAAATACGTTTTCTTAAAAAGTTATAATGTAAAGTTTTAAAAGATTTGAATTTATTAGTTTTAATACTCCTTATTCTCCCTGCCATTTTTAATATAACCTTTATATAAATTAAAAATACGTGTAATGCGTTTTTTAAGGTTAAAAGAACGTAATACAAGCTTTATAGCGGCTTTATAACGGTATTTTTAAATACGTTTTCTTAAAACGTTATAATTTAAAGTTTTAAGAAATCTGAATTTATTAGCTTTAAACCTCCTTCCTTTTTATAACTTAAAAAAACCTTAAAGCTAATATTAAAACATATATAAAGTATATTATTATATTATGTTTATTTAAAAAAAGCTTAAGTATAAGCCTTAAATAGGGTTTTTTTATATACTTTACTTATTTTATTATAAGTATATTTACTCACCGTTTTCTTTTCACTTTTTAAACCCACTTTTAACTATAATAAAAGCTATATTATAAGTTTAAGCTGTTTTTAGTTTAAGTATAAAGTAATATAATAAAAAAGTGTTTTTTTCCTTTTAGCCCCACTTAAAACCTTTAATCTTTAATCCGGACTAAGATTAATTAAGATTAACTAAGGTTAGTCTTAATTAGTTTTAATCCGGATTAAAGACTAAGGTTTTTAAGTAAAACTTAGAAAATAACTTTTTAATAAACAATTATATTATAAATAATAATTTAAAAAAACAAGCTTATTATACGGCTTTTATTATATTAAGAAGTTGTTTTAAAAATTTCGAAAAAGTAGAAAAGCATATAAAAACACTTATATTAGGGTGAATATAATTTTAAAACCCTTTACTTAAGCTTTATCAAGTATATTAGAGGATTTACGTGGTGTAGTAAACCCTCTTCGCTTCGCTTAAAGGGCGTAAAAGGTCTGGGACAGCTAAAAGTCTAGAACAGCTCGTCTTATATAAAAGTGCACTTAAAAACGGTGATTCCGTAACCACGCAGCGTCGTATAAAAGTGCACGTCATATTTCTGGAATACGTGCGATTCCCTCTTTCACATATGAGTTTTTCTTAAGAATTCGTAGAGATAGAAATGGCTGGCGGCGTACTGCTCGGTCGGCCGCCGACCGGTGCGCGCACCACCAGAATTTCTCACCTCTACGGATTATTACCAGAAAAAATAAAAGAAATCACACGTGAAAAAGGGAAATATACGCATTCCAGAAATACAGTATGCACTTTTATCCGACGCTGCGTAGCTGCGGAATCCCTATTTTTAAGTACGCTTTTATATGGGAACTTATATAGGAGAGCTTAAAGCTATCCCAGACTTTTAGCTGTCCCAGACTTTTTACGCCCTTTAAGCGAAGCGAAGAGGGTTTACTACACTACGTAAATCCTCTAGTAACGCAGTTACTTTTATATAAGGAAAATAGTATTCTTAAATCGAAGCATTAACGGGAAAGCTGTTAATAAATAAAGATTAGGTTTTTTAATTTCTTATATTATAACTTTTTAAGAGATCGTATCTTGAAATAATTATTAAAGGCTATATAATAAATCGTTTTAAACCTTTTCTAGCTTATAAAACGTGATATAATTATTACTACTTTATACTAAAGTTAAAATAAAACCCTATAAAAGCTTAGAAATTTATAAGGTAAAAGTGATTGCATTTTTATAAACCTTTTATTATAACTTTTTAAGAAATCGTAATTAGAAATAATTTTTTAAGGTTTACTCTTAGCCTGTTTTTCTTCTTTATAGCCTTATAATACGTGATATAAGTATTATTACCTGTAAAGCTTAAAGTACGCAGAGTTAAAGGATTTAAAAGGTTAAAGTGATTCGCATTTCTTAAAACTTCTGCGACTTTTTAAGAAATCGTATTTAAAAACAATTCTTTAAAACCGTTTTATAGCTTGTTTCTTATCTTTATAGCCTTATAAAACGTATTATAATTATTATTACTATATGCTAAAGTAAGGTTAAAAAGTACGCAGAATTAAGAAATTTAAAAGGTTAAAGTAATTACAATTCTTAAAACTTTACATTATAACTTTTTCAGAAATCGTACTTGGAAATAATTCTTTAAAGCCTTTTATTACGTTAATATTAACTTTTATATCTTTATAATACGTATTATATAAATACCTTAATTATAACTTATTATTTAAAGCCTGATTATAATCCGTATTCTTTAATTTTAATTTTAAAATAATACTTAATAAAAAAACCTTTAACTCTTTAATCCGGATTAAAATTAACTAAGATTAACTAAGACTAAGCTTAGTTAATCCGAGCCCTAATTAAAACTAAATTAATCCGCAGATTTACGGACTTTAGTAATTAAACTAATTAATAATTAAGACTAAAACTAAAAACCAAGGATTAATATAATAACCCTGACTTAGATTAATTAGATTTAAGCTAAACTAGTCCGAGGCTAAACTAAAACTAAATTAATCCGCAGATTTACGGATTTTAGTTATTAAACTAATTAGTGATTAAAACTAAGATTAAAAACTAAGGATTAATATAACAACCCTGTTTATATCCCTATTATTTTAAATATAACCCTCGTTTAAGTTAAAACTATATATAATACGTTTTTAAAAAGTAATAAAGTTTAAATAACACTAATACCAGCTTAATAAAGGTATTTTCAAATACGTTTCCTTAAAAAGCTAGATTATAAAGTTTTAAAATATTTAAACCTCTTAGCTTTAATACTCCTTATTCTCCCTAGTGTTTTTAATATAACCTTTTATAACTTAATAATACGTGTAATACGTTTTTAAAGGCTATAAAGGTTGGAAACAATCTTAACAGTAGCTTTATAAAGGTATTTTTAAATACGTTTTTTTAAAGATTTATAATATAAAGTTTTAAGAAATTTAAATTTATTAGCTTTAACCCTCCTTTTATTCTTCTTAGTTATAAACGTAACTTTAAGCTATTATAAAAATTAAAATAAAGTATACTATTATATTGTATTTATTTTAAAAACGCTTAGTTATAAGCCGTAAATAACTTTTAAAAGTATAATTTCTTAAAACCCCTATTATAAATAAAGTTGTTTTATATAAATTACTCCCCTTTTTAACCTTAAAAACTACTTTTATATAAAATAAAAGCTATATTACAAGCTTAATATTTTTATAATTTTAAGTGAAAACCGTTGATTAAAAAGATTAAATAAATAAAATAGGAAAAAGTATTTAAATAACTTGAAAAGTATTAAAAGAATAAAGAATTTATATTATTAATAATCTTATTAATTATAAAACTAGAATTTTGTTTTATTAAAATACTTATAATAATTTAATAGTATAAACTATATTAAAAACTTAATATACTTTATAAATAATAATAAAATATAATTAATTACTATTTTATAAAACTTAATCTTTAATTTTAAAAAAGCTATATATATAACGCGAATTATTAAAACCGCGGTAGTAGTTTATTATAATTCGCAGCGTATAAACGATTTAACAGAGCTTATTTTAATAAAACTTAAAAACCTAAGTTTTCTTTTAATTATATAAGCTTTTATAACTATAATATAGTGTAATTAATAATAAGCATTTAAATTAAAATGCTTATAAAGTAAAATTTATAAGTGTATTTAAAAACTACTTAAATTATAAAATATATTTAAAAAAGCCTATAAGCTTTTATATAGCTTTTATATACGTAAGGTAAATACTGCTTAATTTAAATATATAAGTATTAAAAAGCTTATTTTAGGTTAAAAACTCTCTGCGCTTTTTTTAAAAAGCGGAAAAACACTAGAAAGTTAAATACTTATAAAATAATTAAATCTATAAAGCAAATAATAATACTCGTATATAATTTATTAATAAATTTACTTTTCTCTATAAACTAATTCTTTAGTTTTAAAGCTTATAAGTATATATCCGGTATTACTTAATAAAGAACTAAACTTTTTAATTAAATATACTAGGTATTATTCCGTACTTTTATCTGTTTATTATAAATTGTTTTATAAAGTATAATTATAAATAAATCGGCGGCCGATTAATACGGTCGTTTTACGGGTATAAAGCACTTTTTATTCTCGATAAATATATAAAATAAATTAAAAGAAATTATATTTTATAAAAGGAATCGTGCGTGTTTTAAAACGCATATTAAATACTTTTATATAATATAATATAACTACGTAATTACCCCCTTTACGTATACTTTTATATAAAACCTTTTATAAAACGACTTATTTTAAAATTATTAGCGTTTTATGTTTTATACGCTTTTAAAGCGGAGCGCGGAGGCTTTACCACTTTATATAAGCCTTTTAATAAGCAGCTACGCAACTTAATACAGTGATAAGCTCGCAAGTTTACCCCACGGCGTATCTCGCCTTGCGGTCTCTTTCTCTCCGGCGGCGGCACTCGAGTTTCGCCCACTGTGGTTTACTATCGGCTATTGCTGCGCAAACCGCGGGGACGCTGTGTGCAGACAGCTGTAGCTTTATAACGAGGATAACGCTTCGCCCAGCGGCGTAGTAACGTGGAGCAAGCCTCTCGCAACGCGCTGCCCCGTTTAAACTCCCTCTCAGCTCGCGCCAGCAGCCTGCAACGCGGCCGAATAGAATATTATATTGCTACGCGGCTTATAAAAGATAAATTACTTTTTCTTTTTCTTATATTCCTTTTCCTCCTAGACTTCCTATTTAATCTAGTCTTTTAAAAAGCGTTAAAGATTATATACTTACCCTTAAAAGGCTATAATACTCTCGCTAGCTTTTATACCCTATAATAACTTTTAACTATACTTATAATATGCTTAAGCTATACACGCTTTTACGAGATATAGCTTAACGGTAATATTTTTATACTTTATAAGCTATTTATAACGAGGGGCTGTAATTATAATCTGCTACGGAGTATTTTAGCTATTTAATACTAGAAATCACTTATAAGCTTTATAACCCTCGCTAATATAAACCGTTTACGAGATGCTCGAAACGGCTAGCATCGGTTTTATTATAAAGTAAAAGCGGCTCTGCTTATCGTAGCAGATAAGCTTATATAAAATATAACGACGAACGGGTTTATTATTATACTAACCTCGACGATTATTTATAATAAGCAATTAGTTTTTTTATATTATAAGGTTACCTTATTTAAAACTTATTAACGCTATATAAAATCGTATTCTTCCTTATAATTAAGGTATAAATACTAAAATCACCCGCGAATAAGGCGCGGACTAAATCCTTTTTATTAACCTTGCTTATAGCGTTGCGGGGGATGGGTTGGATAACAGTACACTAAAAGCTCCAGCTGCGCAAAAACTATGCCAAGACATACCCGCAGCCCACGCAGGCGGCCTGCACGAAGTGGTTCCAGGGTCGATATCCTCTCTTGTTATAATCAGATATTGTCCGGCATTCTCAAGTGCTTAGAAGTCCACGATGACCAGATACCTCCTCTTAAGCCAGCACAGACGAATACACAGAGTTTATGGTGTCCTGCGCGGCCGGCTTGCAGTAGGGCGGTGGGCCGTCGAGCGTCTCCCGGAGCTGCTTGTCGAGTCGCAGGACGTGGGCTCACTCGACCAGTCCAGCCAGAAGCTTGCCTTGCCGGGGCTTGCTGCGAGTGGCTGGCATGGCTGCGAGCCCAGCGGCTTACAACTGTTAGGACGCGTCGATAGATATCCCTCGGAGGAATTCGTCCAGGTAGCCGTCATTGTCGAAGTGCATCAGAGGGAAATCGCTGATGGTGAAGCTTGGTTCCCGCAGAGGATAATTTCGAGCATAATACTAGTAGTTAAGCACCCGCTGGCATGTCCACCACAGACAGAGCCTCCTCCCGACTGAGCTGTCCCAGATTTGCCATGCCCGACCAGGATTTCTGCTGACTCGATCTTCAGTACAACCCCTACGAGGACATGGCAGGCTTGTTCTCCGAGCATCACCGGGATAAGCCCACACGCGGACCAGATATGCCTCCAAGTGCTAGCGGCCTACAGATCTGTCGACGCTCAAGTACGTCGAGCCGGCGCCTATGGGCTCCTCGGAGGAGGGCAGTTCGTGACCACGACGGTGCAGGCCTACGATGGGAAGACGTTGACCGCCAGGGGCATCGAGGGGGACGCCCTGATGGGCAGTGAAGAAACGAGTGATGATGCGCCTGACGCCGTTTCAGCTAACAAGGCTTCAAGAAAGAGGCGGGCGACAAGGACGCCATCACGTGGCACGTGCTCGACGCGGCGGCGGGGCGGCCGGCGCGGGGCGTGCGGGTGCGGCTCGAAGGGGGCGGCGGCGGTGGCGGCGGCAAACGCCACCCGGCCACGACCTCGTCGCCCGTCCTGTCGAAATGTACAAGAAGACCTGGCGGAATGACGTAAGTACATGTGCTGCTTGTGTACATGAAGTAGGTACCTAAGGATCCTAGTCCAGATGGCCTTCCCCTCGATCGCAAAGTCAAGATCGACGCCGACAAACAGAGCGACGCAGAGGGCGGTGGGCCCGACCTTATCGTAGTACCTGGCCGCCCTGCGCTCGCTGATCGGTTTCCGGCGGAGAAGCCATGGCTGACGGCGGCAGGCAGAGAAGGTTTAGATGCGACCGAGGCCGACGCTGCGGCCGAATATTGGATTGCGTCGAGCTCGTGGGTGCGACAGCGGTTTAAAGTTAAAAAATAAATAAATCACCGTTTAATAATTATCGAACAAACCTCCGGGGCTACTTTAAGAATACACTGAAGCTGTGCAATGGAAGAATTCTGAGCAATGAGTTCTCTCCCCGTCGGCGCCCAGAAGACGTCCATCGCCTGCGTCGAGGACGGCCTGTGCATCGAGGACTCACGCATCTATCTGAAGTAGGGCGGCTACGACGTGACCGAGACCTTTATGAAGATGGTCCTCGATGGGCGTTGAATCTGGCCGAGGAATGTCAGCCGGGGAAAGGTGGACAGGGAGGGAGCAATCATGCCATCGACCCCCAAATGATAGAGAAACTGCTCTGCTGGGCGTAGTGTGGCACGCCGAGTTCGCGACCATAAAGGGGCCCTGGGACCTGGGCGCGGCGTTGCGGCCCGTGGGCTGGCTGATAGATGCGCTTTTTCGCCGGTCGCACTCGCATAACTTTGCGACCGGCTATGGGACAGCGACGTTGAAAATACAGCCACTTGCCGAAACTCGGTTTCCTTGGACCGGCTGCAAGATGGCGGTAACTAACATGTGCGCAGCCAGGCCCGAATCGCGCCCCTATCGAACGGCCGAAACCGCCGTGGCGAGCTGCAGGGGAAGGCGGTTGGTGCGGGAGGTGCGCCCGTATCAAGGCCCACTACATCAGAAATTACCAGCTAGCTAGCCGCACACCACCTCCATCACTAATAGAACACACTTTATGCTTGGGACTTAATCCTTCTTCTGGTGCTTAGTATAAGGAAGTGGAATTGATCGCTATTTGCCTTATTATTATTATTATTATTACTATTAGGTTGTTGCCTGCCTTTCCACTGGGTTATAGCCCTGCCGCGGTCGCTGCCGCCGGACCAGGGTTATCGCCTACTATTACCACCACTATTACTACCACTGTTTTGTGTATACTTGCCTCTCGTTACCTTAGTTCGCTAGTCTTTCCAGTACCTAGTTATTAGTTGCCGTGTTGCCTTAATCGATTAACACTACTACTATTATAAGGGTTGTTGCCCGCAGCATATTACTATTAGATTCGGCTTTATATTAAAATCACCTCGCCTGCCTCCAGAGTTATTAACTTTAACTTCGCTAACATTATTATTAACGTCTAGCAGAAATCTCTTACTATTAAAAGGCCTTATTACTTTAGCCGACGAGAGCACTTTCCTCCATTTATTAGAATTGCTCCAAATACATTTAACCAGAAGTGATATTACCTAAACTCAAAATCAGTTACTAGGTGAAAGTGGTATTATTTCTCTCGGCCGAGAAGTAGTAATCCAGTACCTGCCCACCCACCTGCCCACTAAAACGCCCTTTTAACCGGATTCCACTAATTCCTCCTATCCTTTTTTTTTTCTTTACCTCTTTATCCCTTTTCACGTTCGGAAGCCGGTTTATTAAGCACTCTATTATTAGATCTTTTTTTAGGTCTGTTAACCTTAGATCTCTTATTAGTCCGGCCGGCCTCAGCCTACCGGCTAGCAGCCCGGAGGCAACGCCTGGAACAGGCCTTAGCCTTAGCCTACCGGCTAGCAGTCCGGAGGCAACGCCTAGCACCAGTCTCAGGTCCGTTAGCTAGTTTATTAAATCTATTAGCCTTAGGTCGTTAATCAGCCTCTTTATTAAGTCGTTAATCAGCTTCTCTATTAGGTCGTTAATCAGCCTCTCCACTAAGTCGTTAATTAGCTTCTTTATTAGGTCTTTTATTAGTTTTAATTCTATTAGTTTTAGGTTTATTATCTCGTGCCGATTTATTTATAGGCGAGTTTAGTCCTATTAATTATAGCTTGCCACCTTAAATCCCCTTACCTATTAATATATCCACTTTTAATATACCTAAGTTAACCGCTTACGGCTTATTTAACGGCTCGACCGGTTTAGCCGGTTATTAGCTGTTTAAAATACGCTGGTAGTTTAAGTATACCGGTTACGCTAAAGCTAACCTACCTGCCCACGAAGTTATTACCGCTATTAATATAATATATAAGGGTAATACCGCTATATTCCTCGATTTTAATCCTCGGGTTTAGGATATTATGGATAAGGGCGAGGATATAAGATTAAATAACTTTAAGGTATTCGAAAAACTCCTTAAAAATAAGTACCCGGCTAAGGTTATTAATATATTAAAGGGCATTTAAACCGGCGACCTAACCAGAATCCGATAAAATCCTAATAAACCCCTAGCTTAGTATTATATACGTATGTAAAATGCCCTAATTAACGTAGGTGGTGCTAATAAACCTCGGGTTAACTCCGACCGAATTAATAAAAGAATTAAGCTTTTTAACCCTGCCTAAGTTACGCTTTTAATAACGGTAATCGGTCGGTTTATTAACGGGCTATTAAACTTTAAGCTTAGGAAAAAAGCCCTTAATAACCAAGCCCGTTAAGCCGAGTCTTTTTAAAAGTATTATTAAATCGTGCTCGACTTTTAGCAGGTTATTAAGGACTAGGCCCGGGCTAATATTAAGAAGGCTAACCGAGTTTATATTAATATTATTCGCAGGGCTTTTGCGGAGAAGAAAAGGCTTATAATAGATTAGGCGGTTATTAAGTATAACCCGAAATCAGAACGCTAGTATAAGCATTAGGATTATAATCAGCACGGATTTAATACCCCTCCCCCTAGTTATAATAAATAAAACCCTTAAGCTTAGGCTAGGTTTTAAAACGCACCTTACCTCCCTTAGCAGTAATAATCGTTTTATAACGCGGTATAATATTACCCTTTTAATTACTCGTTTTATTTAGCTAATTACTAGAACGGTGTTTATTAATCTTACCCAGTACTAGTACCTTAAATACTAATATATTAAATATTAGTACTAAAGCCTTAAATTAACCCGAGATTATAAGTAACGTGTTATAATTATGGTTAGGAAGGTTATTTTAATAAAAACTGTTTAAGCAAAGGGTTAAGCTTAGGCTTAGGTTACCTGCGTAATAACGCTAAAGAGTTTAAATAGCCACGAGCTTTACCTGCCCGCGAGATATTTAAAAACCTAATTATTAATAGTACCCGACCTTTAGCTTTTAGTAAGAGGGCTTACTTTCGCTGCAGGTTTTAATAATATATCCAGACTCGGTGTATAGCTACTAAGCCCGATTAGCTCGCTTAGTGGGAGCAAGCTTACCTTAAATCCATAATCTTTCCAGCTATAAAATACTCGAGATAACCGAACCTTACGCCTTAGGAAATTTAATCTCGATTAGTATAATTATACTTCGAGCAGTTTATAAATAAAGCTAATAATACTAATAAAGCCGAGGGTTAGTATGGAAACGTTATATTATTATCTAAGTTATTAACTATCGATATAGGTGGTGAATTAAAACCTAATAAAACTAAGCCTTTAAAAAAGGATCTTAAAGTTTAGGTTAAGATTTTAAAGTTATTATTAACCGCTACCGCTATTTAATCTAATAAAAAACGTAAGGCTGGAGATATAGCTATTCCTATTTTATTTTTAATTAATCCGCTTAATCCTTTAAGCATAACGGGAGCTAATATAAATACTATTAAAAAAGGGAAGACTAAAAAGCCCAGAGTAACCAGCTAATTACTTAAAACCTTAAACGAAATCTAAGCCAGAAAGGGAAAGGGTTTTTTAATTATAAGGACCTGATTAATTAAACCAAAATACCGGTATCTTTTCTCGATATTCTCTAAATTAGCCTTAATTTTGCTCGGAATCTTCGCCACTTATCCACTTAAGCTAGTAATAAGGCTTAGAAAACAGTATACTATTACGCTAAAATGCGGACCTCAGGTATTAAACCTATTATAAGCTTAAGCTTAATAATAATTTATTTAAATATTATTAAGGCCTATAAAATCACTCCTATTATTAAGTTTATAAAGGATAATAAGATTATAACTTAAACCTTAACCCATAACGCAGGATAAGTAGATTAAAGTAATAATATTAACCTTATTTACTTAACGCTGGTTAAAATGCTGGGATTATTAACTTAGTCGCTGAAAAACTTCGGAATCTATTAACTTTTTTTAATTAACTTAGCCGGTAAATTAAATCGAGTTTATAAGTTTAGTATATTTTAAACCGTGGTGGAAGGCGTATTACGATTTTTATAGGCTATTATTTAACCTAATAGAGGGAATACCTCGACCCTATTACTCCTAGGGCTGCCTTAGCTTTAGAATATTATAACCAGCCTTAATATTCGATTAAATTTACTTATTATTAGGGATTTATCGGTTAGGGATAAGCAGATTATACTCTAAAGTCCGCAAATATGCTTAAGCCGATATTATAAGCTAGCCTTAATACCCTAATCCGAGGAGCTAAACTTTAATAAAAAAGACTTAACGGATAACGAGTTTAATAAATCGGATAAGGAATAAGCATAATCAGGAAACTAGATTACCGGCCTCGACCTAGTTAAATCGTTAAAAGGAATCTAATAGCCTAGCGGCCGTTATAAAAGAATCCCGACCCTGAACCTAAGCCAGCTAAATCCATTTTTTTAACGTAATACTAGTGGGATATATATATACCCAGGCTAACGGCGAGTTCCAAATCTAAATCAGTTTATAGGGCCCTAATATGCTTCGTAAATATGCTGGATCCAGCTAAGGTTCGGTATAAATAACTGGTTATGCCTGGAGAAGCTGATATAGTTTACTCTCGATTAATAAGGCTTAAAAGTTAAGCTAAAAATAACTTCCTTATAAAGAAACGGGTAATCCGCAAACTTATTAATTATAATATATTAAATTAGGAAATCGAGGAGTGGTTTATAGTTTACGGGCCCAGTTTCGGGAACCTAGTATTAAATTAGCTTAAAATATATAATATAAGGGTTTAATATACTTACCAGGATTACGGCGCTATATCTATCTTAAATATAACGACTTTAACCAACCTATATATGTATAAAATCCGACTTCGCTATAGGGTTAAACCATGGAACCGATTAAAGCAAAGAATTTAAACTAATCCTTAGCTTTATTAGCTAAATAAGCTAACCTAAAAATGCCTTAACGCTGGTATGTTTAAGCGTACTATTATAGTTAATAGATATTTATCCGATTAGATTATTATACCGGTGCTGGTAGTTAAAAATCGGGATACCGTTAAAATTCCAAATCCGAATCTCGAACCTCGATTAACTATTAACTATAATAAAGTGGAGGAGGATTTCCCAGGTATAAACCTACCACTACTAGCTAACGTTTATACCCGCCTTTCGGATATACGAGTTAAGTTATACGCGAAATTCGACCTTAAGCATGGGTATTAATTAATCCTTATATACTTAAAAAGCCGGCATATTCTAGCCTTCGAAATACCAGGTTACCCTTAAATACAGCCTACCCGTATACTATAGGGTACGCAATCAGCCAGGTACTTAATATCGGAAATAATAAGAATTATCCTTAGTTTTATCCCGTAGTTAAAAGCATTAAAGCCTAATGCTAAGCCCTTATTTATTACGCCTAAAACCCTAGGAGCCCTAATTAAAGCTAGCGAATATATTAATAACGTTTTCGCTATTAAGGAATCCGTTAAAGCCCAGCTTTTATGGGTCGAATAATACTTCCTGCCTCGTATTCTGTGGTCGAAATTTAAGCTATTATTTAAAAAGGTCTTAATAGGATATAATAAGGTTATCGCCCTGGGAATAGTGTATAAAACCGAAGGCAGGGTAATTATTAAGTTCGATTACACGGAAAAGATTCGTAAATAACCGGTGCCCGATAACAATTAAGGTTAAGGTAAGATATAAATCAAATAGTTTTTAAGGACCTTAAACCTAATACGCAAATGGATTAAAAACTGTTTTAAGCTAGCCTATCCCCTAACCCGGTAAATAAGCGAGCAGGTACTCTAGCAGTGGGGTAAAACTAAGGCTCTCGTATTTAAGCTTTTGCGTAAAAAGGCGGTTATCTTAATAAATATATATAATTATATCCTGGATCAGCTATATAATATATATTATAATATATTAGCTTTTGCGGCAGGGTATTATATTCTCCAGGCTTAAAAGGGAGTGCTTAAACCTCTTTTTTATAATAGTTTCCTGTTTACGGTAACCTAGTAAAACTACGGTACGTATAAGCGGGAGCTATATAGTATTATCGAATTCTCGCGGAGATATAAGCGGTATTTAAGATTAAGGATTATTTCCATTATTTATACTAATTATAAACCCCTAACCTTTTTTATCTTTTCTTTAAATATTAAAGGTATTTACGCTCGGTGGGCCGATAAATTAAGGCTGCTTAACATCCGCATCGTTTATATTAAAGGAGAATAAAACAGGGTAGTTAATGCCTTATCCCGGACGATTTTTAATAAGCCTAACTATAATTATAAGAACCTGGCTGATTTCGGTAACCTTAACCTAAAATCCGGTTACTAGGTCTGGAAAAATAAAGTGGGCGGATATATTAAGCTTTTAAAATCACTGTTAAATAAAGCCCAGAGAATTACACTCGTTAAAAAGCTAATCGATATTTATCTAACCTTTAAGATAGCTATAATTTGGAACTGGTTTAATAATCCGGAGGCCGGTTTCGAAGCTTAGCTAATTAACTTATTTTCCCCGGACTCCGGAGTGCTTTTAATTAAACTAACTTAATTAAACCTAAGCTTAATTACTAAGTTTTTAGCTGATTAAATCCAGGTTAATTTATTTAAGCTAAGCTTATACGCCACTTTAGATTAATACTCTAATGTTTAGGAGTATTTAAATAATAAAACCGATCGAGGGAGATTAGGTATTAGAGTATTATAAAGCCGATACCAGAGCTTTAAGATTAGAGATAGGATCCTCGAGCATTAACGGTACGAGGTCTGGCGGAAGTGCTTATTACCGGATAAAATCGCAAAGGCTTTATATCTGGCTTATAATTAAGCTGGTTACTTCTTACCTACGATTATAATAAAGAGATTTAATTATAGCGTATATTAGCTTAATATAATACAAAACTGTGTTAATTATTACCTGGGTTATATAAAGTACGCTAAATATAACCTAGCAAAGCCAAAAGCCCCCGACCTATTAATTATTATTTACTAATTATTCCAGATTATTATCGGCGATTTTATTAGCCTATTCCCAGTATTAGGCTTAAAGGGTTATATATATATTTTTTATATAGTTAATATATTCTTAAGGTTTGGGTAGGTAATACTAACTTATAGTATTACTGCCGCAGCTGCGATTAGAGTCGTTTAGGACTGGCTTGCTTACGTGGGAATTATCCCGCTAGCCTTTTACTTTAATTCTGGAGGTGGTTTTATCGCCTAGGAATTCCACCGATAGCTTAGCAAATTAGGTATTAAGGTCTTATATTCACTAGCCACCTCCTATAAAAGCATTGGAATTATTAAGATTTTTAACCGGCTCGTATAGGGCGTATTAAATAAGTTAATATTTAAGCCTAATATACCTTTAACGATTATAGATATTAACGCGGAGCCCGTGCCTTAACCTGGTTAAGTTATTAAAAGGAATTTAACGGCTAGACGGTCGTTAAGGGGGGACCCTAACCCTAATCCTAATACCGAGCCCCTATTATTACTTTTAAATTAGTATTTAAGGTTATTAGATGTTATAAGAGCTTTAAACTCCCGTTATATTAAGTATTTAGGGTATTACGCCTTTAAGATTCTCCACGGTTACCTATTTTAAGGAGCCCTTAAGCTAAAATACCCATTGCTACCAGACTTATAACTCAGGTTAGCTTTTATTACTAGGTTTAATAAATGGGATTTATTATTAGGGTTATAATAGGAAGAACTCGCATTATAATATATAGCTCGTGTGTAATACTGCTAGGAGATAATTAGATCCGGTTATAAAGCTATTAAAACTCAGCGCTATACTATCCACCTTAATCGATAAAAGCCAGTAAAGCCAGGCAACCTTATTATAGTGTTATAAGAAGGCAAGTAGCCTAAGCTAATTAAAAAATAGCGCGGATTATTCCTTATTAAGGCTTAGGTCGGGAGATGCTCGTACACGCTATAAAATCTCGATAGCAGCCGGTTTTAATCGCTAAGGTATAAATACTATAAAGACAGCCTTAAGCCTTTCGTGCCTTATATAGGCTACTTATAAGGCTAATATAACCTAAGCGTGCCTTTTAATCTGCTATTAAAAAGACCTCGTAAGCAGAAAACCACCAGAACTTAAGCATTAAGTTAAAGCTTATTATCCTCGAATTAAATACCGGGATTAGTATAGGATTAGTATTAGCTTTATAGGATTAGCTTAAGACTTTAGGAAAAAGCTCGGTTAACTTAAGACTTTAAAAGAAAGGGGATTCTAATATTAACTTACGCGTGGGAATCAGGGATTAAAAGAGCTTAGGCTTAGGGCTTTATATATTATACTTAGCTGATAAAGAGCGGGGGCGCTCTTATATTTCCCCCGGACTTATAAGAGGTATACCCGTATTAAGGCCTATTATATCAGAAATTACCAGCTAGCTAGCCGCATACCACCTCTATCACTAATAAAACACACTTTATGCTTAGGACTTAATCCTTCTTTTGTTGGGTTTTCGTTAGCAGCAAGATCCAGCCTGTTCTCCCCCAGATCACGATACCGTTTAAAGAAATCTCGACTGTTTTAGCCGCTGCTAACAAGGACACGATGATCCAGGTGTACTTAGCGATCAGCGACGCGCAATTCGTTACGGGGGATATCCGCGTGTACGGCGAGACGTTCAGCCACAAGCCCGACGCCGACCTCTTCATCGAGCTGTACGACATCTGGCTGAACGAGACGGCCAGCCTCCCGAGTGATGCTGCTTCCACTGTAGTATCGATAAAGGGCTGCCTGAGCTTGCCGTTGCTGGGATTAACAGCGAGGTTGGCCCGCTTGAAGTAGGGTATGTCCGCAACCCCTCCACCATCCCCGAACCGATGACCACTTGGGAGACTCCACGGACTCTCAGGAAAGTTCCAAATAGCCTCCCCACAATGGCACGCCCAAGACGCATGTCGGGGTGCATGCGTCCGCGGGGCCAGTTGCACATTTTGGCAACTGCACATTTTGGCAACTGCACATTTTGGCAACTGCACATTTTTGGCAACTGCATATTTTTGGCAACTGCACATTTTAGCAGTTGCACATTTTAGCAGTTGCACATTTTGGCAGTTGCACATTTTGGCAACTGCACATTTTGGCAGTTGCACATTTTGGCAACTGCACATTTTGGTAGTTGCACATTTTGGCAGTTAGCGGTGGCGGCGGCAAGCCTATGTGCCTCGGGGCGGGCCGTACACTCTCGTTTCCTCCCCACCACCCTACAGAGAAAGACGCCGGGCACGAGTCCGCGCGCACACGGCTGGGCAGTTGAAGTCACTGGAGGCTGCTGCTCCCCGAGGTGCCGCTGACAGGCTTTCATCATCGACAACACCATTATATATATGACATGAGTCCAACTAGTTCTGCGCCCGCGGGCCACAACGATGACGACGACGGGCCGTCGCCCTCGCCGTCGCCGTTGGCGACGAAGAGGCTGAGACGCGCTGGCAGGTCAGGGAAGTCGAGCGGGTCCGTCCGTCCGGCGGATTGGCAGGTCACCGACCGGCGACCAGAGGTCCGATAAGACATATGCCTGGGTATCGAAATTCCTCTGTTTCAAAGCAAAAAAAAGGGCAAGAGACGTGGGGCGCCCTCCGAGGCGGAGCTGCGCGCGCTCGTCGCCGACGTCGTTGCCACGCTCGAGCCCGCAGCAGCAGGAGGAGGAGGAGGAACAGGAGGAGCCGGTCGCGTGGGTGCGGTCTCCCACCACGGCGGGACTCCCGTGCCGCGTGAGCCGCACGACGACAAGCCATCAACCGCACCACGCGGGAACCACCCCCCAGTTCCCCGCGAGCCGCTTCCGCACGGTGAAGCACTAGTGCTGCCATAGGCCCAGAGCTGCCACGGTGAGATCTCACAAGAGTCATCAGCTCGACGACTCTCGACGAGTTCCTTGCATATGCCCCTATCCAGGCGCCTTGTAAATGAATGCGCGTTACATGTTACACGGCGGTCGTTGTTTTCAGACGAGGACCGAGAGCCGTTCCCAGCCTACTCGGCCGGCTTGTCCTACACTAGTACTACAGCTGGTGTTATTGGTAGCGGCGGCGGCGGCGGCGGTGGTGGTGGTGAACATGCCAAGCTCGAGTCGGACGTGAACGATTCGCAGAAGAAGACGGTCGTAGATCTCGCCATCAAGTATGTCGACAAGGACGAGCCGGGCGCCTCGAAGGGGAAGCCAACTCAAGACTACCATCTGCGCGTCTCCATCACTCAATAAATAAAGCCACTTGTAAGCCGGCGGATACTGTGCAGGACACGTACCTCCGCATCCGGACGCGGGCGCGCGAGGTCAACGCCAGGCGGGCGGCGGGCGGCGATGGCGACGGCGAGGGCGGCGACGTCGAGTAGATCCAGCTGCACGCCGTCGAGCCCGGCACCGAGATTAAGATCCGGAGAGGTAGGTTTACCCAAATAAGAGAATTTAAGCCCAAGTTGCAAAGAGTATAACAACAATAAATATATGCTGATTGTTAGCTTACTCTGCGTGCATAATATTCTGCATTGCGACACCCGTTAAAGAGGAGCTTGGGCTAACTCGCTACGCTAAAAAATACCTGGCTTCGATATCTCGTGGAACGCGGGGATGCCTGTAATAAGTTGAAACCTGATGATCGTCGGCTCGCAAATAGAGTTATACCTGGTTATACCTGTCTTTTAGTTTCCACCTCCGCACCTCCACAACCTTGCATGCATGGGGTACAAAGTACCGCCGTCCGGGCCGGGGGTACTGCAGTACGGGTTGCATCTTGGGAGCCTAGGGTCGAACTTGAAAATGCGCACCTCGGCGTTCTTCCACTAGTATATGCTCTCGCCCTGCGAAGTGCCCGTCTGTTCGAGATCGACTATCAGCATATACCTCCCAAAGGGTTAAATGCAAGGAAACACTTCTCGTAACTATAGCTTTTCCAACCACCTAAAAGAGCCCCCCCAGATATTCCAGGACAAACAACGGAAGAAGTTAGGGAACACTAATAATGCGCTGTAGGATATCTCCATAATCCATAAGCACGATATTTTCCTCGGGTCTCTTGCGCAAAAACTAGTGCACTGCACGAACACGGTTTTCCAGGGCCTTCGGCTCGGGGTTCCGAAGCCCTTCCTGCTATTCCAGTCCGGAGTTAAGCGCTAGGGGTTATACACGGCGAACTCCGGGTCGGCGGCGAGCTCCTCGCGCGATGAGCCCGTATCGCACGGCACTTAAATACCCGCAGTTAGAAACCATTGCGTAATCCAGGACTCAATTCCCTCCCCCCCTTCCAGAGTTTATAACCAGAGGCCGAGGTCCGATAAGCAGATAACTCCGCGAAGCAGAAATACCAGCCTCCCGAGACGAGGGGGAGGGAGGGAACTCCCTGGGAGCCACCTATGCGCATTATACCCTTGCGCATCGGGCAGGCACACGACGGCGGCGGGGCCGCTGAGCCGCGCCACGGCCGGAGCCCAGCCCAGCGCCATCATCTGCAGCGTGCGGCGCAGCGGCGAAGACACAACCAGCTCGGCCTCGGCCTGCAGCGCGGGGATCTGGCGCGACAGCGCGGTGGTTTGCTTCTTGCCCAGGGGCGTGAGGGGCGCGTAGGGGACTGTGCGTCGTCGTCGTCAGCTGGCTGGCCGGGGTTGAAGGAGGAGGAGGACGAGGAGGAGGAGGGAAAGGGATATAGGTCTGAGCTGGGACGACTGGGAGGCGGGCGCTCATTGCTGTAGTCGAGGTCGACGTTGTGTTTGGCCTGAGCGTGCTGCGTGAGGAAGACGCGGGTGTTGGGGGCCATGATGAGGGGTGGATGGCTTGGTGGAGATGTCGGAGTGTCTATGTCTTGGAATCTATGGGTATTTCTTTAATGTGGAATCAGACTGGTCTCGATGTGTATACGGAGAAAAGCATAAGGGACAATGTATGATATTGACGGAGTGGATCATCAAGAAGAGAAAGGACGGTGCTACGCTACAGATTCTCGCGCATGCTACAAGATGGCCGATCTCGTCCACGTGGAGGCCGATGCCAAGTCTTACTGATCGACGTACATCCTCTCTTCGGTTATCCGACGCCATCATCAGACGTTACTCTGTGAGCCGGAAGACGCATAAGGCCGGAAAGGGGGTCATAACATATTCGTATTCTCAAGACGACTATTGCCTTTGCGAGGTCAACCTTGAGGATACCTCGGCCGCGAATCAGACATAGAGTACTGAGCAGAAGCCGATACATGATAGGGGAGCATCATAAGGAAGACTACAATACCTGTGAGGGTTCACCAGCAAACAGAGCGCGGCGTTAGAAAGATGACTTTGCTGGCACCCCCCGCCCCCATAAAATTTACAGTTAAGTTACATCATATATAGAAACGAAGCGACAACCAGTATAACCAGGCCGCTTGTTCCCTCCCCTAATCCCTCTTCGTGACCTGTACGAGAAAATCCTCAATACCCCAAATCCGGGTTCCTGCTGCCTTCCACGGCTGCGATGGGTTAACGAGCGCGAGATCGAACTGGCGGAGCAGCTCGAAGATGACCTTGCGCATCTGCATAAACGCCAAACCCTTCCCCAGGCACTCCCATCGACTGGGGCCACCGAAACTGTGCGGAGAAGGTCCCTGTCAGCACGTCTTCGCATCGGGCCGTGAACCAGCCACGTCGTTCCTGGGGAGACATTTGACTTACACAAAGCGGAACGTCTGATCCATCGCCGCAGCCTGACTCTGGTCCGCCTCGAGCCAGCGCTCGGGCCGGAAGAACTCGGCATCATCGCCGAATATCTCCTGTTCGCCATGAGCCTCCGTGGTCGAGTAAAGCGTACGTGTGGGAGAGGAGGTGGGATTACCTTGGTGCGCAGAGCGGGCTTGTAAGCCGGCTCAACACTGACGCCGGCCGGGATCGTATACCCGCAGAGCGTCTCGTCCTTGTCGCTGACCTTGGGGAAAAAAGCGGCGGGCGCGATCAGGCGCAGTCCCTCCTTCAGCGCGGCCTCGAGATACGGCAACTTGGCCGCGGCCGCATCCGAGATGGGGAAGCTGGGGACGGCGCCCGCGCGGATGGCCTCGTCGATCTCGGCCTGCAGTGCGCGGTACGAGCGGGCCGAAGTGAGCAGGTGTAGCAGGACGGCGCGGATGCCGGTGCTGGTGGTCTCGCCGCCCGCCGTCAGCTGGGCGACGGTCTCGTTCACCAGCTCCCGCTGACTGATGCCGGCGGCGACCCAGCTGCCGAGCACGTCGTTGCGCTCCTTCAGCTCGTGCGACTGCCCGCCGTAGCGCAGGCCGACCTGGCGCCCCGCCAGGGCGAAGACCTGGGGGAAGAAGCCGCCCTCGGGGAACAGGCGGGCGAGGGCGGGCGAGTCCATGAGCCAGTTCGGGTACCAGGGCAGGAAGGCGAAGCAGAGCAGGGGCTTGACGGCGGCGTTGACCGCGGCCAGGTAGCCGTGGAAGTCGTCGTCACGCTCGAGGCATCGGAACGAGTCCTGGAAGGCGAACGAGGTGATGACGTCGATGGTCAGGAACTGGGCGAGGCGGGCGAAGTCGAGCGGGCGGTAGCCGGTGCCGGTGCCGTTCTTGCGCAGGTCCGTCACATACTTGGACTCGATGATGTCGACCATCTGGGTGACATGTGTATCGACCATCTGCTCGACGCCCTCGACCGTCTTGCCGGCGTAGCCAGGCATCAGCTTGGCGCGCATGCGCGCGTGGGCCTTGTCGTCGCGCTCGCTGAGGATCATGTCGCCGGCCTTGCCGGGCGTGAAGCGGAAGGCTTTGTAGCCCGGGCCCCGGTGCCAGGACGAGCGGACGCTGCCCATCTGCCTGATCTCGCTCGGATCGCTGACCAGCACGTAGTCCGGCGCCATGACCACCACGGGGCCGTACTTGGTGTGCATGTCCAGCATCATGTCGATGTAGTTGCCGCGCAGGATGTGCCGGATCACCCAGAAGTGTGTCACTCGCGCCCAGAACGGGCCGGGGATGTGGCGCAGCTTCTGGTACTCGGCCACGCAGCCCATCAGCTGATAGGCCAGGCCGATCGCCGCGGCTACGGCGAGGAGAGCAAGCAGCATCTTGTTGGTTGGGAAGGATGCAAGACGACACAAGCGGTATCGTTAGCGATTACGGGTAGTAAGTATGTCGTGCGAGGCGCTGTACTTGGCATCCAAGGGGAAAAGTTGAAAGGGTCCCTTGAAGGCTTGAAATCCGCGAGCGCATCCAAAGGGGAAAAGGGAACGAGTAATTTGCTACCTCGTGGATATTCAAGGGTATTGCGCACATTTTTCGGGTTCCCCTTTCGGTGACAGACGTCGGGACTCGCCGGTATGTAGTATTTTGACTATCGGGAGACGGGCCGAGAAACACCCCTGCAGCAGACCAGAACAGACATCAAGGCCGTTTTGAATGTAGCGATGATTATCAGGTAATAATGATGTTATGCCAGGGCCCAGGGGGATGGCTGGAGGGTTGCAGATGAGCGCCGGGATGAAGGAGCGGAATGCAGCCAGGTATGTCTATTTGACCACCGAGACTAGAGCCGCTGCGGGGCCGAACGATGTCGAATCGAGTCCCGACCCGATCCCGACGTGGCGCGAGTGCGGCACGGACTGCAAATTGCTGCGAACCAGTCGCCGACCAGTCGAGCCAGTTCGGAACAAAGTCTGGAAATGCCACGGCGGTGAGGAAGGGCAGGGGATGGTCATTGCCCTTTTCAGCTACCGTAACTTATCATATACCCCGCACGTGCGCGTAACCAGGGGTACTCGTCCGAACCATTGGTGTCCACTACAACCCCCCTGGACCAACTCGGGACCCCGGACAGGTCCGGGCTGGCAGGTTCGGGCAGGTCCGGGGCAACGTTGTGCAGAATCTGGTAGAGCCCCTTAGCCCTGACGCGCTCCCGGCGGACGTTCGGATAGACTGTCGCGTATCCACTGCAACCTCCCTTTAACCAACCCTTCAACCAACCCTAGATCCCGGACAGGTCCGGGGCAACATTGTGCAGAATTTGGTAGAGCCCCTCACACCTGACGCGCTCCTGGCGGACGTTCGGAAATAATGTAGCATATCCATTCGTCTCATCTGGTCACAACTCAGGGGAATACCGCTATAATACACTATTTATCGTCCCACACGTCCTCTATGTGGGTAGTGAAGGTAGCTAGCTGTTGAGTCCGAGTCTACCAGCACTTAGGTAAAGCTTCCCGACACCCAAGAAGCCCGCCCGTCATGACCATCGACCCCATTATCGAGGCCGTCTTCGGGCCTCCGCCGGCCGACGTCGACCTCAACGAAAGCCTGGTCGGGACCAACAATGCCGTGGCTATCGTGCTTCTCGTCCTCGCCACAGTCGCCGTGGTCCTGCGGCTGTGGGTTAGGAGAATGCAGCGCATGGAGTTGAAACTGGACGACTGGGCAGTTGTAGCCGGACTGGTGCGTGGGACCAACTGTCACTTCTGAACTGTTCACTGGAAGTAGGAACGACACTGACAGTATCATCGTGTTCAGATCTTCAACGCTGTCTCTGCCGGTTTGGTCATCGCTACAGGTGCTTACGGATCCGGCCAACACGTGTGGGCTGTCACGGCGGAACAGCTGGTGCAGGCAGCTAAGGTATGCCCGCTACATCCTCTCTACTTGATTCCGAAAGCCATGTTGTGAAGATCGTAAGAATATGCAGGCTGAGACTAGACCTGCAGATCCTGTTCTTCTACACTTTCGTCCTCGGCTTCTGCGTCTCGTTCAACAAGCTCTCGATTCTCCTGCTATACAGCCGGATCTTTGGTCAGAATCGGAATTGGAGCTTCAGGATTGTATATTGGAGCTGCATGTTCTTCACCATCACCGTCCCCTTCGTCCTGGTCATCACCATGTGTGTCGCGTGTCAGCCCACCTCCTTTTACTGGACCGAGTTCGGCGGCAAAACCACGGGCACTTGTCCCGTCGATACGGGCACTTTTTTCTGGACCTACGGCCTCCTAAACGCCGTCTTCGACTTCCTCATCCTGGCGCTGCCCATCCCGTCCATCATGCAGCTGCAAATGCCGCTGAAGAAGAGGATTGCGGTTTGCGGCATCATGCTCCTGGGTAGCTTGTAAGTCGTCAACGAGCTGCGGTCTGAGCTTTGATATTCCTGGTGCTAACTGGTGTCTAGCGTTTGCATTACGAGCGTTGTTCGTGATGTATACATGTACAGGTTCGCTCACAGCACCGATATCACCTGGTTGATGGGCGAGATCTGTGTCTGGGTAAGTGATCCGGTGCCGCTTGAGCTGGTGCTTTGAAGCAAAGAAGCAACCTAACCAGCAATATACAGTCATCCATCGAGCCCTCGGTCGGTATCATCTCGGCCTGTTTACCCAACCTCCGACCCCTTTTCGGGAAGCTGCTGGACAAGGCGACGTCCGGCCCTAGGAGCAATGCCTACGTCGTCACAGACTCGCAGGGCGCATCGGGGAAGTGGGGGCGAATTCAAAGTCCTTCTGCTTCGTCGGGCCCAAAGGGTGGTATGATATCCAAGTCCATGGAAGACGACGAGGTTCAGCTTTACAGCCTATCTACCCAATCGCGTAATTTTATTGCGAGATGATTTCTGCAATAGTCTACTATATTATATACGGATTCTTGCTTGAGTCACAAAGAGAAACGGTTATTGCTTGTAAGAGTAAGCACACTTTAGGAGAATCGCAACTGGAAGGAAAAGCTGTTTCAAACTGGTAATTGAACTTGACTCATTGAGCTGTCTCACGCACTGACCTGCGCGGATGTGCCCTTATCTGTAGTTTATGCGTTGGCTGTGTCTTTCCCCCTGGATGCAGGAACCGTATCAAGTTGGACGGCCTCATCAGCGAGGCCCAGTAGTACCCCCGATGCGCAGGAATGTCCTGCCCGATGAAAGGCATGGCTAGGTAGCCAATAACTTACAGGACAGGGTTATACCGTGCGTTGGCCTTAAGACCGCAGTGCAGCGATATGCATATTCGGAATGGCTATGTGGACTTGCTTAAATAATATTTTTCCTCTGACGGTACTTACGATATCAGGGCACCTTTCCAAACCATCGAGACGCGTGACTCTCAAGCAGCAGGGCTCTTCATCGCATCGTTCCGATGGTCTGATTGATAATCACAAGGCATCAGCCCAAGTAATCTGCATTTGGATGAAACTGTGCAACGTAATGGAAATGCCGCTGGGCCGGCCGTTCCACCGAGCACTACTCAGATCTCACTTCTACCTTTATCCCTCCGCTGGTTGCAATGGGAGAGCCATGCCTTTCGGGCATATCTATCGCACAAATTAAGACGGCCTGAATCTACATTACTATGCCCGAAAATTCTATCTGCGGGAGCACTACATAGTCTCGCCTTGACCAGCCACCGGTAGACGACTTCGGGACATTGCTATTCCACGGGTACCCACCGGACCTAACTTGACCATGCTTCCTGGCCCGTTTCATAATCAAGGCATTCCAACTAAGTATCGAGAGTTTGCCGTGGACACTGCACTAATTCCGACTCTGCATGTCAGCTGGCGACGGATGGTATTGCTCAAAGCAGTATCCACTGGCATGCTCGGAGGAGTTTAACAACTTATTAGCACCCTGGATATGCTCGATTCTGGTTAGTAGCTTGTATATGTTTGAAATCCGAAGACACCGCTACAGCTGGCTGTTTAGGGAGGGAGGGAGGGGGGGGGGGGGGGGGGGATATCTTGGTGCTGTGGAGGCTCTTCTGGACGCGGGAGCCGATGCTCACTATCGCCCTTCGGATTGATTGAGCCCAAGAGACACAGAGACGGTGTTGTCTTAGGCAATATTACAATGCAAGTTTTAGATAGCGAAAGTCATCCTAGATCACAAGGCTGATCCAATACCGGTATATATCAATGCACCTTTAAAGAAATCCTCCAGTCTCATGCCCGGACCGACAACCCTTGGCTTAGGCTGTTTTGGCAGAAATGCTTGACTGTGTTTATTTATTGCTGGAGTACGGGACTAAGCTTGATGGTTAATTAACGCACAGTTGATGTAGTAAAGCGATGTGGACATTTTGCGGCAGCGCATCTCCTGTTACAATACTATGTCAGGCCTCGTATATTAGATGTCGATAACGAGACGTTTTTTGAGTCGTCCTGCGAGTATCCGCTATGCGAACGATACCAAATGGAAGTGGCCCTTTAAAGAGGAAACTAAATCAAACCAAGGTCCACGATATCGACCAGCCATCTCCACGTCTTACTGCCACGCTAGAAAAACACTAGTTCGGCACTATCCTAGCTTGTTCCCTGCCACCGGTACTTCTTGCTTCTTTGATTCGTAGTTGAGCCCCTCATGGAGAAATAGAGAAGCTGATCAAAAGAGTGTGATTGGTAGTGGTAAAGATGATGGAGAGCCTACTCTGTTGTACCCCTCTGAGTGCTTAGTGCCTTCCATACGGTGCTGTACCTTCCAGACCCCAGCTCATGGCTCACAGGTTGCTCTCGCCAGTCGCTTCTAGTGGTCGCTCCTACTAGTCGCTCCTACTGGTCGCTCCTTCTGGTCGCTCCTTCCGGTCGCTCTCCCTTTAGGTTTGTCTTTCTCCAGACCCACCGATGACAAACACCTACAACAAACACCCACACGACCCCACACGCAATTCCCCCACCTCCTCCTCCGCCTTCACCTTTTCCTTTTCCTTCACCTCACCTCGCCTCACCTCACCTGATCCAGCTCAATGCCTAGATCCTGATATCAGACCAGTCTACTTCCATGTAAGCACTTGGTCCTGTCCTCGGCAGTACCGGGAGCATCGCCATCGACATGTCCTCCTTCGTCCTCCCCGGCCTCGCCAACCGCGGATGCGCCGTTTGCGGCTCGGGATCCGGACTGCAGCACTGCGTCGGCTGCAAGGTCGTCCGCTACTGCGGCGTGGCGCACCAGAAGAAGCACCGCCCGGAGCACAAGGACGCCTGCAACGCCATTAAGGCCAGCCGAGAGAAGCTCGCGACGGAGGAGGCCGCTCTACGATCCCGCCCGCGCAACTGGCTGCCAAACCTCTTCGAGGACGGGGTCGGCCATTTCTATGGCATCCTGGAAACGCGCGATTATATGAGAGCGCGCTGTGCCGCCGCCCACGACCTTCTCTGCGTCGACACTGTCCAAGCCGTCGAGGCTGCTCTGGACCACTTTATGGACATGCTGCGACTCTGTCGATCCGACAACCTGGGCGTGCGAGACATCGTGCCGGGTCTGATGCTGCGCCTTGGCCGTGAACAGGAGTGCTACGACTTCCTCGCCTGGTGGGCTCTCGTCCCCTGTGACTACAACTGGGGTGATACTGATCTGCCCTACATGGACGTCCGCAACGCGGACCCTTTCGCGCCCATCGCCATGTTCCACACCGGCAATCTGAGTCTCACCCAGCTTGTCTGCCTCACTCTTCTGAAGATCCGCCTGCGACTGGACATGGAGCGATACGACCCGGAATATCTCGATCCTGGTGCGCCCTGGCCCTCGAGCCCCGACACTACACTACACGGGCCGGTCGGCAAGCTTGTGCGGAAGAAGATACAAACCATCGATAAATACGATGTATCGGGAATCGTCGACACGCTGCAAGGCCAGTGGCTCGAACTCGCGAGAATGGTGCACGAGCAAAACCCGTACTTCTGGGATGCCTTGTTCGAAACGACGGATCAGAAGCCTACACTCCCGGCCTCCTGGTACACTCACGGCTCTGTCGAGGAGGCGCAGATGGCATTGTACTACAGCCAGGCGGCGTGGGAAGAGAGCGAAGATGCCATGGTCTTGATCGAACCGGAGATCGTTCAGCTCACCGCTACCGCCGCTGCCGCCTCCGCAGCACCCGCGGGTAGAACCGGCGCGCCAGAGAAGAGGAAGGGCAGCGGCCAAGCCTTCCCCACAAGATTCATGCCCCCGTCGCCGGTATCACATCCAGCCGAGCTCTTCCCCGGCTCGCACATCGGCGCGGGAAAGAAGCGCCGGTTCGTGTGTCGCACCGATCGAGCCAGGATGCTCGTGTACGTCGACGGGGCCTGCCGGGATAACGGGGGGCAGATTCCCAGGGCGGGCTGGGCCGTCGTCAATCGGCCCGAGGGCCACGACGACGACGATAGCTGCGCCCACATCCTCTCGGGCCAGCTGGAGCGCAAGGGGCCCTTCGGGGACGAGAGCGTGGCGACCAGCAACCGCGCCGAGCTGCGGGCCGCCATCGCCGCGCTGCGACATGGCGACTGGAGGGCCGAGGGTTTCGACGGCATAGTCATCGCGACCGACTCCTCGTATCTCGTTGACGGCGCCACCAGCTGGGCGAAGGGCTGGGTGAAGAAGGGCTGGACGAAGGCGCAAGCACGCGGCCAGGTGAAGAACAGAGACCTGTGGGAACTGTTTCTGGGCGAGGTGGAGAGGTGGGAAGAACTCGGGTTGGCTATCGAGCTATGGAAAATCCCCCGGGAGTTCAACACGATCGCGGACGCGGCAGCCAAGGCGGCAGCCGCCAGCGAGCAGACCGGCCCACTCGACTTTGAGGGAGGAGATGTCATCGGTTCTGTCACTCAGCGAGACCACCGCGTCCTCTGCTTGTGTCTCGACTATCCGCAAATGTTCGACGAGCTATACGGAAGCCTCATCTCCCGCATCACGTCCCGGGTGCCGATGGACCGCGTCACGACGCAGGAGGCCGCCCTCGCCATACTGGACCGGCAGCGCCCTCCGTCTGTGATCCTCGTCGCCGACGGCGCCATCACAAACCGCACGAGTCTCTGGCGCCGCATCGTCGAGCATCTCCATGACGGTGCCACCGTTGTGCTGGCCGCCAGCTTTAGCTCCTTCGCGACCGGTGGCGGCTTTGCTCGCTGCTTCGCCCTTGCCGGCCTGTCCTGGACGCGCGGGGGCTACCACCGCACCACCGTCGCCGTGCGCCCCGGCGCCGTCGGCCCCCAGCGCCTGAGTCTCCTCCCGCGCGCGTATAGCGCCAAGTCCCTGTACGTCGAGGGTCCGGCTTCCGAGGATGTCTGGTACGCGACCGAGAAAGGCGAGGCGGCCGTGGTCTTCGCCCAGGTCGGACGCGGCCGGCTCGGCTATATCGGCGACGTGAACGGCGAGCAAGGCTCCGAGGCAGCCGTCTTGGCTATGTGTGGGCTCTTGACGTGAAGCAAGGCCTCTTGAGGTGAAGCAAGCAGGTTGCCTCGCAGCAAGATATGGATGTAGGAGGGATGGCTTAATTGCTATGTCACTGCAATGCATCACCATGTTGTCGCAGATCTTTGCTCACCCCTCGCGCATACATGCTTGCTTGCTGGGGGAGGCTGTATGTATTACTAAGGAGGGTGACGTGAGACCCCCAAGCTACCAAGCTGTGGCGTATCTCTGAACAGATACGAGCTGTAACTAATGTATAATATCTTTCGCGGCGTCGGGATAGAGCTGGGAGGTGAGGCGGCAAATCCTCCTACTGTATGGCTGCACATGTTAGAAACGTAGAGGAGAGTGCATCCCGATCCACAGACTCCGTCGGATTTCGGAACAGCGGGGTAGACGAATGGCGGGGTAGCGCGACCAGATGAGATGAGATAAGATGAGATAAGATTAGATCGCGTCAAAGTGCGGGGCAGGGCTACGAGATCAGATTAGATTAGATCGGCGAACATCCAATGTCACATCCGCAGGGACGCTATATTTCCAAAGGTGCATCCCCTGCGCAGTCTTAGCAGCCTCCATTGTAGCAAGCATTCCCACATCCACTATAAAGGAAATCAAAGTAAACATTATATTGGTTAAGACATTTTTATTAAACACGACGATCCTTTTGAAGAGCCTTGTGGTGTGAAGCAGTCAGTAGAGGGAAGCGCCTCGTAGCCAGGGTTTGCGCTCGTTGGGCTTCATAATCTGCTTCATAGTCCAGTCGCCGGCATTGGTGGCCACGACACTGCATCCGAGCATTGGCGTCGGCTACTTGACACAGTCGTTCTGGTTTTGGCCGTGACCATGACTTTATGTCAAGTCTTCAGGATGTGCAGGAATAGCATTTATCTGTCTAGAACAGGAGTCGAAGAGGCGGCGTCCATCTCATGCAGGGGGTTGCCTAGGTCGTTGAGGGCTGCCTAGGTTTCGCTTAGCGGTCTGGGAAAGGGAAGCATCTTCTGGCGTTATGTATACCGTTTACAATCAATTTATATTCTGGCTCTGATGTTCCTCACTGGTAGCTCCCCACCTCTCGCGATCCATGTTCGGCGACCAGAAGGGTATATCCTCCAACGACTTCCCTGGCAAAAGCTCGTTCGACCTTGACAAGTGGCCTACCCATCCATCTCGAAATGCAACCACCAGGTGTCCGTCTCTCCACTAAGGATGCCGAGCCTAGTAGTGACGGGAGCAATGGCGACTCGAACCCGAAGAATGTGGTTCCCATTCAGGTATCTAGCAGCCGGATGCTTTAGCCTAGAAGTTTACAGCCCGCCCACTGTGCTCTTCTTGAGAATACCTATTAGACCCCTCGCGCGGTGCAAGCACGCCCCCGAGCACAGCGAGAGCCTGCAGACTTTTCAATGCTCATAGTTCCTTTATCTGGAGACAGCACACACAACCCCCTCGCCCACAGTACGAAAGACGGATATCCCCGATATCGAATTCGAAATTACCGGTCCACTCTGGTGGCAGTTATAGCTCGGCTCGATGGGGAGGACAACGTGCAAGTCTACCTGTATATTGCGTAAGGACAGGCGTCCCCTCTTACTAAAAACCGGTTACACATTCGATCTAGTCCGCAGACGTATTATCCTTTACAACGTTCACTGGGACGTGGCCGAGGATAGAGATGCGACGAAGATTACTGCGAAGACCTTATCCGGCTGCGCCGCTAGTCCTACTTACTTAGTGTTAATAGGTATTTCTCGGGTGCGGCTTAATAGCGCATGGGAAGCTTGCTAGATCCAAATCCGAGCAATGGACCATAAGTTATGCGAGGTACTTAGACTTGGACTTCTTCACCCCAATTACAAGGGTGATTATTCGTGCTTCTGCTGTCCAGCCTGGGCTTAACTCGCCACAGGACCAGCCCGGAATACGTTTACAAAGGTGCCAAAGTGTCCCAAACCGTCACCTCCAGGTAAATAAATGGTAAGGTCCGGGTTTGAAGCAGGATAGCGAGAGACCGATGGGCATCGAGCACGGGGTAATCAGGGTCGGTAACAGCCCAGAATGCGAAAATGGGAACACAGGTTTACATACATCACTCATGGTCTTCTGGAACAATCAGGCTAGACGTATATAATAGTTAAGAGGCAACAGCCCACCGTATCGACGGGCAGCGCGGTATCAAGAGGTACACGGTCAACGCCGGTTCTGACTTTGCCAGAGTGTGACCACGCCACCGTCCACGCATGTCCCCTCTCAGGATACCGGGTCTGCCTCTCCCACGGCCAACTGGGCCTGTTTGTCGCCCAACCTTCCCTCCCTCCATACGTGCACAATGCTCAGAGCCCGGGGGGGGGGGGGGGGGGGGGGGGGGGGGGGGGGGGGCGGTTCGGCACGCCGCATTTACCCATGAGCTCGAGGTGGGAATGTCTTCGTTTATTTCCTCCCATTCCCCTTTGATTCCTCGGCCGCTCACTCTGCCGCCGCCGCCGCTGCTGCCACAACCGATAATTCGTGCGACAGCAGGTGTGCACCTGCCCTGCTTTCCTCGCCGCAGCGCGCCGCGTTGCCCAAGCCGTGGCCCTAGCGGGGGCAGCGCGGGGATGTAGGCGGAGGCGGAGGCGGAGGAGGGGACGAAGGCGTGAGCGGAGAAGGGAGAGGAAAATACCGCCGCCGCCGCCGTCGCCGCTATCGGGGCACGTCATCGTCACCATTACCACCACCGTCGCTGTTCTGCGTGATAAAATCGGCTCGGCTATGCTGTCGAAGCGTGGTGGGTCGTATACGCGTTAACGAAGCGGGGGTGTGCAATTTCCCGGTAAGTTTATCTAATAGTTACAGGGAACCAGTTTCTTAAGGAAACAGCGCAAAGTCCAGATCGCTACCAGCGATCACATGAACAAAAGAGAAGACTCCAAGTGCTTGGGCAAGTCACCTCTTCCGCGTATGCGCCGCTGGATTGGTCCCAGGAGCTGACCGGCCGTGGCAATTAGCGGCAAGGGTTAAGAAGGCCGTAGAAAGTTCGGCTTTTTCTTGCTTGAAGGGTGACCGCCGTGGTGCTGCCCCTTGCCACGACGCCCATGCTCGGCTGGAGCGTTGAATCCCGCTTGCGGCTTGATAGAAAAAATGTATCATTATCGGGATCTTCGACACTCGGGCGATCACGGAGTATCAGGTCCGCCGGGATGGCCACAGCTTCACTGAGTGTTTACAATGCCATGGAATTGCGGGAAAAGCCCGGCAGTAGACAGCATCGGTAAGGTCGCGGGGCCACAGGGCGCACACGACAGTAGAAGAAGGAGAAGGTGGTCGTCGTCCGGGTTGGTGAGACCCACGGCCTTCTACACGCCCCTGGCGGCCGCAGCCGAGCGCAGTCGACGTCTGGTCGACTGGGTGCGCGGCGGCTTTTAGGAAGACCCGGGGCTCGTGCTCCGTCCCGTAGACTGCCTTACGTAGACCGCCTTATACGCATACGGCCGATGTCCAAAACCTCTCGATGCAGAACCAGAAGGAGGTGCTGATGCTGTCGGCCGATGCCATCGCCCCCGTCCGCCCATCCGCCCGCGGTCCAGCCCTACCGCGGCCCCAGCGTGGAGGATGGGCTCCTGCCAGCCACAGCTCAATACATCGTCTGCCTCGGCGCCAGTGACCGCCCGTTGATCAACCATGGCGCATTGGCGCCACGAGACCGACGGCCGTCCTTGGCTGACTGACTGACTGGCTGGCTGGCGAGATTCTCGGAGTCTGTGCTAATCATCGGCAAGGTGCTGATGCTCGACGATAACACGACGGCGTTGCACGTGGCCGAGTTTAAGGTGCTCATCAACCTCTTAGCTTGCTAGTTCTGCTAGTAGTGAGTGGTGGTCTCTGCCGGCCGCTCTGTTCTGCCTCGTGCGGCACTGGCATGCTGGCGCTGAAAAGGGGCGAGCGTGTCCATATACCTGTGGCACGATAGCATGTCCGGGGTCATGTTCCCGGCGCTGCAACCGCCGTGTTCAGCTGTATACGTGGCTATTGCGCACATGTGTCAGTAACTGTACATTTTGGCAGTTGTACATTTTGGCAGTTGTACATTTTGGCAGTTGCACATTCTGGCAGTTGCACATTCTGGCAGTTGTACATTCTGTCACCTGTATATTCTGGCAGTTGTACATTCTGGCAGTTGTACATTCTGGCAGTTGTACATTCTGGCAGTTGTACATTCTGGCAGTTGTATATTCTGGCAGTTACACATTTTGGAAATTGCACATTTTGGAAATTGCACATTCTGGCAGTTGCACATTCTGGCAGTTGCACATTCTGGCAGTTGCACATTCTGGCAGTTGCACATTCTGGCAGTTGTGCATTTAACCAGCCGTACTAAGTAGTCCCCTTGCTTTTACTGCTGTCGATGGTCTTATTAGAGGAGAAGGAGGAGCGGCGAGCGTGCGCGGAGAGTTGCATAAGGTGTCGCCGGCACCCAGAAGTGCAAGGCCAGAACCGGCGATGCTCTGTGCCCACCACACGGCCGGGTGCCAGTCACGTCGGTCGTGGAGGTGGTGAACAGCTGCCACGGCGACCAAGGCCCAGAAGGTCACGGCGCAGCAGCGATGAGCGCATCACCGTTTACAGCGTATCGTCCTATATCTTCGACCCGCGCGTAATCGAAATGAACACGACGTCGGGCGGCATTGACGGAATCTGGCCACTCTACTTGTTTATGTGCGCCTTGAGTGCTTAGTCGAGCGCTATCGTTTACATTGGCGTGTTGGACGGAGATGGGCACCACTCATTTCCACGTTCTGCACCCTCGTCCGGACCCGCCTCCGTAACAGTGATGGAAGAAGAAAACGGACCCTAAATATACTTACTGACCGTGACGCTGTCTTTGGCGACTTCGCGGAAGGTGAGGTGACCCTTAGGGAACTTTCGCGTAGTGTGGCTATCGGTCCACGTAGTTTTAAGTGATGCCAATCTGCGAGCCAGCCGCGAAATGACTGGCATACCTCGTGCCCTAAGCGGGAGGGTGGGTCCCGTCGACGGTGACGCGGCCCGAGACTATGGGGGAAGGAATGCGCCGGGCGAGTCGAATTTGGCACCTTTTGCCTCCCAATAAATGTAGAGGCAATTTGCAGGCCTTGCTCTCGGCCGGCCCCGTCCCGCTGTTGCGACCCGCCTGGCGCGCCGCCGCCCGGATGTCGTTCGACCCCGAGGCCGCCGCCGACCTGTTCGCCGACCCGGTCCTTGCCGTGGTGACCAGATTAACCTTCTTCACAGCCCGCGGTATGGGCGAGGACGGATGCCGTTCTCCTGAGACAGGCTAGCAGCCACCCGACAACCTGATCGCATAGACGTAACATCGACTGGCGAGGCCGACGCGTCCCTAAAAATCCTTTCAAGGCCGACTATCCGGAGCGCCGTCATGGCCCTCTTTACTGTCCGTCATCGTCGAGAGACCTTGCCTCTTCCCTGACTTCTGCAGAGATCACTATCCTCGGGAGGCTGTACCGCCGACTGAAGCATCCTCCAGGATAACAGGTAGTTAAGCTGCGAGGCTGCGTGGGCGAGTAGACCCTTGGGGGCGGAGCCGGCATCCCAGTCGTCGTTGCCCTCTTCGCATAAGGACGAACCAGCCGGCACTGGCCATCGCTGTTAGTGTGGATTAGCCACGGTGCCAAGGAGGCTGGTACACACCCCACATCAGGACCGTACATATACATACATCTCTCACCCAGCGGTTAAGGGGATTAGAGTAACTAATACAATATACATTCTACCCACTCACCTACTCTACTTCAACAATCGCCGTCGCCACGTTATCGTACCTGCTGGCGCGCGAGCCCACAAGGACCGCACCTCTCCAGATTCCATAAAGGTCCCTCATAGCGCCCGGCCTCGGCGACGTGCCGCGCGGCGACAGGCGAGCGCGTAGGCCTTGTAGACAACAACGCCAATCTTCCACCGCATACTTGAATGGTTTCTTGGAAAAAAGGCTCAGCGCGCCTCCCGCGAAGGGAGCGGGTGTCGGCCCAGGCGAGGCAGGAGAGCGGGCTTCTATACGGCCATTCTACTTGGCACACCTGTTTCGTATAAACGCAGATATGATGTTGCCAGCGTGTGTAAGCTGGTTTCAAGGAAAAAGATTAATCGAATACACCACGTGGCAGAAGCAACTTTGATATACCGGTAGTAGGATGCGGATGAAGTCGTTGAAGACACGTAACTGCACCCGGCTGGCGGATTGCATGTTTCAAGACGGGAATGGCTGACTGATATGACTAGCTTTTCAAGATTACGAACCGGCGCAGCGTTGGCACACGCCAAGAACATGAAGGCTCTGCAAATGCGATCAGGAAAGCGGCGCAGAGCTGAACGCGCACATCGGAACTTTTATTGAGTAGTCAGTGAGTGACCTTGCATCGTGTTCTTACCAAGGGTCTATGCTTTTACCAATGACTTAGGTAGGTACGGATCCAACCGATAGCCATACAACAAGATCTGCGCCGCTGTGAACATAAGCTTTCATCGAGACCCGTCGCTTACACCAGGCATCTCGGCTCTGCAAGCCGAGCTGTGAGGAAGATGATCCTTAAGAGACCCGGACGAAGGAGACGAGGTGGGAGATCGGGAAGAGGCGTAGCTAGAGTGGTGATGAACTCGGGTAAGTGTGCTGCTTCTAGAAACAAGGTCACTGTTGAGAGAACTGCATGAACTAGTTCTACTCTGCGTGCCTGCCCGGCAAGAACCCTATCCCGATACGAAGCTCACCTTCCTTTGCTGGTAGATTTGGTCGCCGTCTCCGCTGGCCCGTTCCATGCTCCGCACCACAGCTCCCAACGGTGATACGGCCCTCGACGGCGCCAGCCCGCCACCGGCGAGCTCCTTATCCTCTAATCCTCGAGTCACGCACGGAGGCGAAAGCCTTAGAGTCCTTTCCGTCGCGCGTTCCTTACGCGAGTCTGGTGCGGTCCCTGTCTTATAATAGGCTTATCGTTTACTTACAACCTGATTGCTCTAGAATGTGGGTGCGTATCAGACTCGATTCGAATTGAGTGGAATGTGTGAAGTAAAGAGGAAGCATAGCCAACTGAGTGAGCATTTCCTACTCCGCCGGTCGCCGGCACCCAAGGTTATTAATGTGACAACGTCGCTTGGCAGCATCACCAACACGCTGTCCAAGCGCTAGCATTTGTCGTGATGCTTCATCAAGTGTAGCATAACAGGTCAATAGACGGACGCTGGCGCGACCTACGCGAGGACCAAGAGCACGCCAGGCGACTCGAGCGCGAGTGCAAGAAGACAGGCGTCAAGGTGAGCTGCCTGTTGACAGGTACAAAACAGCAGACCGCTTTGACAAGAGGCCCGTGTGCTCGCCGACCTACTGTTCTTGGGATTTACCACCCTGCCGGGCCACCGCACCCTCGGCGCTCGCTGCATCGATGTCCGGGCGCGCCCGACACTATCTACTATGCCTGCGAGCCTGTCTTGCTGGAAACCCTCTTCCGACGCGTAATGGGGATCCTATACTTGGAGAGCTCGAAGATTATCTATTAGAAAGCTAGAATGGCAAGTTTCGAGTGGTAAAAATGAGACGCGCGAGTGGCGCTGCCACCGCGCAGGTGCGGCAGGTGTGGAAGGTGACGCGCTCAAAGTCGGAGAGGAGCTCGTCGTGCGATGCGTCTAGCGCCTGCACCAGCGAGATGGAGTTCGCCCCGTTAGGCTGCTGCTGCGTCCTAGCGGTGGTTGTTGTTCCGCACTCGCGTTTATTGCTCGGGCGGATGCGGCCAACTTAATAAAGACTTTATGAGGAGGTCCCGTTAAATCGGGACTCGGTCCTACCTTAGGACATGTCTGAGAGGAAGGGTGGTTCTTTTAGCCCACAGGGTTTCCGAGTACTTTCGATAGGCTCTCCACCACCACCATTTACACGGACGTTGTAAGCTCGATCTGGTCTTCTTCGAGCAGTATATCTTGCTTTAATCGATTAGCAGCCTGTATAGCAAAACATCTCGCCCCGGCGACTTTATCGCATAAACAGCAACTGCCGAAAATACCCAATCGAGCTTAAATTCATTATTATAAATCATTATCGCGTGGAGTGAATAATTATGCTCTCCGGCCCGGTCTGTTTTAATCTTCCTCTAATAGGTACCTCGCGCCTGGCAAGGTGGCCGTCTCTTCCCATAGCTTTTGGGTCCATTCGGTTAAGCATCCGCTCCGTTAGGTTGTTAACTAAGCTGCGGTCGGCTAGGTCCTCGGCCAAGCTGGGGAAAGAGAATGGATTCGTGAGCCCGAGACGACTACCCGGATTCTCCTGGCTTTCGAGGCAGAGATAGCGGCATGCGCGTGACTTTGTGCCACTCACGGATAAACCTCAGGCAGAAGAAAAACGGCGAGACTAAGCCCGCCGCTATGGAACTATAGAGTAATGGCCAACCCGTGGCTGCTAAGGCAGAGCTGATTGGCACGACGGCCAGCTAACACAATCGGGGAACTGGCGGAGATGGCCCCGTTGGCCGCCTCCCCAACGGGACGGGCCATTACGAGTTGAATGGCACCACTAAAGGGGAGAAGAAGGAGAACGGTGCACCTCTCACCAGGGGAAAATAGGACAAGTAGAGCATACCGCAGCAGCAGCCCGCGACAGCGCTAGCAAAAGCAGAACTGCCAGCAGAAGAACTATAAGCAGGACCAGAATCAGTACCCCTCCCGGCGCGCCGAGCAGACCACCACCATCACTATCGCGGCGGCGGCCGCCGTGAGCCTCACCGGGTCGCTGCCGCTAATGCAAGACATGCTAGCCTACGACGCCGAGTACGCGGCGTGGCGGGGCACGCTGGGCAATAGCGCTAATATGCCGGCGTACCGGACCGCGCTCGACTTCCGCGCCTTTTACGATATGACATGGTGCTGCACTTCCTGCGGCCGCGGTCGTACGTTAACGTCGAGATTTTGCTCGTGCGGATAGCGTTCGTTGGGGAGGCAGCGGCGGAGGGTGCCAATGGTGCGAATGGTGTGAATGGGATAAATGGCTGTCGCAGGAAATATAAGCGCTAATGATGCCACGGCTGTACTAAGCCTTGGCCTTGGCTTTTGCCGTGATAATGGCGTAGGGGTGAAAGGGGCGAGTGGGAGTGGGAGTGGGAGTACGGGCCGCCCGCCGCTGTTGTGTGTCCATTGTGGTGGACTTGTTGCCGGGAGTGTGTATCTGTATGCGAATGTGCTGGCGAACCTGGCGGCGCGTAATGGTGTTGATGGTGAGTCGAACCAAGCCACCCATCAAGCTCCGCCGGACGTCCATTTATCCGCTCTACGAGCGTCCATCCGTTCTCTCCATCAAAGGCCCCATCGCAACCAGCATCACCAGCCATACCCGTCTCGCAAACCAAGAGAGCAGTCTGGGGCATAAGTTATGTTACCGCCTAGCGCCCGAGAACTCAGCCCCGATAGCAGCAGAGGACTGACTTCTCTGAGGCGCTCACGCACCTGCGCGCACACGCGGCCGAGCTCAACTTCGACCCCGCGCGCATCGGCCTGATGGGCGACAGCGCGGGCGGCGGGCTCGCGGCCTCGGTCGCGCTGCTGGCGCGCGACCGCGCGCTCGCCCACCCGCCGGGCCTCGAGCGCCTCGCCCTCGTGTACCCCATGCTGGACGAGCGTCTGGGCGCGCGTACGGCAAAGAAGACGCGCCGCGGCAGCCGCCTCGCCTCCTTCGCCACTCTGTCCGCCGACACGGCCGCCGTGTGCTGGGACGCGTACCTCGCCGACGCGACGCGCCGAGGGAGCAAAGAGCAACGGGACCGGTACCGGAAAACAGGGGGGTCAGAAAGGCACGGTGGGGAATTTAAAGGGTAGCGCCGGGGGTCGGGACGTCGTCAACTGGGCTATGGAAGGTACACCGTACAGGAAGGCACGCAGCACACTGAGGGGTACAAAAGCAAATTCTGGTGGGGGACTGGGAGTAGGCTCTCCATCATCCTTACCACTACCAAATCACACTCTTTCGATTCTCCTTTCTATCTGTCGTCGGGCTCGCGGCGCTGGTCCCCGCAGGCGCGGAGGATGTAGCCGGCCTGCCGGCCACGTACATCGAAGTCGGCGGGCTGGACGTGTTCCGCGCTGAGTGCGCGGCTGGCGGCTGCGGATATCGCTGTCGAGTCAGTCGGGCTGTGGTGGAGGGCAATGGGACAGTGTACCTGGACAGTGCCGCACGGAATAAAAATATGGCACATTTCTGCCATATCATCCTTCCGTGCGACACTGTATTACTACACTGTACACGATAGTGGGGAAATCTTGCTTGCTTACCTTTGTTCTTTCGCGACGAGTACCGCGCGGGTTCGACGACACGGAGGGCGTGGGTGTTCCAACCCGCGCGTGTGAGGAGCGCGCGTGGGAGGAGCGGGTGCGGTGGATTCGCGCCTGTGAGGGAGGTAAGTGGAGGGGGGACCTTGTATGGGTGGGATGCAGGTTGGGCGGGTGTTTGAATATTGAGAGGATGTCTAGGCCGATGCGATGGGCTGAAGGGTCAAATACCGGTAGACTGCTCTTGTCGGTTTGCTCGCGTCCCCCGTCCCGAATATATACGCGCGTTTTGCCCAGGCGCCCCCCAGCTCGAGCGAGGAAGAACTCTACGACATGTCCAGCAGTTCTCCGCAATCGCCCCCGTCCGACCTACCTAAGCCGTACAAGCGAATAAGATCCCAGTTCGCTTCGGCCATTACGATTCGGATTATGCAGGTGAACTTCGTGATTGAGAGAGTTAGTGACGATTCGTGGGACAGCGAGTACGAACGCCATCTCATCCAGCCCTCCTTCACGTATCCCAAATCAGATCGATCCCCACCGCGACGCACCGAGATCGACCCAGCTGTCGTGGCCGGTGATCAGAACTACTTCATATACTTATATGACGACATGGATGAGGAGGACGACTTCGCAGGGAACCTGAAGAAGCTTCGGGAAGAGCGACGCATCAGGCGGACGAAGTCCGGGGGCATCACCAGTTCTTTGAAAAGAAAGAGGAGGGTATCTCAGAGTCCAGAAGCGCTCTTCTGGCCAGACACACAGGTAACGTGACAGTTTCTCTATCGGCTCCGTCTAGGCTTATACTCCATGGGAAATGGTACTAGGATGACAAATACCACAGATCATCTTCCACCACACCAACGGTTGAATGCCATCTTCCACTGTTCGTGCCTCCTGATTTCCTTGCCAACGGGCTTCCGCTCAGCCCATTCGCTGGTGTGAAAGATGCTCATGCGCTGCCCTTCGCTCTCGACCCAGTGTACCATGGCCCTAACAACGGCCTCAGGCCAGTACCGCGGCTCTGTAAACCGACTTCGTGCAGACATGGACCGGAACAGCCCCTCGTGATGGCTTCTCCACGGTCTGGCAAACGGCAACACGGCCAAGCTACCGAGGGCTCCAATCTCCTCGGCTATCCGCTCAGCTTCCTTGCGAAGCAACTCTCGCAGACGCCTTGCCCTCGTCGCGCGTTCTGCGTCGCCCAATGTCTCTGCTAGATACTGCACCGGATCGATGAGGCGGTCGCATTGGAAGTTGGTCCGGCTAGAAAAGTGACAGACGGTGTTTCGCAGCGGGATGACGGCTTGTATGGTTGCGTATGCGTACCTCAATTTCGGCCACACGTTCTTCTGGCGATCGATGCGGCCCAGCCATTGGGTGCCGAGGCGGTCGAGATCTCCATATCCAAATAGAACTTCTTCGGGTCCGCTGTACAGGGAGACTCGTGCCTCGTGGTAGTGCTTGTCCAGACAGTGATACAGTATCTCCTGCGCCAGCCTCAGGGCTCGGGCCAAGAGGTTATACTGAATGGAGCTAGGTATGTCGATAGTGAAGATGTCTTCGGTGAAGTCCTCTAACGAAGGGATGGAATGGATAGTGCAGTCTTCAGGCCAGGGGTCAGACCAGGAGGTAAAGCCCTTATCTGCTTCTCGTGTTGCCTTGAGCCCTCTCGCTGGAGCTGTTTTCTTGTGCTCATAAGCAGCGGTGGGGATGAGGTAATGTGGGCTCTTGCTCTCCTCTGTGACGATGGCGCCGTTTTGGTATCGAAACTTTTGGCCGCGTACAGATACTACCCGGCCGTTCGGGTGCATGTCTTTCATCCTAGGAGACGCGTTCGCCTTGCGGTTGTTGGATGCTGCTGTAGGCCTTGCATAGTTGTTGCATGTTCGCGGTTGGATTCTTGCCGTGCACTGCTGCTCTTCAGGGTTGTCGGAAGATCCACTTTCCTCTAGAGGTTCTTGTAGGAGGTTGCGAAGGTGTTGAAGCTCTGTGGCAATCCCGTTTTGCTGGTCCTCGAGTCGCCTGATACGCCGCTTGATGATCTCTCGGCCAGATTCCGGTGAGGTTGCGATCAGCTTCGCCATCTCGAATGTCAAGTTGAGGTTGTCCAAGTCCACATAGGTGGGGACTTGAGGGAGACGGGAAAAAAAAACCAGTGGTTGTGGAATGTGAACGGAACCAAGATGAGTAGAACGAGGACATGAAGAAAACAACAAGAGTGTCGGCGCTGTGATGAGGAGGGGGGTAGATAATAACTACGGGGACGCAAGCGCGTTCACTGTGGTTGTGGACCTCTGCTAGCTACCATTGTTTCTCGAGCAACAAAACGCTTCTATTCACTCACTGTAGGTGTGGACCTCTGCTAGCTACCATTGTTTCTCGAGCAACAATACGCTTCTATTCATTCACCATAGGTGTGGACCTCTGCTAGCTATCATTGTTTCTCGAGCAACAATACGCTTCTATTCATTCACTACCATTGATACTCTAGCAACAATAGACCTTTGTCCATTCACCATCGTCTCCAGGCAGGTACCTGTGTTGATGTTTATACAGAATATCTACGCGTTTAAGTAATTACCGTGTTGAGCTTCCGCCCCTTGGCCAGTAGTCGCCCCCCAGCCCCAAGCTTGTCCACTCTGCTTGGCGCCTTTCCATATATCGTAGCATTCATCTGCATATATACACTCCCGGCTTCCCGCCAAAGCGGCAGTGATTTTGATTCGCCACATGCTCGAGTGCTTGCGCGCGGATGTTTGCCGCGGCAGTATTACCCCCAGCCAGCTAGCTTAATCCGCCGAGGCTGGACATGATGTATTATAGTAATGGGGGCTTCTCCAGGCTTTACACCTTGATTAGTAGCCCTTTCTCTCCTGTTGCCTTCCTAAGGCTGTATTCGGTCGTGTGAGATGAATCTTCAAAGCTCTTGTACAGGGCGATCTCGGTCACGTTATCGCGTAGCACGCTCTTGTGCCAGCTTCATAGCAGGAGGTGCTGCAAGAAGCCGCTGATGGGCAAGGAGAAGAGCGCTGGGAAGTCTGCTCGAACTGCAACCCCCGAAGAGCACCGCACACTGCCGGCGGTACTCGACCGACGCCCTCCCCACGCCCCTTCCTCCCATTGCATCTCCCTCTCTCCCTCTCCACCACGTCATGCTTAACGAAAGCCAATCTCCCCTTTACCCGCAGCATTATAGCCCTTCTTACTGAAGTGGCCCAAGTCTCCATAATTGCAGCAGGTTACCTGTGATCTCGAGCTGCAACCGGACGTGCAGCGGCCACATATCAGCTCAGCTATGCGGCCGAAGCTTACTTCTCAACTGTCCAAACAGCCTTCGAGACACTACGCGACCCATATAAGCGTCTGAAGTACGATTAGGATTGTTAAGCAACCTGTATGGATGATACTGGCGCCGCTGAAGAGGCACACATAGACGAGCACTTAGATAACCTGGCGTTGTGAGTACCTTTACATTGGTTCTGAGCCTAAGCTGACACTGGTCGATAGCGGAACGCGGCCCAAAACGTCGATTTGCTACACACAATGCTCAAGACGGAGCAGAAACAGGGCCAAGTTGTCAATAAAAACATCTCTGCCTGCCCCCTTCGAGCCTGCATCAGAGATCAGAGGTACGGGCGAGGAGGTGGCGGTGCTGGTGAACAAGCAAGATTTAGGACAATTGCGCGCTTATTCCCTCAAGTACTTTCTTGTCTTGCCGCGCAGCGACGGCGGCAGCGGCCATACGCGCGCCGCCATGCTCGAGGGCGGCAGCGGCCTGGTCCTCGAGGACCTGCGCTTCGGCGGCGGCGCCGTCGTGCAGCAATAGCAACAGCAGGGACGTGATGGCTTGCCATCTGATTATCCGGCAGAGCACTTGAACAATTCAGAGGTTGGATACTGCATTCGATCCCAACATGGGCTGTGACTACAGCTCCCCGTTGGCCGCTTCTGCCGCTGCTGCCGCTACTGCCGCTGCTGTGTATGGATTTGGCGCCACCGACCATTGCCTGACTTTCTTGATGGAGATCCCTGAGCGGTAGATCGTGCTTGTGGCGATCATTGCCGCCAGCAGGGAAATTGCAAGTGGCCGATAGCAGGTCGGCGTAGAATGGCCGGCGTAAAAAGCCCAGCCGTCTTGATTGTTCACTAACACGGCAGCGGCCTCATCGATGGCTTCGGTCCTCGATGAAGACGGCGCGGAGCAGCCGGGCGACAGAAGAGGTGTCTGGCCCGGTTGCAGGCAGAGATCAGCGACTGAGCAGGACTCATTGGCAGAGGCCTGTGTATGGACGGTGCTATCCCGACGGCATGGAGGCCAGATAAGTATGAAGGAGATAATGTGAAAATAGTTGATTAGCTTCCCAAATGTAACTAGTATCCATGCAGAAGCTCTCTGGGTGGTAGCCCAGCGGCGGGGTTCGTCAGCCGCATGCGCGCAAAGTTTTTGACCTTTTCCCGCACGATGCTGATACCTCGTAATCAGGACCTCCATGGGAAAGTATTTTCTTATCCGCTCGACTCCCTGTAAGCCACAGCCCTGGAGTCGCATCCATCATCGCCTGGATCTGGAACTCGCAGCAGCTCCTGGTGAACCCATCCCCTCCCCCACCCCCCTCCCCCCCCTCTCCCCCCTCTCCCCCCAGAGGTATTGCGTCGTGATCTGCCACCGGAAGAAGCCGCTGCGATGCGCGAGGTAGCCTTAAAGGATAAGCTCGCTAACACCCCCTTAGGGAGTAACCTCCAAGACTGGTATTATGCGGACTATCGTTAACATGAAGAATAAAATCCATAAAAAAAGGAGCAGGAGGAGCAGGAGGAGCAGGAGGAGCAGGAGGAGCAGGAGGAGCAGGAGGAGCAGGAGGAGCAGGAGGAGCAGGAGGAGCAGGAGGAGCAGGAGGAGCAGGAGGAGCAGGAGGAGAAGGAGGAGAAGGAGGAGAAGGAGGAGAAGGAGAAGAAGGAGAAGAAGGAGAAAAAAGAGGAGCAGGAAGAGAACTAAACCCCCGGTTCGGCCGCCGGCGTCGGAGTTGCTGCTGCTGTTATTACTATTGCTGCCGTCCTCGAGCTCGTGCCCTGCACTACAGGGGCACGCCCGTGTCAAAGAGGCGGCGCAGAAGTGTCCTTCTTAGATTCCTACACCGAGGCCACTTACCAAATGCTCCGCTGGTTTATTATCGTGGCGTTCTTGCCGGCGACCGTAAGTCTCACCAACCACCATCACCGTCCCGCCGCGCTCATACCACCGACACGCCGCTCGTTAGAGAGCATGGCTCGGGATGAGGCCGATTGGCTCGGGGTGTTACGACTCTTACTTAAGAACCAGGTCAGCTATCCTGTACTTTTAGGACTATACACAAGGGAGGGCATCCGGCATCTCGGCACTCGAGATTGGCGGCGAGGGCCGGAATACTTCTACAGCATACCGGACTAGGTCTACGAAGAAGAGGTCTTTCCGGGGATGTCCACCAGAGTTACCTTGTTGTATAGCACATCGCTCTCTGAGTGAAATTTGGAAAGTGCTTTATCCTGGGGTCTAGAAAGCCTTTTGCGATTATTACTATTCCATAGAAGTTGAACTTGTCCTTTCCCGCCACTTCTTGTTCCGGATTCTCAGCTCGGCCTATCTCCCTACTTGTCCCAGATAAGCCGCCGCAAACCTCATGAAACTTATACGCTTACGAGCAGGCAGCATAATGCCAAAGCCGCTAAACATGGAAGGGTAGGGAGTGTGAAGCCGAACTAATGCACCGTAGCTCTATTCCGGGTGGCTTTGTAATGTCCTTTTACGTTCCTTGGATAGAGATGGCGAAACGAGACAGGTTAGAAGAGACTATTAAGCGTGCGCCTTAGTAGTAATGGAGTCATTTGTTGCCATTGTGAACTGCAGGCACCAGAGCAGAATGGATTATAACAAGTCCTGATATCAAAAATCCTACCATAGCACAGAATATTTAACCGCGTATGCTGTACGCCGCACCACGTGGGACCAATTAGACTATGGTACACGTACGGCGGTAATTATTTGGCTTATTTATAAGGGAGCGGACGGGACCCCGGATGTATAAGATAAGATCGGGAGCACTGCGACTAGGAGGTGTCGTCGCGTGCTGGATGTCCAGACCGCGTGGCGAGTCGGAAAGAGGAGAAAGGGTGGTTGAGTAAGAGATTGCAATCTGGAACCCATACCTCTGCTGACCAAATCGTCCGGCCTCCCTTCAGCCAGCTAACTACTGCGGCCGAGGCAGTGGCAGACGTGCACCTTACGCCTGGTGTACGTCTGCCACTCCTTCTCGGAGCCCTTGTCCGTGATGATAGCGTAGTTGCCGTGCTCAGATTTCCTTACCACGTTATCTAGAAACCTGGCTGCTAGGTATGGCTCGCCGCCGACTGACTAGATATGCGACGATGCATCCGTACGCCGAGATCACTGATGAACTTGACCACGAGTTCTCGAACGTCGGATGTCGGGTGCTTTTCTGGAGCCCTGACGGAGCCGACTGCGGGTGACCTGCCTTGGCCGATACGAAGTCGGCGCGGTATTTGTGACGGGAGCAAGGATAGGACTTATTAGTGCAGCCCGGTAGCCCTAACGGCGCGCGCGATTTGGCCAGGATAAGGAGTTAACCCGGTGCTAAGTAAGTCTCAGGAGGACGGTAGATCTGCTCTTACATCGAGGGAGGTTGCACGAAGCCGTGGAAAGAAAGCTTACACGGGAGGCCGAGTGGGAAGACTCGGAGTAGGGTGAGGGGCCAGTAGCCCAGGAGGCAGAATGTGCAATTACTAGAACGTGCAACTGCCAAAAATTGCAACTGCCAGAATGTGCAACTGCCAGAATGTGCAACTGCCAGAATATGCAACTGCCAGAATATGCAACTGCCAAAATGTGCAACTGCCAGAATGTGCAACTGCCAGAATATACAACTGCCAAAATATATAACTGCCAAAATATACAACTGCCAAAATGTGCAAGTGGCAGAATGTGCAAGTGGCAGGATCGCAGTCCTCTGGCTGGTTTCAATTGTGGAAACACGGCACTAATTGAGAACAACGACTCGACCAGTCGAGTATGGACAGTCCCAAGTCGAGACCAGAGCCCACTGTCTGACCGTGTGATGTTGACGGTTGAACGAGACGGTCGCGCGGCGCCGTAGCGGCGGCGGCAAGTTCTGGGACGCCAGCACCGACTCCGAGTTCTTACTTTTTGCAGATCGTTCTAGGTGCGAGGAGCCGAGTTGATGGAAGCTGGTGGCTGGGTGCCACATCAAGTCTCAACGCCTTCCCCATCTCCTGCCACTCGCTTTGTTTCCTTTGCTCCAACGCAGCTCACAGTTTACACGGACGTCGTCGGCCTGCCGTCTCGCCGTCTCAACTCCACACCAGAGGAGCGATTAGAGTTAGATCGTTGCCAGCTTGCCGCAGATACTGTTGTATGAATTAGACCAGGTAAGTTCGCCTCACTGACAAGAGCCTGTCTTGTAAGCTGCGACTCGAAATGTGAGTGACCCTGATAGGATCCCATCACGGTGCGACTGTACAAGCGGGTTGTTATCGCTACATACGCTGCGGAGAAGAGGATGGCTAGCGGTAATCACAAGGGAGCGGGGTGCGGGGTGCGGCGACAAGGATCACAACATCCCTGGCCCTGGCTGAATACCGTATGCGGATGAACCAGGATTCGACTGGTCAATCAGGATTTAGTCGCGGCCTCGGAGAAGTTCCGGTGTGTGGGGCTGACGCTGAGGCCCCACGAGCAGGTAGAGGTACCTGCGCGTTCAGGGGTCTGTGCCTGCCAGCATCCGCAGGTACAATTGCCCCGCTCCCTCACAGCTGCTCCATGCTGGCGACAAAGCGGTCGAGCTGCTAGACTCTCGATCGGCCGCCTGTCTGTTCGGCCTCTTCGGTACAGATCTCTGAGATATGAGAGGGCGAGTTATTATGACAGGCGAGGCAATGCTGCTTGCAATGGGTCGCACCTAACATTCTGTGCCAGCTAAGCAATTTATGAAGCGCTTCCACGCGAGGTTGATCGCCCACGTGATATAGTGTATACACGTGCACGCGATCAGCATCAGTTCCTGTACCGCAGTACACGCCTGGTAAAACCCGTTACGTGCCTAACGGCCTCGCGAATATACGAAGGAGCCACCACCACCGGACGTCTCGCGCCCCAACCACCCCGCTCCTCACGTCATCTTATCTGAGCCAGCACAGCACCAGCAGGCCGATGCCGATGGCTGTGAGCTCCGGGCCACGGTCCCCCTTGCCGTACTCCATGTTGTGAGCGAGCCGCCCTCCTGGATGGTTGTGGGCGAGCGAGCGTCACTTGGTGGTGAGGAGATGCCGGCGCACGTGTTCTACCACGAGCGTGGTCGCGCGGCCGACTGCGCTACTGAGATGCTGTGGTGTTATGTATAAGACAAGGAGGGTGGGAGAGGATGGAGGATGGAAGAACTCGGGGAGGGAGAACTCGTGGAGGGAGAACTCGTGGAGGGAGAACTCGTGGAGGAACAGCCCGTGGAGGAAGAATTTGTGGAGAAAGAACTTGGAGAAAGAACTTGGAGAAAGAACCCGTGGAGAAAGAGCCCGTGGAGAAAGAGCCCGTGGAGAAAGAGCCCGGAGAAAGAACCCGTGGAGAAAGAACCCGTGGAGAAAGAACCCGTGGAGAAGCCCGCACGTGGAAAACCGCATAGATAAGGTGCCGGCACGCTAAGCTAAAGTTGTAAAGCACGCCTCCTCGGAAGTGCTTTGCAATACCAGCTTTATCGCGCCCTTTGCGCCACTCGCCTACCTGCTCTGCGACATGTATCGGTAGAACTCGACTTGGACGCGAAGCCCGGCCTGGTATTATCAAAATCTCTGCAAATGCAGAAGACTTACGACTAGGCTTCCCGTACAAGAGTGATCTCAGCGACCATGGCTTCGGCTGGTAGTCTAAGACTACCGGTACTTAGCTTCCAAGTGGCCAAGTCGAAGAGCCTGAGAGTCCGGTCGAAGCCCCTGTAATGAGTTCCCGAATTAGAACTTTGGCTGCCTACCTACTTAATTTAGTATAGTGACGATTTTATGGCGAAGGCTTGGGTTATAGAGGCATTGTAGCTGAGGGTAACGCTAAAGTCGCTTTCGTGGCGGCTATCGGGCTTGGAAAACCCCTGCCCTTAATGCGCCATAATTGGCAGGATTCTGCCGATGCCAGCCAGCCAATGTACTAGTGCTAGCCATAATGTGCATGCGCCGCCACAGGGTGCAAGTGCCCACCATAATATGCCACGATGTTTAAGCGCCAGCCACGATGTGCAAGTGTTCGCTATAATGTGCAAATGCCAGCCATAATGTGCAAGTGCCAGAATGTGCAAGTGCCAGCTATAATGAGTTGCTCGGGGAGAAGCGCATATCACGGGGATGGACTAATTGCCACTTGACATGGGCGCGAGGGCTCTACGGATAGCGCAGAAATGGGAGAATATGGACCGAGATGCCATAACCAAGACACGCCCTCAAGTAGAAGGCAGTGAGCTCCTCCCGCAACTACCTAACGCTGTGATGCTGTCGCGATTGCTGCTGCGGCTCGCTCGAGGCGCTTCCTGCTTTGCTGGCGACTTGACGGATATGGGATTATGCCGAATCACTTTCAGACCTACCACAGGCTTAGGCTCTGGCTCTGTCTGAGGTTATCGTAAGCTCCTAAAGCGACGAACTCTGGAAATGGTGTGAGTTAAGTCCCTCCTCTGGCCCGTTCACTCGTGCAGGACACCAGGGACGCCGACCTGGTGCCGGAGCTGGACGTTTAGAAACTTGGCCGGAATATCGAAAAGGGCACTGACGCACACGTCGAGACGTGCAGCCCTTTTTACGACCTACCGTACTCGTGCCGATGCGCGGCGGCTGATCAAGACGATGCAGCATATAATCCATGTGCACCGAGACCTGGCCTTAATACAGGTCGGCGGTGATATAGGGTTATGAACTCATCACACATGCGGTCACAGCACACCTCGATGCCGCAGCTCTAAGGCTGCATATATACAGCAAGCACCTACAAGCCTGCGGTGTCGACCGATATAATTACCGGTGCAGCATGCCAGATAACTAATCCTTGTAAGTTCTGAATCCCGCGCTCCCGCCGCAGCAGTCAGTCGATGGTTAGCTCGAGCACGAGGCTTAGACGAGCTGCAGCCATCCGCGGCGGCGACGAGCGGTGTAAAGCAACCCCCAAGCACGCGACGTCGAGATAGACGTGCGGGTCTCAGCAGGTTCCAGCTTATCGGCGGAACCTTGGAGTGGCTTTATATATTAATAATACAGGTAACTACTCACCTGAGAAACCATCCGGCCGTTTATGGGGCCGGCGAGGTCCTCTGTATTAGGCCGCCGCCGTGTTGGCTCAGGACGAGGAGAGTATAGTTCCAAATATATCGCAAGAGAAACGCTGCGTATGGTTAAAAGCATACCTAAGCAGGCTTATAAGTTATATAAGTCTTCCCAATCTCCTCTACCTTTTCCTTCGGAGGCTGCCCCCGCTCCCCCTGGCGCAGCACACACAGGCCCGCAAGAACCGCACGGAGGCTTGCGCCTAATTAATACATTTCTCTGTCTCCGTCTGTCAGTCGTATCGTTTTTCGTGTTCCGCGGAGCTTATGAGGGCCATGTTCTGAGTAGTGTATGCCTTAGCGTCTTCGTCATCATCGTCACCATTATGCATAGGTCGTCTGACACAGAATTCATCTCCTAAAATAGCTTATTCTCCCTCCAGTATGCGATTGGTTACGTTAGCGTACTCGTTCTGCTGGGGCTGGCTGCCAGATTTTGTTTTCAGATAATAGTTCCGATTCTGGATAGTTGTGACTAGCGAGCTGTTCCCTGTTCCAAATGGATGATCCATGTATAAAATGTCAGCAAGAGGGTGGGGGACTTGAAATAAACTGCTGGCAAAAGGCAGAGCGGACCACAATATCCTTCTGCAGCATTGCGACTGCTTGGCGAGCTGCCATCGCGACTCATCACGATGGCTTCCTCGCCCGCCGACATTGGAGCGGACTCGGGCGAGTAGTGGTGATAATAGCCCGGGTTACAGCGGAAGAAGATAAAGAAGCGGCAATGGTACTGGGCATACGTGCATACGTGTTTTAGCAAGCTTATGGTCGCGTTTCGCCTGGCCGGCCGGCCAGCTGGAGACAGATTAATAACAGTCTCCGGATCCCTGCAGCTAGCAATGACGTCCGTACCATATTCTACCAAGCTGTAGATTTACTTTCGTTACTGATAGCTTAATTAGCCATCCAGAGTACGCAAGTGGCGTTCCAGAGCTCGACGGCGGACGTGTGAGTGCGGTGATTTACCTAGTTTCGGTTGAATGATCGGTATGGCAGGGCGGGACATAAGCTTCACTCGGTTCGATTCTGCCAGAGGTGGTCTGGCAAAAGTGATGGCCAGCCACAATAACCTTTATAGGGTTCGCTGGGACAAGTCCACGAAGGAACCCCATATAGACGATATTAAGAGTATGACTTAGGAAAAGATGGTTATTATAGTGAGGATAACTATCGGTGAATGGAGTGCCGTCAGCTCGTGCCCCTCGCTATCGTCCACGTGCGCCTGGGGAGTATTTCTGGCATGAAGGAAAGACTCTTTCGTTTCCAGATCCGCCCAAAGACAGGCACTCGCATGTTAGCCTGGCTAAAAAAAAAGATCCGCAGAGATAAGCAAACGACGAGCAAGCAACGAGCAAGATAATTAAAAACTCGTGCATTTATGCTATAGCAAGGGGAGGGTCTGCCGCCGCCCGCGCTACTGGCCTGGCTAATACAACCTATGCAAGCACGGGAGGGAAGCACTTATTCTTTAAAATCAAGGCGATCTTGATATCCAGTGGGCTAATGTATTGCTAGTATCTCGGATAACGGTCTTTCGCACGCGTTCCATTACCTGTTTAGCACTAACGCGGTGGCGACGTTCGCCAAGGCCGGAGAGTTACTGGCCGCGACGACGGCGGGAGCGAGACCAGCAGCTTCCTTACCGGCGGCGGGCGCGGCGGCTCTTCCTGCGCGGGGTGCTGGAGTCAATCTTCGCGACTACGCGTACAGGAGTCAAACCTACAGCTGGCTGACCGGATACTCAAGTAGCAGCTCTTTGCCAACGGCTCGCTGCGGGCGCCGAGCCGGTCGAAGCGCGCCTTCTGGCCCGAAGATCAGAAGTCCGTGGCTATGGCTGTGGCTGAGGCCGGCGTCCTTGCGCAGCTAGCGCCGGAGCAGGTGGCCGGCCGTGCGCCGGCTCGCGGGCGCCCGCACTGACTACCGGGCCGCCGGCTGGGGGCGGTGTATTATTGCAGCTGCGGCTGGTTGCAGTCCTCGTTAGAGAGTCGCCGCCGGCGTGGCAGTAGATGGGCATGAAGCTCCGTGCGATTCGAGTCCCACACAATGTTCTGGGGCTTGTCCAGCGTGTACACCGGCCACTCCAGGACGGTCGCTTCTCGACGAAATGCTGACTACCTATTGACGTCGGTAGGTACATTACCATTGCCTTCGCCACACAACTAATCAAAAAATATTCTCAGCGTCGTGATAAAGCATATAAAGCAACGTATCCGAATACGGCAGCTAATAAAGCCGCGGATATAAAGAATGCTGCAGAGCAAAGCCGTATGCAAATAAAGAACGCTGTAGAGCAAAGCCGTATACAGCAAAGGAATATCATCACGGGGTCTAAAAGCATAAGTTAAAGAAGTACGCAATAAAGAAGGGATATGCATAAATAGGAGCGTTCCCTCCACTATAGCTACCACTAAACACACCACCACACCATTATTTAAAACCAGTATAATACTTCTTATAAGCATACCTTTACCTCCTACCTATATCTCCTACTTAACCTGACTTAACCTGTATTACTTACTTAATACCACTATTACAGGTGCCTCCTATTTTAGAGGTTATAAGCCCGGGTTATCCTTTAACCCAGCGTTTATAAAAAATCACAGAAAATCCAAATCACTACCGATTCACCCACTTCCTATACCATTTTATAAAGAATTTTCTCCTCTATTTATGGGTTTACTACTATTCGTCGAACCGGTTCCCCCGAAGCCCGAATACACGAGAAACCCCGGAAATTTTATCGAGCACGAAAACTTTATTTCCGCCTTCGATAAAAGCGATATATTCTTCTGCTTTTATACGCTTTTTAACGGTACTCTTCGCTAAATTCGATATACTTAACTAAACCGAAACGGTTCCCGTAACCGTAATATATTTCCCCAAAACTTCGCCGCGGATTTCTCTTTCTAATACGATTTTATCAACGATCCGGAATTATATATTTAAGAACCCGATTTAGTCGATAATCACGCTATATTCATTAACGATATTATCGGCAGTTTTAACCCCGATATAAGAAAATTCGAAATCGATTTTATAAACCAAATTTTGGATTATTTTAATACTGGTTTCATTAGTGGCGAGGATTTTAAATACGTTTCGTATTCCGGTAATTTACCGTACGAAATCATAATCTCCCACTTTATATTTGTTTTTTAAGAAAACTCTATAAAAACATAAAAACATATAAAAAACAAAAACCATAAAACATATAAAAAACTCTATAAAACCAAATAAAAATAACTTTTTTATATATATGGCTTCCGTTAAAAAACTTTAGATTCCACGCCTAAAAGGAATCGAAGATTACGAGATTTCGGCTATACGAATCGAAGCCGCTTTAAAAAAAAAGGGCTAAAAAAAGTTATTTATAACAATACCGATGATAATATAAAAAAAGAAAAAGCCCTCGGAATAATTAAGTTATTCTGCGATAACGGGCCTCTTTTAACGATTAAATACTATTTAACCGCAAAAAAAGCCTGGGAAAAACTCAAGGAATTTTATAAACCCACTGGTTTTAATTCCGAATACTTATTACTTAAGGAATTATTTAATTCCTTTTTAAGTAATTTCTCTTTTATAGAGAATTACTTATACAAAATTCGGGAGATTATAAACGACCTCGAAAGCAATGGAATTATACTACCATAACAGGTTATTATCATTTGGGTGCTAAATAACCTTAACGATAATTATAATTCGACCGTTTCGAATATTATCTAGTCTTTACGCAAGGATAAAAACTCGTATAATATTAATACGATTTTTGCCTTACTTATCGATGCCTCCCGAGATAATCTTATTAAAGATAACGATAAAATCCTTTAGTTAAATAATAAAAAGGGATTTAAAAAGGGATTTAAAAATAATAACGGTAAATATTACGAGAATTATAAAAAGAAAGGGCATATTTTTAAAGATTATTAGTTCCTATTCCCAGAAAAAAGTCCCGATTACTAGAAAAATAAATCAGATAATAAACGAGAAAACGTTTATAAATTAAGTAATAAGCACGATTATAAGATAAATAAGAAACGACCCGATAAGCACGAAAAGAGAGTTATTCGGGAGAAAAAGCAATAAGCTTTAATCGCTAAGCTCGCTAAATATAACGTAAATACCTCCGAAGAATTATCCGAATTAGAATCCGAAAGAATTAATATAATTAATTCCGACCCGGAAAACAAAGATAATTCAGAAATGGATTATGAATTCGAAGACGTCGAGGTAAATAACCCTATAAAACCCTTAAATAATAAACATATAACTAATAATAAACTAGATTATTTAAAGGATCTAGCAGAAAGGGTTAATATATGCAAGGATAGGGTTAATAATAATAAAAACGTTTGTTTTATAATCGATTTAGGAGTAATAATCCCAGTTATAAGTAATTTAAATTACTTTATAAATTATAAACATATAAATAAAAACGTATACTGGGGAGAGGCTAATAGCCTTATCGTTAAAGGAAAAGGAGATATATTATTATTTTCGAAAAATTATAACTAATATAAAATAATAAGGGATGTTTATTATATCCCAGAACTTAGTATTAATTTATTAAGTGTTTCGAAATTAAGTAATATAATAACCTATTTCGATAATAAAACTAAGGAAGTTATTTTATACGATAAAATATAGAAAAGTATTTTTAATAAAGGTTTTAAAAAAGATAATTTGTTTTATCTTACCTTTAATATAAAGCTTAAAAATAAAGATCTTATTAACGTTATAAATAAAACGGAGGGGAATTTATCCTTAAAAGTTTTTATTAATACCGTTAAAAATAAAGATAATAAAAATTTAAGCTTTAATTTATTAAAGGCTATATATAAGTGGCATATATTACTAGGCTATATAGGTAAAAAACCTTTATATAAAATACTAAAATCATTAGAAATATTTATTTCTTATAATGATTTAAAAACGCTTATTTAAAAAGAATAACTGCGAAATATATTTAAAAGCTAAATATAATAAAAACATAAATAAAATAAGCGATAATAATAAACTATACGATAAAATCGAGCGCATATATAGCGATATCGGCGGTCCCTTCGAAAAAACATATAATAATTATAAGTATTATATTACGTTTTTAAATAAAAGGACCCGATTTCTCGAAATCACTTTATTAAAGAATAAAGTAGATGCTTTAAAAGCATTTATAACTTATAAAAATAAAGTGGAAAATAATAAGCATAATAAAAGAATCCGAGAATTCTTTACAGATAACGGTGGAGAATATATCTCTAATAATTTCGAATTTTATTTAAATAAATATGGAATTATTTATAATAAAACACCACCTTATACAAAAGAACCTAACAATCTTATCGAAAGAATAAATTATACCCTATTAAATAAAGTTAGAGCTTTATTAATAAAGAGTAGTTTATCTTATAAATTCTGGGGAGAAGCTTTATTAACAGCGGTTTATTATTATAACATTATACCGTATTCTGCCTTAAAGCTAAAAACTCCTTATAAATTATACTATAAAATAAAACTAAAATCCTTATATAAAAACCTAAAACCTTGGGGAAGAATTATTTATTATTATACTAATAAATACTTAAATAAACTATCCCCTAGGAAAAATAAAGGAATTTTAATAGGATTCGGTAATTATAATAATAATTATAAAATATACGATATAAGTACTAAACAAGCACTTTGGTCTCGAGATATAATAGTATTAGAAAATAATAATAATAATCCTTTACCTTTTAATAAGGATAATAATAAGGATAATAAAACCGTAACTTTCGAAGATTACGATTTATTACGGGATAAATTAAAAGATGATATTATTCCTAATAATAATAATAATAATAACTCGAATAACTCGAATAATAATTCGAATAATCTTAATAATTCGGTTAATAACCATAATAATGTATCTTTATTCGATGATAAAGGAATATATAACCAGGAAATTATAAAAGATATTATAACCGTTCGAACGGAGACTCCAGAAATCTTATATACTATAAAAGATATAATTATCGAATATATAAATATAATAAATAAAAATAATAAAGCGGAATATATACTAAGTGTTACCAGTTCGGAGCCTAATTCTTTTAAGTAAGCTTTAAATAATATAAATAAAACCCTATGGGTTTTAGCGGTAAAAGAAGAGCTTAAAGAATTAGTAAATAATAATACGTGGGATATCGTTAATAAACCAAAAGATAAAAATATCTTAAACTGCCGTTGGGTATTTAAAAAAAAACCTATAAACCCTGAATTAGCTAATAAACGATGGATTTTAAATAAGTATAAAACCATACGTTTTAAAGCTAGATTATGCGTATAGGGATTTAATTAATAAATAGGTATTGATTATCTGGAGACTTTTTCTGTTATTTACCGTCCAGAAAGCTGGTATTTATTATTAATAATAGCGGTAAATAAAGGCTGGGAAATCGAGTAATTCGATGTTAAAAATGCCTTTATATACGCTAATATTAATACGGAAATTTATATAAATCTACTAGAAGGTTTTTATAAAAATAAAAAATATATAAATAAAGTGGTAAAATTAAATAAAGCCTTATACGGATTAAAATAAAGCCCTAGATTATGGTATAAATATATGTTAAATATATTTAAAAAGCTAGGATTTAAAGTATTTCCGTACGACGAAGGTATATTTATAAATGAAAAAACTTAAACTATCGTTATCTGCCACGTAGACGATATTTTAATTATAAATGCCCATATAAATAATATAATAAAATTAAAAACCGATTTAAAAGAAGATATAGAAATAGACTATTTAGGTCCGGTCCGAACCTTCCTGGTAAATGAAATAAAAATCGACCGTAATAAAAAGGAAATATTTATTAGCTAAATAAAATATACAGAAAAGCTTTTAAATAAGTTTAATATAAATAAAGAAAATGGCTATAAACCTGAATTAACTCCCGGAATACCTGGTTTAAAATTAAATAAAAATAACATTACCGCTGCAAAAGCAGATATAACTTAATTTTAAAAGGAAATCGGTAGCTTATTATTTTTAACCTTAAAAACGCGATTAGATATAATTTTTTCCACCTGCTATTTAAGCAGATTTATGGTAAATCCCGGTACCGATCACTTTAAAGAATTAAAAAGATTATGGGGCTATTTATTAAAATTCCCAGATAAGGGAATTATATATAAATGCTCCGGAAATCTTACTTTAAAGGGTTATTGTGATTCGGACTGGGGAAATAATATAATAGACCGAAAATCCATTAGTGGTTATTTATTTAGCCTTGGGACGGATTTAATTAATAACTTAATAAGCTGGTTTAGCGTTTTATAAAAAACAGTAGCTTTAAGCAGCTGTAAAGCTGAATATATGGCTTTAAAAGAAGCTATAAAAGAAGCTTTATACTTAGGGAATATATTTAATTACTTAAATTTAAATTTAAAGTTAAATTATAAACTAGAAATAATAAAGGTGTTAGTGGATTTAAACTCTGCGAAGAAACTAGCAGAAAACCCTGAATTCCATAAAAAATCAAAACATATAAGTATAATTTATCACTTTACCCGGGAGGTATTAAACGATAAAAAAGCCAAACTTATATATATAAATACGAAAAATCAATTTGCTGATTTTTTAATAAAAAACCTACCTTCTCCGTAATTTATAAAACTAAATAACTTGGCTAATATAAGTAATAATAAATCATAATTCCTATAAAATAATAAATTATACTAGAGTTATTATATATAAAAAAAATATATATTAATAAGAGTTTTTTCTCGATTTTTCTCTTTTAATAATAAATCTAAACTGAATCGAATAGGGTTTAATTTTTCCCTATATATAAAATAAAAACAAAATAAATAAGGTTTAATTTTTTCTTATTAAAAATATAAAATAAAAATAATAGGTTTATTTTTTCCTATTAAAATAAAACATTATAGGTTTATTTTTTCCTATAAAACTAATAACTTATAAAATAAGCTATATATATACTTATAAGTTATATATGCTTTAAAATAATGTTTTTAAATACTTTATAAATATTATAGGGGCGTGATAAAGCATATAAAGCAACGTATCCGAATACGGTAGCTAATAAAGCCGCGGATATAAAGAACGCTGCAGAGTAAAGCCGTATGCAAATAAAGAACGCTGTAGAGCAAAGCCGTATGCAGCAAAGGAACGTTATCACGGGGTTTAAAAGCATAAGTTAAAGAAGTACGCAATAAAGGAGGGATGTGCATAAATAGGAGCGTTCCCTCCACTGTAGCTACCACTAGACACACCACCACACCACCACCTAAAACCAGTACAATACTTCTTATAAGCATACCTTTACCCCCTACCTGCATCTCCTACTTGACCTGACTTGACCTGCATCACCTACTTGATACCACTGCTACAGGTGCCTCCCATTTCAGACGTCGAACCCAGATCCTTCTTTGACCCCTACTTCCTTGTCCGATTTTTTAAATTCTCCCTTGGGAACATGCCGTCGGATGTCTGCTCGCGTCCGACGGCAAGGTTTATTTTTCTTGCGGAGGTGAAGCTGCTCCTGGTCACGGTAGCTGTCGGACGGGTCTAATGTTCATGGTAAGGAGCCGGACCCGCCCTAAAGTCGAGAGCTGAGAGCTCTCAGGCTCCGATATTGAGAATGCCCCTTGCCCAACGGATGAGGTTTGCACGTGAGCGAACCCGGACAGGGATAGCTGATTACGGACAAGTAGACCGCGCTGACTATTGACCTTTCGAGAACGGATCTAAATGGAAGTGATGTTTCGCTGATTGTGTATTGTTTACTTATAGATTCCCGTCTAGTATGTCTGGATTAAGAGGCGTCTAAGGAATATGGAAGCCGGCATGGGCGAGACGAATCGCACGGTAACGGTTCGGTCGGCGCTCCTCGCGGGCAAGTACGAATGGCTGTGCACCAGCTTCCACGCCGGGGTATCCTCCACCCCCGACGACTCAGGCTTCCAGTTTACCATCCATAGCGGGTGGGACCAGTTCTATGCCCGGGCCTTTAACAACGTCTACGTGCTGAACATCCCTTCGTTCCGCTGGATTAGAGTCGACGACGAAATATGGTCGGTACCAGGCTTTATCTGTAATGAACGCCAAGTTGGTATTTCTAAATCACGCGGGCCAGAATGAGCCCGGCGACTTCCTTTCGCTTCTTCCATCAAATGACAACCCGTCGTTATCGCCCGTCAGCAGCTTGTCCCCGGGCACCAGCGGCGACCAGTCCAGCGCGTAGCCCCGGGTCGCCTTGTGCGCCCGGACTATCGACACGGGCCTGGTCTGCTGCGCCATGACGGCCGTACCGGGCGTGTCGAACGAATCCTGGTTCCCCACACACCTAGTGAAGGGCATGGGGCTCCCCAAGAGGAAAGGCCCTACCGAACCAGTGCACGCGGGGAGGCGGACCGGCCAGCGAGGCCCGAAGTTCAACTACGAGCTTCTTAACTGCGGGAATTCCGCGGCTGCTGGCAGACAGGGGGGCCTGGCGTGCCTTAATAAGCCCCGAACCATATACAAAGAGGGAAAATAAGTAAATCTCAGCAATGGAAAGCTGCCGACTAGAAGGATCACTAACGACACATTACAGAATAAGGCAGAAAGTGCGGTGCAAACCGCGGGCTTGGCACAAAAACATACGGTCAACCTACACGCCGGCGCCCCTAAATCAGTGGTCGGCCGAGCCCGCGGCCTTTATCATTAATACTAGCACCACCAGTAACGCCACAAGGGGGCAAGATGCGCAACATTTAGGATACGGAGCGGGACACTCTTTTTACAAAAAAATACTTTCGGACTTACAAACGGAACTCAATCACAAATGCGCATTTACCACATCTAGAGAAGACGTTTGTTGGAACTCGTAACGTAACTTAGCTGAGAAGGAAAGGTGGCCTTTCACGATATCAGGTTGCTCTTTACGCACTCTCCCTCCTTAGTTTAGAAGGAGGAGGCGAAGAAGCTGTACGCACCTCGGCCGTGATCAGGCAGATGAGCATTCCCGGGTCGGTGTTAAGCGGGTGGGGCAACACGATCTTCTACGGCTTTAGATTTCTCGACTCGACGATATGCCTCCTAGCCGTGACCGTAAGCCTCGACCATGAGAGATATCCAAATCCCTTTGGCGAGCGCCTTAGAAGTCTTGGGTCCATTGATATTCCGGTCTACTTAATGCCCGAGCGTGCCCGAGAAGTAGGTAGCTGTAGGAGCTAGATATCGCGGAGCGAAGGAGCATAAGACGTCTATTTAGGTCAAGACGAGAAAATGGTTCTATGGTCTAAGACGGGCTGAAATGCCAGCCGCAGAGCAGCCGAGGAGCGGCCGCGGCCGGAAGCTGAAGCTGAAGCTGACGACATCTCGAAGATACCCTCGCCCGACGACTCGTTGACGATGTACGGTACGCCTCGGCCAGTTGGCGGGGTGGGGATCCACTTTGGACGGAAGCATCGCGTCGGGATTGCTGGCGTTGTTGGCGTTGATATCATCGGCATTGAACTCGAATTCAGCCTGCCAGCACACCTTGTATCAGCACGTGTCATAAAACCGACCAGTGACCGCTGCAACCACAAGGAAGGCGTAGGGTGCAACATGTACTTCTCCTGGGGTCTCATCTGCGTCGTCGACGGCGAGATCAAGCCGCCGAGGCAGAACAAGAGGCGGCCGAGGCAGTTTTATCACCGTGATGTAACCGAAAGGGTTCTCTAAAACGAGGTGCCCGCCCTGGAAGATTAGTGAGAAGGCCATACGCAGCTCTTACCGCGTCCGCCGTTCACAGAAATTTAGCGAAACGTCCCGAGCAAGGCGCTCGACAGCGACGAGGGGTATGAGATCTGGCACAGGGAAGCCCGTCGAAATCGATTTGTAGACTGGTGCTAGACGCAGCAGCGCAACTGTGAGCTGTGAATAAGAGCACGGATATTAGAGCTCCAGCCCTCGCGCAGACACTTATCGACCTGGACCTCGATCGAGGAGCGACAGCCGAGGCGCCCGAGACAGTAGGTGCCATTCCCCTTCTCGAGATGGATAACGGATCTGCCAGCAAAAGTGAGCAGGACGTCGTCTTGGAGGATGGCGAGCCCGACACCGACGAGACTTACCCGGTCGTCGTCGCGCCCTGGAGGTTTACGGAGATCTTCGACGGCTAAGGGGTCTAGAGGTTCGGGCTCACTCGAGCGACGGCGTCGGCGATGTCCAGACTACCGGGAGACGAGCTGCCGCACACGCTGGACATCGACTACGTCGCCGTCTACGTGACTGACGTTTCACTTCGTCCACAACGAGCCGCGGCCCGACTACGCGGACGGGTGGTGGAATTTAACGGCAGGTGTGTCCATGCGCAGGACTCGCTGTTCCTCAGCACCCTCCAGCAGGGGACAAGCGACAGGCTGCTAGTGGCCACGGTCATACCGCCCATCGAGATGTCCTTAAATTCACATGGCGCCGATACCACGCTATCGACGAGGGTCAGTGGTGGCCGACGGCCAACTGGACGCTCGTAATGTGCGACCCGCAGGAGTACGACTGGTGCTTGCGCGGCGACCGGCATACCGGCCGCGACGACAACACCATACCGCTACTCATCTATCCGCAAGCCTGGGGAGTCCCGCGCTACCGAGACGAGCCGCCGGGCGGCCGCGGCCGCAGTTGAGAAGCGGGGAGCCCCGATTTGCGGCGCAGACAAGAGTGTCAACGACTAAGAGTACTGAACCGGAGTCTTAATCTTTCTGTCCTTATTAGCTCGTGATATGCATGGTACATATCGTATTACGTTATCATAGTCCGAAAGCCTCGAGACTAAAGCGGCCTGCGAGAATATGCTAAAGCTTATACCTCCCGTGGCCCTCGCAGCAGCTTGCCCAACCTCACGAGCGCGCACCCCACCTCGGTCAGTATCGCCGACGACACCTCGCCCGTGAGGGCGCCAACGTCGGTGTCGCTGGCGTCCTGGGCACCAGCGAGGACGGGAGCGGACGCGTGAGAGGCGGCCAGCGTGGAGGAGTGCGCGCCTCAAATGGTCCTGGCGACTGCCTGCCTGCCCTTACCCAGATATATCTCTCTACCGGTATCTCCCTCAACTCGGGCAGCACCTGGACCAGCCCCATCGACGACGAGATAGTGGGCGACGGCTCGGCAGGCGTCACGTCATCTCCGGCCCGTCGGCAGTCTTCTCGTAAGCTACGTCCTTTGCCATCACGGCAACAAAAACGGCCGCACCGCCAACTGCGGTAGCTGCCGCAGCTACGGAAGTGGCGGCTTCGCTGGCATCGACAGTGCCCTCGGTCGATATGGTCTATAAATAGCTTCGTGCCCGAAGTGTCCGGGAAGCTATAATCACTTTAATTTGGTTTCATTGGACAGATCTAGGTATAATCAGTTTCTGACAGTTAAGTCTGGCGGATCCTTGAACTGGAGACAAACGTGGCCCCCACCTTAACACCTTCGACGACACAACCCTACTTTCGAGCCGAGGTTATCAAATACTCAAATCGCAGAGGGCCCCCAGAGCTTACACGCAGAAATATAAACAAGTTAGCCGGGAGACGGCCGACTATGTCGTCGTAACCGGATGCTTTTGTACTAATATACCTCCACAGTAAACAACATCAAGGTAAGTCACCAGTTAGTGTTTCAGCTATCCCACATCGGCTCCGACAAGTATCGGGCCCTGGTCAGAAATACAGCTCCGCTCAGGGCTCATCCGGTGCACCAGCTCATACGAAAAGTACTAGCAGATCCCCGTTCGTCTTCTCACGTATGGTACGGTACGGAGCGAAGGACCGGCGCAGCTTCTGGGTGTGCGGGAACAGGCAAGCGAAGCGTCACGTGTGGTAGATATGCACACGTGCAACGTCGCGCCGGGTTACACGGATTATAGCCCGGAACGGCACTTCCGTACAGATGCCTCTTTCTAAATGGATGCTCCTGGCTCGACGTCACTCAAGCCTGAAAGGATTCCCTAGGTAGATATGGGCACACAGAGATGCTGCCGTTTAGGGGATGGACCGGACGACGAGATAGCCCGAGAGGGAGGCGATGAGAGACACGATATTCACGCTCGCCGCCGCCTCGCCGTTATCACCCGTGCTGCCGGCCCCGAGCGACTCAGATGCCGTGCTCGACCTGGCCATGGCCGCCCGCAGACCCGCGACAGCGGCCAGACTCTGGGATTCCTCCGAGGAGACGCGCCGCCGCATGATAGGCAACATATTGCTGTTGTCTGGCGGCATGTGCAAGTGCTGCGGCGGCGGCGGCGGCGGCGGCGGCGGCGGGAGAAGCAGCGCTAGCGGCCGCGAGAAGCGGCGCAACTGGGCCTGGACCATCGGCTAGGAGGCTGATTCGTAGCTCAGGTGAACCAAAACACGGCCTGGGTAAGAAGTTGAAACATCAAGTAAGTCGGTATTCCATTTCATCCTGTTTAATGTGTACCTAGTTATTTACCGTTAAACGACTGTGATACTTCTCGCAGTCGAAACGCACCGGAAGAAGGGAGAAGCGAGTAAGGGCTTCGATAACCCAGTCCATCAGAACTAATCGCAGCGAGATAGCATTTGCTTTTTATTACCTTGTTGAATTACTCACACTGTCCCTGTCGGAGATGCCCTTTTCTGTGGTCCTCGGAGATACTCGCGGCATGTGTGTAAGGGAGGGGTGGAATACGACGGCATATGTCATTGTGTGAGAGTCGAATGTGAGCGGAGCACTTGTACGCCCTTCTTAAAGCCACCAAGACGGCCCTAACCCAGTAGAAACCGTGCCGCCCATCATCGAAGGTCAGCAATAACGACGGCGGCGCGCCGACGTCGTTTGCGGGAACGGACGCCCGGAGCAGCCAAGGCTCCAGTCAATAACTACCGACTACGGCACAAGGCCCGGATCTGTCGCTTCGCGCATGCCTCAGCAATCATGTCTTCCCGTACATCAACCGGGAGATCGGAGAGCACGACCAGAATGACTTCGACATCGCCAGCCTGAATTACAGTGGACAAGCAAATTCTCGACAGGGACTTCAAGCATTATCGCAAGGGCCGACTTTCCCTACCCCAACACCCTGAACGCCAACCTCGTTGGATACCATAGTCCCCGGTTCCGAGTCCACCTTACCCTGCCTTCTCACTCCCGAAGCTCTCGGTGCTCCACAGCACGGGCGCCGGCCCGCCGCACAGAGGCCCCAGGTCGGAGTCGAACCACGAGTGGACTCCCACCCAAGGGGCGTCAGAGTAATAGACGTTTCACCCGCCCCTTGGCAAGAGGGCGCGCTCGTAATTGCAGCTACGAGGCCTCGTTAACTTGGGATATAGGATCTGTAAAGACTCAGAGAATGTGTACCAAAGTCCCACACGTGCAGCAGCGCCGACTACGGCTCCGCTACGCCGTGGTTGGGCCGGTGCCGAAGAATTGCAGTATTTTATACAGTGAACGCTAATCAGCATTAGTCCCGACTTCGTTTTGCAAGGCTAAGGTGGCCAGCCAGCAAGACAGTACAGTACTCCCAAACACGTCGAGAAGCTTTGGAGTCGCTGATCCAGAATTACTGAGGATAAAGACACAGTCAGCCCCGGTGTTGCCGTCACGGCCATCGCCATGCTCGCGCGGTGCCGCAACGCGCTCGGCGCGCTCGTGGCTCAGCTACAATGCGACCCGCCCGGCGCCGTGTGCGCCGGCTTCGTGGCCAACCCGGCGGAACCGAGCAGCGTCAGCTGCACCTCGCACTCGAATCCCACGTAGCTGGTCGGGATAAAGAACACGGGAAGAACAGTAGCAGTAGGTTAATAGCGATATTATAAGTGGCCATAGTAAGCAGCTGGGCATATCAGCTATAACCAGACAACTATGCTTGCGGCCATATTACCACCTTCCCTATTCCCAAACCACGGCACGCACCAGTCCGGCGACCTAACAAACCAGCGGAGTTTGACATGCTCCATAAGGACCACTAAATAGCCAAATAGTTCCTGGCACCTAAGTGCGTTTCTCTCTTCGATACCGAAGCTTACCCTAATACCGCTAGCTCTCCCCCCTGACCACTAAGGGACAACAGAGGATTTGCAGGCCGATATGCGAGATAGGTCGTGGATAATCGGCCACCGGGCTATCCAACGCTTCTAGGAGTCGACGAGCGGCACGGCGCGTTGGATGACCGCGTAAAGGGCCTTGATCGCATCAGTATAAAACCGGTGGACGACCAGATCTCGCTTAGCCGTCGTTTTCTCTCCACAGAGACGTCTTGTAATATAGCCTTGCGAGCTTCCCTGCCCATTCTCCTTGCCCTTCAACTATCCTGTCTGGCTCTGCGTGTATCGTGCACGACTTTTTCCACCCTGTTTTCTCTGACTCCAAGTCGGGAAGAGCAGACCCCGCCCAGCGTAATCGATGGAATATCAGAACTTTCGATGGGCTTTCTAAGGGGATCTTACAGTATTTCAGGTGGCAGTGCTGAATCTTGCGTATAGCATACAATCAAAGTCACCGCAAGCCATTTTGGCCAAGCTAAGGGCCCTCCATAATCGTATAGATACCTCTCCGGTTAGCCTCTTTTACCCGGAAGGCGGTTTTGTTCAACAGATTCCTGGTCGTTATATTGGCCATGCCTTTGGCGGGACTTTTGCGGAGGTCCTACTCCGTACATCCTCACCGCTTCTCGACTCCCGAACCCGAGGACTTATTCCCGCGGATATTACAATAACTTGCAGAACACCGTATACCCGTCCGCAACACCCATACCCTGTCTCGACCGATCTCCCGATAGGCGAGTTGCCGTGCTTAGGGGTCGCCATATTCTCAAGACGAGGCACGTAACGGCCAGAATATCACAGAGGGCGTTGCATCATCATCATCGTTACCCTCATTGCTTACACAAAGATATTCTGTTACACCCTCATTCTCGCTTTTGCACGCGCCGATCCCGCAACACGCCCACCATGCCTCAGATCCCCGGTGTCAACGGATCGCGGGCGACAGTGTTGTAGGCTTGATTAGCAGTGGTGGGCCGCTATTCGCCCCTTCGCCCTGCATCATTCGAGGAGGCAATGTGCCTTTTTCCTGTGAGGACAGGCCAGTAGGCCTCACGTCCGCCGTCGCCCCATACGTGTTCAAGCTTCAGGCCGCCGGGCGCAGGGCGCGCCGCCCAGAGTTTAAACGAACGAAACCAATAAGGCGTGCGGTTAGAGACTGGCCGTGATCGCAGTGGCTCTCGTGGCTCGGCGAATGGCTCACAAACACAAGGACCTCACGTCCTACCGGGAAGAAGGGGTTGTCATGTCTGCAGAGCCTCAAAGGCAATACCACTTAGCAGACGATACGTCCAGGACGGGATCTGCAGCCGTCTTACTTCAACTGGTTAGATAACCCACCGGCACGCCAATAACTGGCGCTTTCACAACGTAAGACAGGGAAGGTTGATAGACGACGACCGACACAAAGAGAATCATCGAGAGAACTAATCGCGACCGTCCAGGACTAGTTCACTCGGTATTATGCCGCTTCGAGATGTACGCAAGACGAGTCCCATGCTCATCACTACTCGGGCCAGCTATTCGAGCTGTAAACGGTAATCGGCAGAGTTCGGCGTCCACCCGCATCACTCGTAACAGCAAGTCAGGCATGATTCAACGAGCTCACCGAAGAATGTTCGTTTAAGCAGGTGAGAGAGACAATTATGGCGTGTGCCATACGACCAGGAAAGTGCAACGAGTTTCTTCGAGTCCATCCTCAACCGTTGCTTATGTGGCCATCGAAGGATGCATTGAGTGTTCCTCGTCTAAGTCATTAAAGTCACAGTTATCAGTGCCACCAACTCGGGCGAGGAGGGCGGAGAGATGGGAGAACTCCCCCCCAACATTCAACACCCCCCTCCCCAAGACTGCTGGAACTTCTATTCGGTTTTCTCCGTCCTGATTCGTGGGCGTCCTCTTCAAGGGGGGTAGTTCTGAGGGCAGGCAGCATAATTGTATTATCGGTCTGGCTATCAGAAGTGTCTTGGTTATCAGGTTATGGAGGGTGATAGACTAAGCAAGTGTCCATGGTTGTCGTGCGCCCAGTTCAGGGCCATCTCGACCTCAGATCCTTACGAGTCTCATGGCCAGTCTGGTCCTCGACTAGCCGAAACCAACACGGGCATAGTGTCGCCAATTCTCTGTATATGGGTGTGTTTGTCAACAGGGCCATTCGTCTCGCCACTTGGACCCCTTTAACCATGGACAATCCCACTACATCGGCCCGATCTCTTCTGCTGGCCCCGACAGAACCCGTTATATCCTGATTATGGCGGATTTCTTCTCCGGATTCACACAATGAAAAGCGGAAGGCGTTGCCGCGGCGGGCGACTCCTCCTTCTGTGTCGGCGACCGCGTGCTGGCCCTCGCCCACGCTGCGGCCGAAGGGGATGGCGCGGCCTTTAGAAGTATGGCAAGCGATGAGACAAGCGCATACCCTAGTGCAGTCTAGAGACGAAGTGCTTGGCGACTGCCTCAGCTTGATGGTGTCGAGCAGGTCGCCGCACACTCGCAGGAGTGTCTTCACGACGTCCCTGACGTCGGGATCCATATTCACCAGGGCGTCCAGATAGCATAAAGAAGAATAGATAAGATAGGAATGACGAAGGACATACTCTCTAACTATCTTGCTACTCTCCTAGCCAGTGACTTACCCAATCGAATCTCTTGGGCCACCCATAATCTTGTGAACTATTCACAGTCCAGGCCCAGATCCAGGGGACTGAGGAGCAATAGGTCGCAGCTCAGGACGGCCCGCAATCTCTGTCTTGTCATCCTCTCCAAACAAGGGCCAGTGGGGTGCGAGCACGCAACCCGCGCAGCCTCACTAGAGTCTTATATGATACCGCTGGCTGGCGCGGCTGGGCTGTCCCAATGACGCGCCGCCTCTCGCAGATATTGAGCAGGACAACTCGCTGACGGGCGACCGGGCCCTTGCGATCCCTCGCCGGCTCGCCTGGCCCTCTTAGTCCCATATCTGCGTGACTGTTGTTGCGTGGCTCTCCTGTGCGAGCTGGACCTCGACGGATTCGACGCGGTCGTGGCTACGACCACAACCACGAAGAGCGGCTGCTCGAACGGGGCCAGGTGCACGTCGCGAGCCTGTACCCTGCGCTCATACGCACATTTGTGAGCTGCGGCGTGGCAAGGCGTGCCAGGGCGTAGCGAAACTCGCTTCGAGGCCGTCCGAACGCCATTTCAGGGGAGCCGGAGCGCAAACACCACCCACAGCTGCGACGGTGTATACACTCACATAGGCCACCAGACTCCATGTATCCTCAGTAACAGAACTTCTTCGAACAGTCTCCGCGTAGGAACGCTTAGTCCTCCATTATATTTACATTAAAATCGGAACTTCTGTAGCAGTAGGCTGGTAGCCGGCAGCCAGGATATATCTGAGCTTAAGCAAATCAATACAGAGGGGGACCAGGCGTGGGAACGCCCAGCTGTTATCGATTTCGACCGACGAGAGCAGGGCCATAACATAAAGGGCCGCTGGGTACGAGGACGGGGCGGACGTCGACTCCTGCGAGTCTGCGACCAATACGTGTATTCGAGCGCGCAGGAGACCTACATAGTCTACATCGTGACAAACTCGCATCTTAAGTCTAACTGCTCCCTATCCGATAATCTCTATACTCGTCGAAGCCAGCCTCCCTTCCTAGCTATGCGCATCTATAGCTGGCAGCTCGAACTACCGTACGGGGCGCCAGGTGGCCAGTGACTCGTGAGGCGGTGAGCCTTAACCTGGACCGCTCCGTTCTTGCGGCGCGGGTGCCATAATACCCACTATGAAGCGGCGTGACCAGCCGGCTGGCCACGTGGCCGAAGAGGGCATGGTTGGCATCCAGGCGAATTTTGCCATGACGGGATAACTAACTTGTTGGCTTTGAGATTCGGGGTTCGGTGCATTGCGCGGCCGGACGTGGCACTGCCTCGATATGGGAAGTCTTTCATAAACAAGGCCCGATGTATGCAAGGCCAACAGGAGAAGAAGGGACTGTATCTGGGTACTTGGAGATCCTCGTTATATAGTACTCCGTAAATCACCTTGCAGTACTTGCGGTGGAGGCTGCCATTCCCTATCACAGATCAAGAAGTTTAATGCCTATTATGACGGCAGTTATACTGGTCGGCGGCTTACGTGGAAGCACGCGTTCGGGTATTCGCACGCGATCCCCGTTACACGGCCGCGCAGCATCCTGCCTCGAGGGGAGAGGGATATGCAGAATCAGAATCCCCAGTTCCCGGCACTCTTCGGATAATTAATTAGCTGCCAGGATTAAGACTATATACCATCTTAAGTCCTTCCGCGTCCTATCTAAGCATAGCCAGATAATCGCGTACTTTTGGATAAAGCCTGGTGGTTATCCTATCACGACCTGGAGTGTCTCACCTGGAAATTCTCATAATTTGATCCCTCTGGAACACGCTCACCCTAACCTTCTCCTTCCCCCTACCGCCTAAACCTGGACCGCTGCCAACACTCATTCCCGTGGCGCCCTTACCCATTATCACCTGTGATAAGGGGAGAGAGGAAGGAGGAAGGGGCTTAATCGACGTGACGGTCGTAGAAAGGGGGGGCTCTAAGAGCCCCGTAACGTAGTTCACGCTAGCTTTGGTGGAGCAGAGCGGCTGATGGCACATTGGATCACGAACGAGCAGTATCACCAGCTCGCCCTCGGCGTGATCCAGGCCGGGCTTCCAGTCCACCTGGCCGCGCGATTCCGCGACCTTGAAGACCTGTCCTCCCCCGGGGCGCGAGCCCGTCACGTGCGTATAAGTCTATCTCACGTCATCTCATATAGGCAGCAGTCGAAGACTTCGAGTTGTCAATTCCTTAACCTAAGACGAGAAGTCCTACCCCCGCGGCACGTCCTATTCCGAAAGGCGCAAAGCAGTCTATCGATTCAAGTACCGGAAAGCTCGGACCGCACCTTAGACACGTTGCTCTGCAGGTGGAAGAGCTTATTCATCAACGACTGCGACAGCGGGCTGAACTCGGTGTCGTCGGTGTAGGCGCCGCCGCCGCACCCACGATTGCGGCGAAGGGTGGACAAACCTCGACCCCGATCGTCATTATCGGGGCCGAGAAGTACAACCTGTCTTATCGTAAGCTCTTAGAGTAGTGCTAATACAACAACGCGCAAAATGTGCAAAAGCCAAAATATGCAAAAGCCAAAATGTACATGTGCTAAAATGTGCAAAAACCAAAATATACACGTGCTAAAATATACACGTCCTAAAAGAACACACGCACTAAAATATGCAAGTGCTAATATATGCGTATAACAGCTCCCGAGCGGCACTGGGGAAGCTGCTAGTGGATTAAACCGCGGGCCTGGAGATAACATTACTGCTTTTAATATAGCATGTTTATCTGGGTAGGTAGGTAACGCACAAATCGTTACCGGAATTAGTCGTGTAATACACTTATATTCCGCAACCATTAAATAACCGGTTACACTAGCTAAAGCGGTTATCGTTTACTCGATTACTATTACAGGGCATATTAGTAATAAACTGGGCAGTAATAAAAACTACGTAGCAGATAGCAAATACGGCCCGATTCTAACGGCTATTAAATCATTTAATCGGTTATAATCAGATATTACCTAATAAGACAGCCTTATTTTCCAGCAAATCGAAGCCGAGGAAAGTACCCTTAGTGGAGGAAAAACTCTTTTTCCTACTCGGCCTCTCCTTTCCCGGCCTTAGGACCTCTTTAAACCAGCAGCAACAGCATGGACGTGGCTGCTATAGCCGTGTCCCGAGAGGGGCAGAAAGTAATTAATCTGTACATCGACACAAAGCGTGGCTCGGAGCAGTTAAAACCAGTCTTTAGAATATTAAGGCGTTTATAAGCGCCACCCACAAATAAGAGGCATCGTTTTCGCAATCGCTATGCACACGGAGATCGGCACCGGTGCGGCAGCCCTAAGGGGCTAAAACTAACGTATTAGAGAGTATAAGAGTGGAGGAGCATAAACGCGGCGCATATATCCTCCCAGCGCCCTTATAGCAGCCCTTTACTAATATAAGCGAAGAGAGCGCTCCAGCGGCTTAGTCACGATATACAGCACGGCTAAGAGTATACTTTAACCTTCGTTAAAGCCCTGCTCAGTCAGCAGATCGACTAAGTAATGGCTAACGCCTTAAGTTGCGGTGCGTTAGGGGCGGTATAAGTATACTGCTAGCGGATAGGGACCGGGACCGGGACCGCGTCGAGGCGGGCGCGTTAAGCCGGCGGCTGCGACGACGACGCCTAACGACTATGCCGACGGCCATAGCGCGCCGCCGGAAGAACGCAACGGGCACCGCGTCGGGCAGCACGTCTAGCAACACACACCCCTGGTCGGCCGGTATACCTAGCGGTGTGCGCTCCCGCACTACTCGCCTTTACTGCGATAAGAAGCAATGGGGCTTACAGCTATCGGGGGCGGCCGAGCGCGCGCTTATCCTGCCCGAGTCTATTAGCTAACTACTTTTCCCCTTTATACTAACCTTCCTGCTCGTCTTCCTTATTATAATTAGCCGGCGGAGTAATATACCTTTAGGTTAATACTAGACCGATTATTTAATTTAGTAATAATAACGGGAGTAAAGCTGTTTTTAGCCGCCGCTTGCCGTGCTGTAAACAAGATATATGGTTCGAGCGGATATACTTTAAACGCTACACTATAATCTTTGCAGGCCGCGGGTTAAGGTTTACAGGTATTAGCGTGGGATTTAATCGTTTTTTTTATACGAGTACTTATTGCCTAAATATTCCGTTTTTTATTATACCTTTATTATTTACTATTATAACTCGATATAATTTTGGTTATCGCTTTGCAGAGTACTTATATTTTAAAGAATTAAAACAATAATTAAATTCTATTATTTTTTAATAAATTATTCGTATTCCTAATTATTAGTTTTAATTATTATTACGCTTTTAAACTATTAGCCGTTAAAGGCTAGAACGGGATTAGGCTAGCCGTATTATTATCCTTATATACGCCCGTTAACTAGGTAACTATTAATAAAAGCCTGCTTATTACCTATTATATAAATATTCGATTTTTTATTATATTAACCTAAGCTATGGTCGTATTTTAATATATCGAGTATAAGGGTAAAAGCCCTTTTAGTAAACTAATAACTTAAAAAACTAATGAAATTAAATATAATATTATTATTTATTATTAAGTTACGTATTTTAACTCTAGGTTGCGCGAGGGCAGACTTCGTTAGCGATTTAACCAGGACTAGGTTAGCTATATCCCGCCCCTTATAAAACCTTAGCTAGGTAACCATTTATAAAAGCCTACCTGCTTATTATATAGATATTCGATTTCTTATTATATTTATTTAATATACGATTATATTTTAATATATCGGGTATAGGTGGCAGGAACCCTTTTAATAAGCTAATAGCCTAAGAAATTAATTAAATTAAATATAATATTATTATTTATTATCGAGTCGTGTATCCTTACTTTAAGCTGCGCGATAATAGACTTTATTAATAACCTAATCGGGATTAAACTAGCCGTGTTAATATCCTTATATACGCTTATTACCTAAGTAACCATTAATAAAAGCCTGCTTATTACCTATTATATAAATATTCGATTTTTTATTATATTAATTTAAGCTAAAATCGTATTTTAATATATCGAGTATAGGGGTAAAAGCCCTTTTAGTAAACTAATAATTTAAAAGATTAATTAAATTAAATATAATATTATTATTTATTATTAAGTTATATATCCTAATTCTAGGTTATACGAGGGTAGTCTTCGTTAATAACCTAACCAGGATTAGGTTAATTATATCCCGCCCCTTATAAAACCTTAGTTAGGTAACTATTTATAAAAGCCTATCTACTTATTATATAAATATTTGATTTTTTATTATACTTACCTAATATACGGTTATATTTTAATACATTAAGTATAGGTAATAAAAGCCGTTTTAATAAACTAATAATTAAAAAACTAATTAAATTAAATAATATTACCCTTTATTATCGAGTTATATATCCTTACTCTAGGTTACGTAATAATAAACTTTATTAGCCCTTTATCCGGGATTAAGCTAATTATATTAATCCCTTGTATATAATAGGATTAATTAAGCGATTATTAATAAAAGCTAATTTACTTATTTATTATATAAATATTTTATTTTTAATTATATTAACTTAACTTATAATCGTATTTTAATATATCGAGTATAAGTATATCTCCTACTCCTCCCGTTTTATTTTTTATATTGCTAATATATAACTACTTATTTCCCCTTCGCTTTTTAATATCCTTAATTAAAAAGCCGCGGAAATATATTCCTATAATTCGCGGGTCCTTACGTTTAATATATTATATAATAATCTGGTATAAATAGTGTTTATTTAACGGTTAGTTACGAGTATACCCCAGAATAATTTAACGCTAATTTAAAATAAGAGTAATTTAAATAAATATCACGGGCTTAATGCTTTTTAATAAACTGTAAATTTTAATCGATTTATATAATTAGCGTTTATTTAAAACTCGATATTATTCCCTTTAGCTAATTAAGAAAAAAGCATAATAACCTTAATATTACCCGTTTATAAAAGTTTATAATAAATTATTATCCTTTAAATCGTAAATTATTATCCGTTCGTTATAAGGCCGTTTAAATATTATTAATAATCGCGTTATTATTATTAAGGTTATTCTCGGCTTTATCCGGATTACGGTTATATTATATAACCTTATTCCTTTTTTTTATATTTAGGGTAATCTTATCGAACCCGGGGGGTAATACGCGATCGCTTTATAAATAAAGTGCTTTAAGGTTCCGCGCTTTATCGCGTATAACCTATTAATTACGCGGGGGATTAAACTTATTCTCTTATTTTATTACGGTTTAAAAGTAGTTTTTTATTAAATCCGTAATTATATTAAAGAGCTTTTAGGTTTTAGCGGTAAACTATATTATGCGTTTCCGCTAAAGCGCGTTCCTGGATACGGTAAGGTAATTAAACTTAGCCTCCTGGCTTATAGCTAAAACGTTTCCGTCCCTTAGCCTTAAGCGGTAATCCTTTTCTTTATTATTATTAGCCGTTAATACCTTACTAGTAATCTTTTATGGCCTTATAATAAGCGGTAATATTAGCCTGGTAATAGGTTCCGTATACGGTTTTAAAACCCGTTACCTTAGTAATAACCGTTATAACTCGTTTTTTAATTATTTTTATACTTTAAATTTATTCTCGTTATCGTTTTTATTATCGATATACGCGTATTTTTACTTTCCTATAGCCTATTAGGAAATTAATTCCGGGCTTTTTAAACCGTTTATATAGCGTTAATTATTAGGTAAAGGAGATTTAACGGGTATATTAAATATATACCTGGGGTTTATCCCACGAATAACCGCGATTAATATAGCCTTATGCTCGCTTTCTTTAATAATAATAAGCATATAATAGCCGTTAAAAAAAATACGTTTAAAATTATTAGTTTTTTATTTAATTTTACGGATTTTATATAATATATCCTAGATTTATATTTAAAAATTACTTATATCCTTTATTATCGGTACCTAACTTAGAGCCGGAGCTAAAGCCGGAAACGGAGCCTTTAGTAGCATTAAAAGGCTAAGACTTAAATAAAATAAGTTCTTTTTTTAAGCGGATTATTATAACCAATAATTATAAAACCTCCTAAGAGCCCTTAAATATAATTATATTATTTAAATATTCCTAGGTTTTTTTAATTTAATCCTAAAATGCTTAATAAAGTTCCTTCTCCGGATATACCTTATTTAAAAACGCCCTGGCTTTAAAACTATAACCCGAAATTTACTTTATAAGTTTATTTAAATAATTTTAATAAGCTTTTTAAAATATTATATCTTTGTTTAGGCAAGTAAAAGTGTTATTTCTCGGTTATTATAATAAACCTAGTTCTCGGCTTTTAAATATAAGAATAAAATCCCTGGCGCCGAATATATGCTTTAACCGACCGGCCTCCTTTAGGCTAATTACCTAATCCTTTCCGAGGCTTGGGTATAATTATATTATTTAAATATTCCCGGGTTTTTTTAATTTAATCCCAGAGTGCTTAATAAAATTCCTTTTCCGGATATACCTTATTTAAAAATACCCTGGCTTTAAAATTATAATCCGAAATTCGCTTTATAAGCTTATTTAAATAATTCTGGTAAGCTTTTTAGGATATTATATCTTCGTTTATAAACCTCGGCTCCTTTTAAATTCCCTTATTTAAGGGGTAATCTTTTTATATTACCTTTTTATTACGGAATAATAAGGTATTATAAGGAATATTATTCTTGGAAAAGTTATTATATATATATATTTCGTTATTTTTATACTTTATTATTATATTATTATTAATATTTATTTTTTTTATTATTTTATATTATATACTTATATATTATTTATAATTACCATTATGCTTTTAATTAATACCGAGAAATAACGGAGAAAGCGCGAAAGGGTATTTAAAAGGACGGTAATAATTTTTTAAGCCGAGTTTAATTAACCTAATAATTAATTCCGAGTTTTATCCGAATTTAATATTAATTCTTAATAAGGTATTAAACCGTTTATTATTATTACTTATTTAATCCTTTAATTTAATCGCTAATTAACCCTTATATTAGATATTATATTATCGGCGATATTAATAAGCTTATTAAATAATTTCTAAACTATTTTTCCTAGTATCGAATATAATTACCGCTTATTATAATCCCCGATATACTAAAACTAAAGCAGCTTAAAAATATAACCCCTTTTACGGTATAATATATAATCGAGGTTTAAAGCTATTATAATAAATAATATAGGATATAAGCTATATATTAACGTAAATTATAATTAACTTTAATCGAGTATATAAATCAGCCTTCCGATTTAATCTCGCGTATATTAAATACCGTTTTTATTAAGCGCTCCCGGCCGAAAAAATTTATAATAAGAGTATTTATTAAACGTAATTATATTACCGGCTGCCCTTTTTATACGCCGCGAATTATTTTAATATTAATAATTCTCGGATATTACCGTATTATTTATTACTTTTTCCGCACGCCGTAAACCGTTTTAATATCGGTATTTATTAAATATTATTATATTATTTACCGCCCTCCTTATATACCGTAAGCCGTTTTAATATTAGTACTCCTTGGATATTACCTTATTATTTACCGCCCTCCTTATATACCGCGAGCCGCCTTAATATTAATAATCCTTGGATATTATTATATTATTTATTACCCTCCCCGTATATTATAAATTATTTTAATACCGGTATTTTTCGGATATTATTTTATTACCTGCCGCCCTCTTTATATACCGCGAGCCGTCCTAATACCGGTAATCCTCGGACGCTATTTTATTATTAACTCCCCTTTTTATATACCGTAAGCCGTTTTATTATCGGTACTCTTTGGATTATACCGTATTACCTGCTTATCCCCCGGCGGCCTGCCCGTAATTATAATTTAACCATTTTCCCGTAATAATAGTATTATTAAGGTTACCGAGCTTAGGGCCGTTTAACCCGGTTTCGCCGGATTATTATTACGGGCCGGAAGATAATATTTTATTTACGTAATTAAGCTCGAGGTATTTTAACCCACCGTTACCGGAATACGATTTCGAAATGGAATATATTATATTATTAGCGTTACCGAGCGGTAGGCATTTTAACCCCGCTTTACCTAAATATTATAATAAATTATATAATAATATTATTACGGAAATAATAAGTTTAGCATACTTTAATCCCGATTTAAATAATAATTATAACAAAGCAGATTATATTAATATAAAATAAAGCTTATTATCCCCTTATTCCTTTAATAATATAATATACGCTAAAGGCTTAATTAATTATTATATTACTCTTACTCCTTTTCTGTATAGAGTATTATAGTTTTTATAAAATTTTCTTATCCTATTTACCGAGTTAATAAATAAGGTTAAATCGCACTTATTTATTATTTGCGTACCTTATTATAGCTATTATACGTTTTTTCCTCCTTATAATCCTTATTACCCTTAACCGCTTAAGAAACTAAATATCCTTATTTTTATTATTATAAATATTTGGTTTTTTATACCTTAAACCCCGAAAATAGGAATATTCGGATTCTTATAGCCTAAGTTTTATACTCCCCTTATTAATAATTAATTTTAATACCAGTATTATATAATAGTTTTAAGGGTATTAGGTTATCCGAGATAATACGCTTTATTATAAACGATAAAAAACCAAAAGATTACTTTACTAATATACTTTATAATACCGGTAATATAACCGTTATACGTAATAAATATAAGTAACCATAATCGCCCTTTAATACCTTATTATCCGATTAAAATAAACCCGCGTTATCCTTCCGGGCATTTAATACCGAGATAAAAAACATATATACGGGGTTATTAATATTACGCATATTCGATATTAATAATTATATAGCTTACCTTAAATCCCTTTACGCTTTTCCTTAAAACGATTTTTAATTAATGTATATACCCTTTTACTTATTTATTTATACCTAATAATTATATTACTCCTTTAAGGGCCAGTTATTATATAGGGTGTAAAATATCTAGTTTAATAGCTTTAATAAAAACCGATTAAATATTATTTACTTACTTTTCCCTAAAGCATTATTGCCTTATAAAAATAATCCCCCCGCCCTTTTATATAAAAGGTAATAAAAGCTTATCGATTATTATATCCTTTCCGCCTTATATAATTTGTGCTTAACCATTATTATATAATAATATTTTATTTCCTTTTATTAAATAAAAGCTAAGGTATTAATTACTCGAAATAAACTTAATTCCAAGTATATTAATAATTATACCCATTTATAATATATAATTAATTATACGTATATAAGCGATTTCTAAAACGAATTAAAAATCTTATATAATAATTTTAAGGGGGAGGGGGGTTATTTTATTTCGCTTATTCTTATTATATAAACCCATAATATAAAAAATTATACTTAAAGCCTTTTCCCGGAAAAAGCCTTATAAATATTTTATATTAAGTTCCTTAAAAATACTAATCCCGCGTTTTTATATAAAAATACACTTTAGGTAAATATCGGATTTCGGGATATACCTAAGCTTACCAGGCCTCCGCCCTCGTAAAATAATATAACCCCTTTAATAATATTATTTTATAAATCCAAGTATTTCGGTAATATTATTTAGGTAGCGTATAACGGTTTTTATAGTTTTAAAAAATATACGTAAACCTAATACCTTTTTTAAAATATCGGCTTAATCGAATTTATAAAGCTAATCACCTAATATTATACCGCCTTCCTTACCCAGATTAAGGCTTATAATAATTATAAAAAGCATATATATATACCCGATAAAAATTATACCCCTTTTAACGCTTATTAATTTAGTTTACTTTATTTTAAGCAGGAAAACCTTAACCTATAATATATAAAGCAGATTAACCGCGGTATTACCCCGTATAAAATATTATACGCTTATATCCGCTAAAACTTTTATAAGCAAAAAAAATAATTATATGATTTCCTTATTATAAACGATTATAATAATATAGCTTATATTTATAAAATATATTATAAATACTAAGTATTTTAATCGCATTTATCCGCTTTAAACTTTTTAATATTTTCCTTATATAAGGGAATACGCTTTTTATATCCAGATATTAATAATATATATAATTTATTTTATATTATCCGTATTAAAAATATTAATCGGTTAATTTTCGCTAATACCGCCCGATTTATAAAACCGATTAAGCGGTTTTCGGTTTTCGCCTTATTTATACCGGAATAGGCGGGGATACCGTAATTAAATTATAAGTAAATCCTATATATTATTATTAACTAGCTTTATTATATTTTATTTTAACTCTTTAATATAAGCGTTATACCCAGTATATATCCCTAAATATAGGAAATAATAATAATCCGTAATAGGGGTTATAATAAAAAATAATATTTAAAAGGTATAAATATAAAAAGCATTTATAACCGATTTAATATAATTTAATTACTTAATACTAAATTTAATTAAAATATCCCGCGTATTCGCCTGCCTTTTATATTTAATCTTAGTTTATTATATAACCCTTTTACCCGTAATACTTATAAAGTATAAAAAAGGCTTATTAATATAGGGTTTAAACTAAGCTAGAGTATTATATTTAATAATCAGAAACGTATATTCCTTACTTAGCTCGTTACCTAAAAATAAAATAACGATTATATTAAAGCGGTAAAAACTCGGTTCTAGTTTTTTTATATCTTATTATAAAAAATAATTTAAGCATATAATCGGACCTTTATAAAGGCGTATTGCGAATATTTATAAAAGGTTTTTATTAAGCCTTATAAATAAAGTAAATTATTCCCGTTCTGGAAAAATAATCCCGTAATATACGCCGATCTCTTAGGTATAAATCGAATATATTAATTATACCACGGTATATTTACTGCTTTAGGACGGAGAAAAATATTCGAACTTTTTAAGCGGTTTATAACCGATATCGCGTAATAATTATTAACCCTCCCTAATAATATAATATTACTTATCCCTAATATTATCTAAGAGCGGTTAATATAATAATTAATAAAAGCTATATAATCCGCTTTTATTACGAATATATTTAGCGGTTTTAATAATAAAGCTTCCTGAAATAAAAAGGAATTTATAATATTATATTAAAAAATCGATTATAATTAAAAAACTATATCCTAATAAGGGGAATTCGAGTTATATATTAATAATAAATAAGAATAATATTATTAATTATATACAGGCTTATACGTTTTTATAATACTAAACTTTAAGAAAATTAAATTTATTATTATATAATCCTTAAAAATAAGCGTTTTAAAACTTTTTAATATTAATTATTATATTCCCGGTATAAAGTATAAAGAAAAATACCCCCCTTAAAAAGTATAATATACCGTTAAAAAGGCCTTTTTTAGCTTTATTTATAAAAAGCTTCCACCCGAAAAAGAATAATAAATAATAATGCCGATTTTACGTTCCTTATTTAAGAACCCCACCCTTAGTATTAATACGCGTACTAAGAGCTTAAAAAAATTAATTTAGCGCTATTACTATTATGGCCCCGAAATGGTTAAAGTCCTGGAATAACTTATTAAAGGACTCGTGATTAATTATTAAAGCATTATTAGGAAATAATTCGGTATAAAATAACCTTTGCCTAATATAAGGAATATTAATATAAACCCCGTTAGCCCCGGAAAATTATATTTAATAAAAGCACTTATTATATTACCCGATATAAGTATTTTTTTAATAATTATAAATAATAATAAATAGGATTACTTATTAACGGTAACCGCCGTTAACCTAAAAAGTAATCCCGCTTCCTTAACTATAAAGCAATAAACCTTAAAAGGATAAGGGTTAAATATAAAACTAATAAGTATTTTAAACCACGTATAAACCGTGGTTAAATTATATAACCAGCCAGGTAATAAGTAAAAGGATTATAACCCCGAGTATATATATTAATAATATAGCGTATATAGGGTAAAGGCCGAGGATAAAAATAAAAATAATATTATAAAGCCTTAAATAAAACCATTAATAAGAAACCGAATATTTACGTATATATTATATTATTAAAAGCATATAAGGATTAAAATATCCCGTATTTTACCACCCCTTACGTATATAATAAAAAATAAAATATTTACTTAATAAATTAATTAAAGCATATAGCTCGAAATATATAAAATATCTTAATTCTTAATACCGCTTATACCTATAATAAGAAACGGAATATTTATATAATAAATCACCGAATAAGTATTAATAAATAAGATTAAATATTCGGTTTTTTATTAATACCTACCTATTTATTTACTTTATTTTAATTAATACCGCGCGCTTATAGCCCTAAATATCCAGATTTTAAGCAGATTATATAAATAACGCCTGTATATTTAAGGAGGCTATTATTATACCTTAATTAATATATTACGGTATTTTATCTGGTAGGCGTTTAAGGGAGGTAATATAACCGACGATATAAACCTAGTGATTTATATTTATATATTAAAACTTAAGGTTTTTTAGGATAAGTTATATATCGATTACGGCTTTAGTAATATATTCCCTAGGGTAATATTTAAAATAATAATCTAAAAATATAATATAATAATAAGCGGCTTAAATCCTAGTAAAATATTTTATAAGGATTAAATATATTAAAAGCTTATTATCCTGGAAACCGGATTTTATTTCTTATATTCTTATCGGGAAGCTGCGAAAAAAAGCATTACGTAAAAGGTATTAAACCGCCGGATATTAATACCGAGTAATAATAAGTACCGGCTTAATATATAAGGGCCGAATAAACCTAAGTATTCGGTTAATAAAAAAGGCTGCTTTTAAAAGGATATAAATATAAGAAATTAAATATTTATACTCTAGTTATAAACTAAATCCTTATATATATAAGAATATTATTTTTTATTTTCTTAATATTAAAGCTTTTACCGCGATTATACTATATAACTTATTTACCAGGAATATTAAACTTAATCCGGTTAATTATATTATACCGTTTCTTACTCGGGGTTAAGCGGCGGGCTCGATTTCTTATAAGAATTATTAATAATGCGAGCAGGTAAAACGGCTCCTAAGCATAAATATTAATACTCGTTTCTAGTTTTATATACGCGTGGATTACTCCTTTAGAATTTAAGGCTATAAGCATATTCGCCGGACGGTAATAAAGAACCCTATAATAGCCTAATAGGTTTTAATAATCCCGCGTATAAGGCTAATATAATTATTAAATAAGCTAGTTAGCGATATATTTTCCTGCCTCGGCTCCTGCGTAAAGTATATAAGCGGCGGGTAAAAAAAGTATATACCCTCGGGGAGCGCTTAAACTAAGTGCCTTAGCGGTTAACGGAAGTTTTTAAATTAATTAAGATAAAGAGCTAAAAGGATTACCTCTTATAATTATTAGCGTACTTAACTTTTATATTCCTAATTTAAACGTAAAGTAATATATAAGCGGTAACCGCCCGGGCGCTTATAAAAAACCCATATATAATTTAAAGGCCGCTACTAAGGCTTATTTAATTATCCCGGCTACTTATTACGGCGAGTAAATAAGAGTTAAAATAATGCCTTTATAACTAAATCATTATACTTTTATTAATTATTATAATCGGAATAAAGAGAAAAAAAAAAAAAAAGGGAAAAAACTCTAAAGCAAGCGCTAAAAAAAACCCCTTTTAACGGTGGCCTTTAAGCTGGGATCAGGGGTGCTAATAATAAAAAGCGGTAAATAATCCCGTAAAAAGGAGGCAAACAGGTAATAAAGTAATAAGCCGAGTAATAATCGCGGTAAGCCGTAATATTACCCTCCCTTTTAGGAAAAGCGCGGCTTATATATAAATCGCGCCGTAATAATAAGGAAGATATAGCCCCGAGTATAAAGTTTACTTATAAATAAGAAAAAAGCGGTTATATTAGCCAGGTATAACCGCTAATATTATTAAATAAGGCTAAATAAGAGTTATATTAATAACCTATTATAAAAAGATTTATTTACTCCTAATCGCTTATCTACCTTTTTTCCCTATATAACTTTTTTTTTTAATATATACCCCCCCCCCTGGCTAGCGAATAATTCCTACCTCGCCGGCCTGCGCTAGGCTTTTACCTTTGCTTTACTAGCGTAAGCCGGTAAGGCTTCGGTTTATAACTTAATAAACGGATATACCGCTCCGAGGGGATTTTATTAATCCTTCCCCTTAATTAATAACCTTTAATCCTTACTATAATACCGGTTAGTTTTAGAAAAGCGGTTAAAAAACCTGCGTAATTAACTAATACTAACCTTATAACCCTAAAGCGTATTATACCCGCTAATATAAGCGGGGTTATAATAAAGCTTATTTATCTTATTACGATTCGCGGTAAATAAACTCCGGTTCCTCTTCCTAAGCTTCCGGTTACTCCTGCCCTTAAGCGTAAACGCGATATTAAGGATTCGGGAGGCTCGAATAATAAATAAACCCCCGTCGAAAACATTCGCCGTTTTACGGGTAGTATTATAAAAACCGATTTCTAAAAGCCTATTAACCCGGGCTTTTATTCCGAGAACGCTAATAACCCTATTATAACGCTTACGCGTAATCCTTATAAAATCAGAATAAAGCCCAAGTTAGGTAATAAATACCGTAAGTATTTCCCTTTCGGAATAAAATCTAAGGAGTATATAAATATACCGCCCTACTTACGCTATATTAAAGCCGCCGTAAACTAAAAGCTCTTAATAAACCGCGTGGTTTATATCCTATTTTATAATAAATAAGGTTTTAATAAAATTAAGGCATATTTTAAGCTAATATTATTATAAACTAATTAATAAAGTATTAACGCTATTAGGAAATATATAAGGATTATAAAGCGGTAGATTTATATTAACCTATAAGCGAATCGTGGGCTAACCCGCCGGGTAAATTATTAAAGAGTTAACCACCCTCGGTTATATCTTTTTATAAATATACTCCGGTTATATTCCTACCGGTTAGTATAAGCCCACCACCGCGTACGCGCAAATTAATTAGCTAAAGCATTTTATCCGGGATAACGTTAAGGGTAATAATAATCTCCTTACTAAAAAGGTTTATTATAAGTTCCCTATATACCCGAATAAATAGCTTTATTAACTTATAATAAAAATTTTCGCAAAACTGTTATAAAGCGAGTTTAGGCTTATATAAGTATCGGTTAATCCGCAGGTATTAATTAATCTGCAGGTATTAGTTAATCTGCCGATAACGGTAAAATTATTATATTTACGCCGGTAATTCGCTTTTTATTAAATATTAACTCGGGAAATATATATTACCTACGCACGGATATAATAATTATATGCCCTAATACTATATCTATCGCGGATAATACGCATAATATTAATAAATACCTATAAAAATCTTTACGAAAAACTTATTAAATCCGTATGCTTACGGAGATCGCTATAAAAAACTCGCGGATTTTTACTACGAATTCGGAGAATATTATTAAAAATATTATAAATATTCTTTAATTACTTCGGGTTACGGCCAGGTAGCGCTAGAATAATAAAGCCGATAATAATTTTATTACTAAAAAGGATATTAAAACCGATTAGGAGGGGGCCCTTTTTACCTAATTCGCTAAAGCTAATAGCGAATTCAAGGCTGCTTTTTATTAAAATAACGGTCGCCCCTTAATTAATAATAAGGGTCCTATTATAATAGCGCGCCTGCGCATTAAAGCTTAATATCGGATTAAGGGATAAAAGGATAACGCTTAAGAGAATAAATCGGATTATAAGGGTTTAATACGGGAAACTAATATTATAATCCCCTTTTTAATATTTTTTAAATAAATGCCCGCCCGGGTTTACGGTGTTTTCGCTAGGGGTATAATAATTTATTACACTAATTTCCACCTTTATTACCTATAAATAATTCTGTTTATTAAGCAAATATACCGGTACCTTATAAATAATTTATTTCCTAATAACCTCTTTTAGTAAATAATTAAAAAATAATAAAAAAACGCGTTTATTCTTATAAACACAGGGTATTATAAGGGAAGGAGTGAATTCGAAGCGAAATTAATATTATTAAAAGCTAGCAAAAGCGGGTATTACGGGTTTACCGTATACCCGCCTTAAAGTTATTAACCGGTAAATTATCCTCCTCGATATCGGGTAAGGTTTTCTTAGCGGCGGCGGCCTTAGCCCACTAATCGAGCCTTTACGGGGGACTTAAAGCATTCGGGTATTATTCGTGGTAAAATCGCAGCTAAACCGATAAGTTTTTAAAGTTTTTTACTAGGTATTATTTTAGATTATTATTATACCCTTTTTAATCGGCTTAATATTATAATTTACTATTACGGAGGCGGGAACTTAATAGCTTAATTATTATATACTTTAGTTTATTATCGAATAGTGGTCGCGGTAGGCTATTTTTATAAGCCGCGGGTTAGGGTTTATAGGTATTAGTATAAAACTTAATCGTTTTTTTATACGAATACTTATTACTTAAATATTCTGTTTCTTATTATACCTTTATTATTTATTATCGTAACTTAATATAATTTTAGTTATTGCTTTATAAAGTACTTATATTTTAAAAAATTAAAATAATAATTAAACTCTATTACTCTTTAGTAAATTATTTGCATTCTTAATCGTTGGTTTTAATTATTATTACGATTTTAAACTATTAACCGCTAAAGGCTAGAACGGGATTAAGCTAACCGTATTATTATCCCTATATACGCCCGTTAACTAGGCGATTATTAATAAAAGCCTGCTTATCTTTACAGGCCGCGGGTTAGGGTTTATAGGTATTAGCGTAGGACTTAATTATTTTTTCCATACGAGTACTTATTACCCAAATATTCCGTTTTTTACTATACCTCCATTATTTGCTATCGTAACTCGATATAATTTCGGCTATCGCTTCGTAAAGTACTTATATTCTAAAAAATTAAAATAATAATTAAATTCTATTACTTTTTAGTGAATTATTTATATTCCTAATCGTTGGTTTTAATTATTATTACGCTTTTAGATTATTAGCCGCTAAAGGCTAAAACAGGATTAAGCTAACCGTATTATTATCCCTATATACGCCCGTTAACTAGGCGATTATTAATAAAAGCCTACTTATTACCTATTATATAAATATTTAATTTCTTATTATATTAACCTAAGCTATAATCGTATTTTAATATATCGAGCATAAAGGTAAAAACCCTTTTAGTAAACTAATAACTTAAAAAACTAATTAAATTAAATATAATATTATTATTTATTATCGAGTCGCGTATCCTAACTCTAGGTTACGCGAGGGTAGACTTTATTAACGATTTAATTAGGATTAGGTTAATTATATCCCGCCCCTTATAAAACCTTAGCTAGGCAACCACTTATAAAAGCCTATTTACTTATTATATAGATATTTGATTTCTTATTATACTTACCTAATATACGATTATATTTTAATATATTGAGTATAAGTGGTAAAACCCCTTTTAATAAGCTAATAGCTTAAAAGACTAATTAAATTAAATATAACGTTATTATTTGTTATCGAGTCGCGTATCCTAATTCTAGGCTGCGCGATAGCAGACTTTATTAGCGACTTAATTAGGATTAAACCAGCCGTATTAATATCCCTATATACGCCCGTTACCTAGGTAATTATTAATAAAAGCCTGCTTATTACCTATTATATAAATATTCGATTTCTTATTATACTAACCTAAGCTACGGTTGCATTTTAATATATTAAGTATAGGGGTAAAAGCCCCTTTAATAAACTAATAGCTTAAAAAACTAATTAAATTAAATATAACGTTATTATTTACTATCGAGTTATATATCCTAACTCTAGGTTACGCGAGGGTAAACTTTATTAGCGATTTAACCAGGACTAGGTTAATTATATCCAGCCCCTTATAAAACCTTAGCTAGGTAACCACCTATAAAAGCCTACCTGCTTATTATATAAATATTCGATTTTTTATTATACTCACTTAATATACGGTCGTATTTTAATATATCGAGTATAAGTGGCAGGAACCCTTTTAATAAGCTAATAACCTAAAAGATTAATTAAATTAAATATAATATTATTATTTGCTATCGAGTTACGTATTTTAACTTTAGGCTGCGCGATAACAGACTTTATTAGTAACCTAATCGGGATTAAACCAGCCGTATTAATATCCCTATACACGCCCGTTACCTAGGCAACCATTAATAAAAGCCTGCTTATTACCTATTATACAAATATTCGATTTCTTATTATACTAACCTAAGCTATAATCGCATTTTAATATATCGAGTATAAAGGTAAAAGCCCTTTTAATAAACTAATAGCTTAAAAAACTAATTAAATTAAATATAACGTTATTATTTATTATCGACTTACGTATCCTAACTTTAGGTTGCGCAAGGGCAGACTTCGTTAGCGATTTAACCAGGATTAGGTTAACTATATCCCGCCCCTTATAAAACCTTAGCTAGGCGATTACCTATAAAAGCTTACCTGCCTATTATATAAATATTCGATTTCTTATTATACTCACTTAATATATAATCGCATTTTAATATATCGAGTATAAGTAGCAGGAACCCTTTTAATAAGCTAATAACCTAAGAGATTAATTAAATTAAATATAATATTATTATTTACTATCGAGTTATATATCCTAATTTTAGGCTACGTAATAACAGACTTTATTAGCGATTTAATCGGGATTAAACTAGCCGTATTAATATCCCTGTATACGCCCGTTACCTAAGTAATTATTAATAAAAGCCTGCTTATTACCTATTATATAAATATTTAATTTCTTATTATATTAACCTAAGCTACGGTCGTATTTTAATATATTAAGCATAGAGGTAAAAGCCCTTTTAATAAACTAATAGCTTAAGAGATTAATTAAATTAAATATAACGTTATTATTTGCTATTAAGTTACGTATCCTAACTTTAGGTTACGCAAGGGCAGACTTCGTTAGCGATCCAACCAGGATTAGGTTAACTATATCCCGCCCCTTATAAAACCTTAGCTAGGCAACTACCTATAAAAGCCTACCTGCTTATTATATAAATATTCGATTTCTTATTATACTTACTTAATATACGATTATATTTTAATATATCGAGCATAAATAATAGGAGCCGTTTTAATAAACTAATAATTAAAAAAACTAATTAAATTAAATAATATTACCCTTTACTATTAAGTTATATATTTTAACTCTAGGTTACGCGAGGGTAGATTTTATTAGCGATTTAACCAGGACTAGGTTAATTATATCTCGCCCCTTATAAAACCTTAACTAGGCAATCACCTATAAAAGCCTACCTGCTTATTATATAAATATTCGATTTCTTATTATACTCACCTAACGTACGGTCGCATTTTAATATATCGAGTATAGGTAATAAAAGCCGTTTTAATAAACTAATAATTAAAAAAACTAATTAAATTAAATAATATTATCCTTTATTATCGAGTCGTGTATTTTAATTCTAGGTTATACGAGGGCAGACTTCGTTAATAACCTAACCAGGATTAGGTTAGCTGTATCCCGCCCTTTATAAAACCTTAGCTAAGCGATCACCTATAAAAGCTTACCTGCCTATTATATAAATATTTAATTTCTTATTATACTTACTTAATATACGGTTATATTTTAATATATCGAGTATAAGTAATAAAAGCCGTTTTAATAAATTAATAATTAAAAAAACTAATTAAATTAAATAATATTACCCTTTACTATCAAGTTATATATCCTTATTTTAGGTTACGTAATAATAAACTTTATTAGCCCTTTATCCGGGATTAGGTTAATTATATTAACCCCCCGCATATAATAAGGTTAATTAAGCGATTATTAATAAAAGCCAACTTATTTACTTATTATATAAATATTTTATTTTTAATTATATTAATTTAACCTACGGTTATATTTTAATATATTAAGTATAAGTATACTTCCCGCTCCTCCCGTTTTACCCTTTATACTGCTAGTATATAATTACCTGTTTCCCTTTTGCTCCTTAATATCCTTAATTAAAAAGCCGCGGAAATATATTCCTATAATTCGCGGGTTTTTGCGTTTAACGTATTATATAATAATCTGGTATAAATGGTATTTACCTAACGGTTAATCGCGAGTATACCCTAAAATAACCTAACGCTAATCTAAAATAAAAATAATTTAAATAAATATTACGGGCTTAGTGCTCTTTAATAAATTATAAATTTTAATTAATTTATATAATTAGCGTTTACTTAAAACTCGATATTATTCCCTTCGGCTAATTAAGAAAAAAGCATAATAACCTTAATATTACCCGCCCGTGGAAGTTTATAATAAATTATTATCCTTTAAATCGTAAACTATTATCCGCTCGTTACCAGGCCGCTTAAATATTATTAATAATCGCGTTATCGTTATCGAGGTTATTTTTAGGTTTATCCGGATTATAATTATATTATATAACCTTATTCCTTTTTTTCGCATTTAAGGTAATTTTATCGAACCCGGGGGGTAATACACGGTTATTTTATAAATAAAGTGCTTTAAGGTTCCGCGCCTTATTATATATAGCTTATTAATTATGCGGGGGATTAAATTTATTCTCTTGCTTTATTACGGTTTAAAAGCAGTCCTTTATTAAATCCGCGATTATATCGAGGAGTTTTTAGGTCTCGGCGGTAGATTATATTACGCGTTTCCGCCAGAATACGCTCCTAGATACGGTAAGGCGGTTAAATTTAACCTTTTAGCTTATAACCAAAATATCCCTATTCCTTAGCCTTAGGTAATAATCCTTTTCCTTATTATCGTTAGCCGTTAATACCTTATTAGTAATCCTTTACGGCTTTATAATAAACGGCGATATTAACCTGGTAATAGGTTCCGTAAACGGCTTTAAAACCTATTACCTTAATAATAACCGTTATAATTTGTTTTTTAACTGCTTTTATATTTCGAATTTATTTTTATTATTATCCTTATTATTAATATACGCGCGTTTTTATTATTTTACAGCCTATTAGGAAATTAATTCCGGGCTTTTTAAACCGCTTATATAACGCTAATTATTAGGTAAGGGAGATTTAATAAGTATATTAAATATATACCTAGGGTTTATTCCACGAATAACCGTAATTAATATAACCTTATACTTATTTTTTTTAATAGTAATAAGCGTATAGCGGTTATTAGAAAAAATACGCTTAAAATTATTAATTTTTTATTTAATTTTACGGATTTTATATAATATACCCTGGATTTATATTTAGAAATTACTTATATTCTTTATTATTAATATTTAACTCGGAGCCGGAGCTAGAGCCGGAAATAAAGCCTCCGGTAGCGTTAAAAAGCTAAGACTTAAATAAAATAAGTTTTTTTTTTAAGCGGATTACTATAACCAATAATTATAAAACCTCTTAAAAGCCCTTAAGCATAATTATATTATTTAAATATCCTTAAGTTTTTTTAATTTAATCCTAAATTGCTTAATAAAGTTTTTTCTTCGGATATACCTTATTTAAAAACGCCCTGGCTTTAAAACTATAACCCGAAATTCGCTTTATAAGCCTATTTAAATAATTCTAATAAGCTTTTTAGGATATTATATCTTTATTTAAGTAAGTAAAAATATTATTTCTCGGTTATTATTACGGATTTAATTCTCGGCTCTCGGATATAAGAATAAAATTCCCGGCGCTAAATATATGCTTTAATTAACCGGCCTCTTTTAAGCTAATTACCTAATCCTTCCTAAGGCTTAGGTATAATTATATTATTTAAATATTCCCGGGTTTTTTTAATTTAATCCCAGAGTGCTTAATAAAGTTCCTCCTCTGGATATACCTTATTTAAAAACGCCCTAGCTTTAAAATTATAACCCGAAATTCGCTTTATAAGCTTATTTAAATAATTCTGGTAAGCTTTTTAGGATATTATATTTTCGTTTATAAACCTTAGCTCCTTTTAAATTCCCTTATTTAAGGGGTAACCTTCTTATATTACCTTCTTATTACGGATTAATAAGGTATTATAAGGAATATTATTCCTAAAAAAATTATTATATATATATATCTTATTATTTCCATACTTTATTATTATATTATTATTAATACCCATTTCTCCTTACTATCTCGTGCTATATACTTATATATTATTTACTATTATTATTATACCTTTAATTAATATTAAGAAATAACGGAGAAAGCGCGAAAGGGTATTTAAGAGGAGGGTAATAACTCTCCAAGCCGAGTTTAATTAACCTAATAATTAATTCCGAGTTTTATCCGAATCTAATATTAGTTTTTAATAAAATATTAAACCGTTTATTATTATTACCTATTTAATCCTTTAATTTAATCGCTAATTAACCCTTATATTAGATATTATATTATCGGCAATATTAATAAGCTTATTAGGCAGCTTTTAAATTATTTTCCCTAATATCGAATATAATTATTACCCGTTATAATCCCCGATATATTAAAATTAAAGCAGCTTAAAAGCATAATCCCCTTTATAATATAATACGCGATTAAGATTTAAAACCATTATAATAGGTAATATAAGATATAAACTATATATTAATATAAATTATAATTAACTTTAATCGAGTATATAAATCAGTTTTCCGACTTAATCTTACGTATATTAAACACCGTTCTTATTAAATACCCCCGGCTAAAAAAATTTATAATAAGAGTATTTATCGGATATAACCGTATTATTAACCGCCTTCCCCGTACGCCGTAAACCGTTTTAGTATTAATAATCCTCGGATATTACCGTATTACCTACCGCCCTCCCCGTATATTATAAGCCGTCCTAGTATTAGTAATCCTCGGACGCTACCGTATTATTTACCGCTTTCCCCGCACGCTATAAGCCGTTTTAATATTAGTATTTATTAAACGCTACCGTATTACCTACCGCCCTCCCCGTATACCGCGAACCGTTTTAATACCGGTAATCCTTAAACGCCACCGTATTACTTATTACCCTCCCCGTATATTATAAGCCGTCCTAGTATTAATAGTCCTCGGACGCTACCGTATTATTTACCGCCCTCCTTATATACCGCGAGCCGTTTTAATACCGGTAATCCTCGGATACCACCTTATTACCGGCTTCCTTTCCTATATACCGTAAGCCGTTTTATTAGCGGTATTTCTCGGATTATACCGTATTACTTACCTGTCCCCCGGCGGCCTGCCCTTAGTTATAATCCAACCACTCTCCCGCGGTAATAATATTATTAAGGTTATTAAGCTTAGGGCCGTTTAACCCGGCCTCGCCGGATTATTATTACGGGCCGGAAAATAACGTTTTATTTACGTAATTAAGCTTAAGGCCCTTTAACCTACCGTTACCAGAATACGATTTCGAAATAAAATACACCGCGTTACCGGCGCTATTAAGTAATAAGTATTTTAACCCCGCTTTACCCGAACACTATAACGGATTATATAATAATATTATTACGGAGATAATAAGCTTAATATACTCCGACCCCGATTTAAATAATAATTATAACGAAGCGGACCTTATTAATACGAAATAAGGCTTATTATCCCTTTATTCCATTAATAATATAATATATATTAAAGGCTTAGTTAATTACTATATTACTCCCACTCCTTTTTTGCATAAAGTATTATAATTCTTATAGAATTTTCCTATTTTACCTGCCGAGTTAATAAATAAGGTTAAGTTATACTTATTTATTATTTGCGTACTTTATTATAACTATTATACGTTTTCTTCTTCTTATAATCCTCGCTACTCTTAACCGCTTAAAAAACCAAATATCCCTATTTTTATTATTATAAATATTTGGTTTTTTATGCCCTAAGCCCCGAAAATAAGGATATTCGGATTCTTATAACCTAAGTTTTATACTCCCTTTATTAATAATTAATTTTAATATTAATATTATATAATAGCCTCGAGGGTATTAGGTTATCCGAAATAACATACTTTATTATAAACGATAAAAAACCAAAGGATTATTTCGCTAATATACTTTATAATACCGGTAACGTAATTATTATACGCAATAAATATAAGCAGTTACGGTTATTTTTTAATACCTTATTATTTAACCGAGATAAACCCGCGTTATTTTTCCGGGTATTTAATACTAAGATAAAAAACATATATATAGGGTTATCGATATTATATACGTTTAATATTAATAATTATATAGCTTACCTTAAATCCCTTTACGCCTTTTTTTAAAACGATTTTTAGTTAATATATATGCCCCCTTACCTATTTACTTATACCTAATAATTATATTACTTTTTTAAGGGCTAATTATTATATAGGGTGCGAAATATTTAGCTCGGTAGCTTTAATAAAAACCGATTAAATACCGTTTACTTACTCTTCCCTAAAACACTACTACCCTATAAAGGTAACCCCCCTGCCCTCTTATATAAAAGGCAGTAAAAGCTTATTAACCGTTATATTCTTTCCGTTTTACGTAATTTATACCCGATTATTATTATATAATAATATCCTATTTCCTTTTATTAAGCAAAAGCTAAGGTATTAATTACTTAAAGTAAACTCGATTTTAAATATATTAATAATTATACCCATTTATAATATATAATTAATTACACGTATATAAGCGATTTCTAAAATAAATTAAAAATCCTATATAATAATTTTAAGGGGAAGGAAGGTTATTTTATTTTATTTATCCTTATTATATAAACCTATAATATAAAAGATTATACTCGAAACCCTTTCCTAGAAAAAGCCTTATAAATATTCCATACTAAGTTTTTTAAAAACGCTAACCTCGCGTTTTTATATAAAAATACGCTTTAAATAAATATCGGATTTCGGGATACGCCTAAGCTTACTGGGCCTTTACCCTTATAAAATAATATAACCCCCTCGGTAACGTTATTTTATAAATCCAAATATTTTAATAATATTATTTAGGTAGCGTATAACGGTTTTTATAGTTTTAAAGAATATACGTAAACCTAATACCTTTTTCGAGATATTAGCTTAATCGAACTCGTAAAATTAACTATTTAATATTATACCGCCCCCTTTACCTAGGTTAAGGCTTATAATAATTATAAGGAGTATATATATATATTTAATAAGAATTATACCCCCTTTAACGCTTATTAGTTTAATTTACTTTGTTTTAAGCAGGAAAACCTTAATTTATAGTATATAAAGTAGATTAACCGCGGTATTACTCTATATAAAATATTATACGCTTATATCCGCTTAAACTTTTATAAGCAGAAAAAATAATTATATGATTTCCTTATTATAAACGATTACGATAATATAGCTTATATTTACGGAATACGTTATGAATACCGAGTATTTTAATTATATTTATTTGCTTTAGATTTTTTAATATTTTCCTTATATAAGGGGATACGCCCTTTATATCCAGATATCGATAATATATATAATTTATTTTATATTATCCGTATTAAAGATATTAATTAATTAATCCTCGTTAATATCGCCCGATTTATAAAACTAATTAAGCGGTTCTCGGTTTTCGCCTTATTTATACCGGAATAAGCGGGGATATTATAATTAAATTATAAGCAAATTTTATATATTATTATTAACCAGTTTTATTATATTTTGTTTTAATTCTTTAATATAAGCGTTATACCTAGTATATATCCCTGGATATAAAAAATAATAATAATTTATAATAAAGGTTATAATAAGGAGTAATATTTAGAAAATATAAGTGTAAAAGGTATTTATAACCGATTTAATATAGTTTAATTACCTAATATTAAATTTAATTAAAATATCCCGCGTATTTACCTGCCTTTTATACCTAATCTCGGCTTATTATATAACCCCTTTACCCGTAACGCTTATAAAGTATAAAAAAGGCTTATTAATATAGGGTTTAGATTAGGTTAAAGCATTATATTTAATAATTAAAAACGTGTATTTTTTATTTAACTTATTACTTAAGAATAAGAAAACGATTACGTTAAAGCGGTAAAAACTCGGTTTTAGCTCTTTTATATCTTATTATAAGAAGTAATTTAAGCGTATAATCGGATCTTTATAAAGGCGTATTATAAATATTTATAAAAAGTCCTTATTAAGCCTTATAAATAGAGTAAATTATTTCCGTTCCAGAAAAATAATCCCGTAATATACGCCGATCTCTTAGGTATAAATCGAATATATTAATTATATTATAATATATTTACTGCTTTAGGATAGAGAAAAATATTCGAACTCTTTAGGCGGTTTACGGCTAATATTACGTAATAATTATTAACCCTCCCCGATAATATAATATTACTTATTCCTAATATTATTTAGGCGCGGTTAATATAATAATTAATAAAAGTTATATAATCCGCCTTTATTGCGAACATATTTAGCGGTTTTAATAATAAAGCTTTTTAAAATAAAAAGGAATTTATAATATTATATTAGAAAATCGATTACGATTAAAAAACTATATCCTAGTAAGGGGAATTCGAGTTATATATTAGCGATAAATAGGAATAATATTATTAATTATACGCAGGCTTATACGTTTTCGTAACGCTGAATTTCGAGAAAATTAAATTTATTACCGTATAATCCTCGAAAATAAGCGTTTTAAAACTCTTTAATATTAGTTATTATATCCCCGGCGTGGAGTATAAGGAGAAGTACCCCCCCCGAGAAGTATAATACATTATTAAAAGGGCCCTTTTTAACTTTATTTATAAGGAGCTTTTACCCAAAGGAGAATAATAAATAATAATATTAATTTTATATTCCTTGTTTAAGAACCTTACCCTTAGCGTTAATATGCGTATTAAAAGCTTAAAAAGGTTAATCCGGTACCGTTATTATTACGGCCTCGAAATAGTTAAAGTCCTGGAACGATTTATTAAAGGACTTATAATTAATTACCGAGGCGTTATTAGGAAATAATTCGATATAAAATAACCTTTACCCGATACGGGGAATATTAATATAAGCCCTATTAACCCCGGAAAATTATACTCGATAAAAGCATTTATTATATTACCCGATATAAGTATTTTTTCGATAGTTATAAATAATAATAAATAGGATTATTTATTAACGGTAGCCGCCGTTAACCTAGAGAGTTATCCCGCTTCCTTAATTATAAAGTAATAAACCTTAAAAGGATAAGGGTTAAATATAAAATTAATAAGTATTTTGGATTATATATAGGCCGTGGTTAAATAATATAATTAATTAGGTAATAAATAAGAGGATTACGATCCCGAGTATATATATTAATAATATAGCGTATATAGGGCGAAGGCTAAAAACGAGAATAAGAATAATATTATAAAGCCTTAAATAAAATTATTAATAAGAAACCGAATATTTACGTATATATTATATTATTAAAAGTATATAAGGATTAAAATATCCCGTATTTTATTATTTTTTACGTATATAATAAAAAATGGAATATTTACTTAATAAATTAATTAAAGCATATAGCTCGAAATATACAAGATATCTCGATTCTTAATACCGCTTATATTTATAATAAAAAACAGAATATTTATATAATAAATCACCAAGTGGGTATTAATAAATAAGATTAAATATTTGGTTTTTTATTAGTGTTTATTTATTTATTTACTTTATTTTAATTAATACTGCGCGCTTATAGCCCTGGATATTTAGATTTTAAGCAGATTATATAAATAACGCTTATATATTTAAGGAGGTTACTATTATGCCTTAATTAATATATTACGGCGTTTTATCTGGTAGGCGTTTAAGGGAGGTAATATAGCCAACGATATAAACCTAGTAACCTATATTTATATATTAAAACTTAAGGTTTTTTAGGATAAGTTATATATTAACCACGGATTTAATAATATATTCCCTAGGGTAATATTCAGAATAATAACCTAAAAGTATAATATAATAATAAGCGGCTTAAATCCTAGTGAAATATCCTATAAGGATTAAATACATTAAAAGCTTATTATCCTGGAAACCGGATTTTATTTTTTATATTCTTATCGGGAAGCTGCGAGAAAAGGTACCGCGTAAAAGGTATTAAACCGCCGGATATCGATACCGAGTAATAATAAGTACTAGCCTAGTATATAAGGGCCGAATAAACCTAGGTATTCGGTTAATAAAAAAGGCTGCCTTTAAAAGGATATAAATATAAAAAACCGAATATCCGTATTTTAATTACGAATTAAGTCCTTATATATATAGGAATATTATTTTTTATTTTCTTAATACCGAAGCTTTTACCGTGATTATATTATATAATTTACCTGCTAGGAACACTAGACTTAACCCGGTTAATTATATTATATTATTTTTTACTCGGGGTTAGGCGGCGGGCTTAATTTCTTATAAGAATTATTAATAATGCGAGCGGGTAAAGCGGTTTCTAAGCGTAAATATCGATACTTATTTTTAGCTCTGCGTATACGTAGATTACTCCTTTGGAATCTAAGGCTATAAGCATATTCGCCGGACGGTAATAGGGAACCCTGTAATAGCCTAATAGGTCCTAATAACCCCGTATATAAGGCTAATGTAATTATTAAGCGGGCTAATTAATAATACATTTTCCTGCCTCGGCTTTTACGTAAAGTATATAAGCGGTGGGTAGGAAAGGTATATATCCTCGGGGAGCGCTTAAGCTAGGTGCCTTAACGGCCGGCGGAAGTTTTTAAATTAATTAAGGTAAAAAGCTAGGGGGATTACCTTTTGTAATTATTAGCGTATTTAATTTTTACGTTCCTAATTTAAACGTGGAATAATATACGAGCGGTAACTGCCCGGGCGCTTATAAAAAATCCGCGTATAATTTAAAGGCCGTTATTAAGGCTTATTTAGTTATCCCGGTTATTACTTAAACTAAAATAACGATATTAGGCTATAATTATTATAAAAGGTTCCGATTTAATATAATAACCGAGTATAATATTTAGGGCTTAGATAATTTTCTTTTAAGATCCGAGCATAAAGCCAGCCTAGGTTAACGTTAAGTGGTTAACGAGCTCCGATAATATTAAAAAGCCCGTTAATAAAACCACGATTTAGTAATTAAGCGCTTTAGGTAATAGAGTTTTTTTATTTTTAGTTATATAATAAACGATATAATTATCCTCCTCCCCTTTCTCCCCTTCCTGCTTTTCCCTTATCTCCTGCTTTTTTTTCCCTTTTCCGTTTTCTTCTCCGCCTTTTATTCCTTTAGGATAAGCTTGGACCGGGAAATTATAATTAATTTATAACCCGTTATAATATTATAAGCTTCCGCTAAAAAGTATTTATATAGGAATAATTAAATAATCCTATTAGCTTTTTTCCCTCTTAAAGCTTTGCCTTTAGTATTTATAATAATCCCGATATTATAGCGGTAGAATTCGATATAGGATTTACCTATAAGTAGGGAAGGAGCGGTTATACTGGCCAGGTATAACCGCTAATATTACCAGGTAGGGCCAGGTGGGAGTTATATTAATAGCCTATTATAAAAAGATTTATTTACTCCTAATCGCCTGTTTACTTTTTTTCCCTATATAACCTTTTTTTTTAATATATACCCCCCCCCCTGGTTAGCAAATAATCCCTATTTCGCCGGCTTATACCGGGCCTTTACCTCTACTTTACTAATGCAGGCCGGTAAGGCTTCGGTTTATAACTTAACGAACGGATACGTTATTTTAGGGGGATTTCGCTAACCCTTCCCCCTAGTTAATAACCTTTAATCCTCGCTATAATGCCGGCTAGTTTTAAAAAAGCGGCTAAAAAGCCTATATAATTAGCTAGTATTAACCCTATAACCCCGAAGTATATTACGCCCGCTAATATAGGCGGGGTTATAATAAAGCTTATTTATCCTGCTACGGTTCGCAGTAAATAAACTCCGGTTCCCTTTCCTAAGCTTCCGGTTACTTTTACCTTTAAGTATAAGCGCAATATTAAGGATTCGGGAGGCTCGAATAATAGGCAAACCCCCGTTAAAAATATTCGCCGTTTTGCGAGTAATATAATAAAAACCGATTTCTAAAAGCCTATTAACCCGGGCTTTTATTTTAAGAACGCTAATAATCCTGTTATAATACCTATACGTAATCCTCGTAAAATCGGAGTAATACCCGAATTAGGTAATAAATACCGCGAGTATTTCCCTTTTAAAGCGTAATTTAAAAAGTATACGAATATACCGCCCTGCCTGCGCTATATTAAGGCCGCCGTGGATTAAAAGCCCTTAATAAACCGCGTGGTTTGCGTTTTATTTTATAGTAAGTAAGGTTTTAGCAAAGTTAAGGCGTGTTTTAAGCTAATATTATTATAAGCTAATTAATAAAGTATTAACGCTACCAGGAAATGCATAAGGATTATAAAGCGGTAGGTTTATATTAACCTGTGAGCGAATTATAGGCTAACCCGCTAGGTAGATTACTGGAGAGCTAGTTATCCTCGGTTATACCTTTTTATAAGTGTACTCCGGTTACGTTCCTACCGGCTAGCGTAAGCCCACCGCTAAGTATACGCAGATTAACTAATTAAAGTATTTTATCCGGGATAGCGCTAAGGGTAATAATAATCTCCTTATTAAAAAGGTTTATTATAAGTTTCCCGCGTACCCGAGTGGGTAGCTTTATTAACTTATAGTAAAGATTTTCGTAAAACTACTACGGAGTGGGTTTAAGCTTATACAGGTATCGGTTAATCCGCCGATAATGGTAAGGTTATTACGCTTATGCCGGTAATTTACCTTCTACTAAATATTAATTTAAGAGATATATATTATTTGCGTACAAATATAATAATTATTCGCTATAACGCTAATACCGTGGCGGGTAATACGCATAATCTTAATAAATACGTATAAAAGTGCTTACGGGAAATTTATTAAATCTACTAGCTTATAGAGATTATTATAAAAAACTCGCGGATTTTTATTACGAATTTGGAGAATATTACTAAGGATATTACGAATATTCTTTAACTGCTTTAGGTTATAACCGGTTAGCGCTAAGATAATAAAGCCGATAATAATCTCGCTGCCGAGGAAGATAATAAAGCCGATTAAGAGGAGACCCTTTTTACCCGGCTTACGAAAACCGAAGCCGATTTCGAGGTTAAGCTCCAAACTAAGGGATAAAAGGATAATGTTTAAGAGGATAAATTAAACCATAAGGGTTTAATACGGGAGACTAGTATTATAATCCCCTCCTCGGTGTTTTTTAAGGCTTAGTATTAAACTAAGGGATAAAAGGATAACGCTTAAGAGGATAAATCGGATTATAAGGATTTAACGCGGGAGATTAATATTATAATCCCCTCCTTAGTGTTTTTTAAGTAAGCGCCCGCCTGGGTTTACGGTGTTTTTACTAGGGGTATAATAATTCGTTATACCGATTTCCACCTTTATTACCTATAAATAATTTTATTTATTAAGCAGATATACCGGTACCTTATAAATAGTTTACTTCCTAATAACCTTTTTTAGCAAATAATTAAAAAATAATAAAAAAACGCGTTTATTTTTATAAACACAGGGTATTATAAGGGAAGGAGTGAATTCGAAGTAAAGTTAATACTGCTAAAAGCTAATAAAGGCGGGTATTACGGGTTCGCTATATACCCGCCTTAAAGTTATTAACCGGTAAATTATCCTCCTCGATATCGGGTAAGGTTTCCTTAACGGCGGCGGCCTCGGCCTATTAATTAAGCCTTTATAAGGGATTTAAAGCGTTCGGGTATTATTCGTGGTAAAATTATAACTAAGCCGATAAGTTTTTAAAGTTTTTTATTAGGTATTATTCTAAATCGTTATTATACCCTTTTTAATCGGCCTAATATTATAATTTATTATTACGGAGGCGGGAACTTAATAACTTAATTATTATATACTTTAGTTCGCCGTTAAGTAATAATTACGGTAAGCCGTAATATTATTACCTAAACTAAAATAATAATACTAGGCTATAATTATTATAAAAGGTTCCGATTTAATATAATAACCGAGTATAATATTTAGGGCTTAAATAATCTCTTCCTAAAATCCGAGCATAAAGCCGGCCTAAATCAACGTTAAATAATTAATAAGCCCTGATAATATTAAAAAGCCTATTAATAAAACCACGATTCGGTAATTAAGCGCTTTTAATAATAACGTTTCCTTATCTTTAGCTATATAATAAATAATATAAGCGTCCTTCTCCGCCTTTTTTCCCTTTGGTTTTTCCCCTACCTCCTGCTTTTTTTTTCCCGCCTTCCGTTCCTTTAGGATAAGCTTAAAACAGGAAATTATAATCGATTTATAATCCGTTATAATATTATAAGCTTTCGTTAGGAAATACTTATATACGGATAATTAAATAATCCTATTAGCCTTATCTTTGCAGGCCGCGGGTTAGGGTTTACAGGTGTTAGCGTGGGACTTAATCGTTTTTTCCATGCGAGTACTTATTACCCAAATATTCCGTTTCTTATTATACCTCTATTATTTACTATTATAACTCGATATAACTTCGGTTATCGCTTCGTAGAGTACTTATATTCCAAAAAATTAAAACAATAATTAAATTCTATTACTCTTTAGTAAATTATTCGTATTCCTAATTATTGGTTTTAGTTATTATTACGCTTTTAGATTATTAGCCGCTAAAGGCTAGAACGGGATTAAGCTAACCGTATTATTATCCTTATATACGCCCGTTAATTAGGCGATTACTAATAAAAGCCTGCTTATTACTTATTATATAAATATTCGATTTTTTATTATATTAACTTAAGCTACGGTCGCATTTTAATATATTGAGTATAAAGGTAAAAGCCCTTATAATAAACCAATAACTTAAGAGATTAATTAAATTAAATATAATATTATTATTTATTATCGAGTCGCGTATCCTAACTCTAGGTTACGCAAGGGTAAACTTTATTAGCGATTTAACCAGGATTAGGTTAGTTATATCCCGCCCCTTATAAAACCTTAGCTAGGCGACCACTTATAAAAGCCTACCTACCTATTATATAAATATTCGATTTCTTATTATATTTACCTAATATACGATCGCATTTTAATATATTAAGTATAAATAGCAGGAACCCTTTTAATAAGCTAATAACCTAAAAGATTAATTAAATTAAATATAACGTTATTATTTACCATCGAATCGTATATCCTTACTCTAGGCTACGCGATAATAAACTTTATTAGCAACCTAATTAGGATTAAACCAGCCGTATTAATATCCCTATATACGCCCGTTACCTAGGTAACCATTAATAAAAGCCTGCTTATTACTTATTATATAAATATTCGATTTTTTATTATATTAACTTAAGCTACGGTCGTATTTTAATATATCGAGCATAGGGGTAAAAACCCTTTTAGTAAACTAATAACTTAAAAGATTAATTAAATTAAATATAACGTTATTATTTACTATTAAGTCGCGTATCCTAACTCTAGGTTATATAAGGGCAGACTTCGTTAATAATCCAACCAGGATTAGGTTAATTATATCCCGCCCCTTATAAAACCTTAGCTAAGCGACCACTTATAAAAGCCTACCTACCCATTATATAAATATTCGATTTCTTATTATATTCACCTAATATACGGTCGCATTTTAATATATCGAGTATAGGTAATAAGAGCCGTTTTAATAAACTAATAATTAAAAAAACTAATTAAATTAAATAATATTACCTTTTATTATCGAGTTATATATCCTTACTCTAGGTTATATAATAATAAACTTCGTTAGCCCTTTATCCGGGATTAAACTAGTTATATTAACCCCCCGTATATAATAAGGTTAACTAAGCAACCACTAATAAAAACTAACCTACTTACCTATTATATAAATATTTTATTTTTAACTATATTAACCTAACCTATAATCGCATTTTAATATATCGAGCATAAGTATACCTCCCGCTCCTCCCGTTTTACCCTTTATATTACTAGTATATAACTACTTATTTCCCTTTTACTCCTTACCTTCTCTTTAACCGGCTTAAGGTTTTTTTAACCGGCTCCGTTAATTAGCAAAGTTAAGAAACCGATATTAAGATATACTCGAATCCTTTTCTTTATAACCGCTAAACCCTATATTATAACCTATTATAACCTAGGTTATTATATCGCTTTTTAGCTTCGATCTATTAACTAAGAATATTAATTATACTAGAGATTATACCGAAAAACTCTGCTTATTCTAATACTCGAGAGCACGAGAGTAATATAAGCATATTAGCTTTAAAGCAACGAATAATAACCGACTATTTCCCCGTATAATCCACGTCCGACTCCGATTTCTACCTGCTCGACTTACCACATATTTCACACCAAAAACAGAGTACCCAAGAAAACCAATATAACGCTATTTATAAGCTATAAGGCTATGCCCGATAAGTAATCGATTCTTAGCCTCCCTCGATAACTTCGTTACGATCTGCTACTAATTCTCTGGCAACTATACTAAAACCTATACTAAAGGAGAGTTATAATAAAGGGCACTTATAAATAACTTTATTACGAATTAGGATACTTATATTAGCACCGTTAGTAATAACGCCTTAAGCTCCTCGGCCCACTTTTACCGGTTTTCGGCTAATTAAAATACATAACGCTTTATATATAAAACCCCACCCCCGGGTAAAAGAAGGGTATATACACCGCGTGCGTTCTGGCCGGCCCAGGCACTTTATAACGGTATAAAATCTGGTAGCGTTAACACGCGCTAAACCGGATTTAAACGGTAATAAAGGATTTTAACGGCACCGGGAGTAATGGATTTAAGCCCTGCATATATTATTTCTATATAATTAAACGTTTTTTTAAAATCTCCGTATAAAGCTTATTTCGCGGCTTTATACGAGAGATTAAGGGGGTAATAACGGTATACCGCACCTATAATAGCCTATATAACTAAAAGGTGTGGCTGGGTATAGCTTCCGTATACCTAGGCCTTTAGGCTCTATTAGGCTAGGCTTTACCCAGGTGGCCCGTGCCCTGCAGCCGGACTTAATTAAATCTATACTTTTATAGCTAACCGTATATAGCCTTTCTTCCTTTCCTTTATATCCTAGAATTAAGAGATTTTTTTTATAAAGAGTTCCGGTAACGCATTTATACCCGCCGTAATAATTCTAGGATTAATATCCTTAATCAGAAAGCCGCAGAAATATATCCCTATAATTCGCGGGTTTTTATATCCAATATACTATATAATAATCTGGTATAAATAATGTCTGCTTAACGGTCGGTTATAAGTATACCCTAAAATAACCTAACGCTAATTTAAAATAAGAGTAATTTAAATAAATATTACGGGCCTAATGCTTTTTAATAAATTATAAATTTTAATCGATTTATATAATCAGCGTTTACCTAAAACTCGATATTATTCCCTTCGGCTAATTAAGAAAAAAGCATAATAACCCTAATATTACCCGCTTATAAAAGTTTATAATAAACTATTATCCTCTAAATCGTAAACTATTATTTATTTATTACCAGGCCGCTTAAATATTATTAATAATCGCGTTATTATTATCGAAGTTATCCTTAGCCTTATCCGGATTACGGTTATATTATATAATCTTATTTCTTTTTTTCGTATTTAGGGTAATCTTATCGAACCCAGGGGATAATACGCGGTCGCTTTATAAGTAAAGCGCCTTAAAATTCCGCGCCTTATCGCGTATAACCTATTAATCGCATAGGGGATTAAACTTATTCTCTTGCTTTATTACGGTCCAGAAGCAGCCTTTTATCGGATCCGCGATTATATTAAAAAGCTTTTAGGTCTCGGCGGTAAACTACGCTACGCGTTTCCGCCAGAATACGCTCCTGGATATAATAAAGCGGTTAAATTTAGCCTTTTAGCTTATAGCCGAAACGTTTTTATCCCTTAGCCTTAAGCGGTAATCCTTTTTCTTATTATTATTAACCGCTAATACCTCGCTAGTAATCTTTTACGGCTTTATAATAAGCGGTAATATTAGCCTGGTAATAGGTTCCGTAAACGGCTCCGAGACCCGTTACCTTAATAATAACCATCGCGATTTATTTTTTAATTACTTTTATATTTCGAATTTATCCTTATTATTATTCCTATCGTTAATATACGCGCGTTTTTGCCTTCTTATAGCCTATTAGGAAATTAATTCCAGGTTTCCTAAACCGCTTATATAATGCTAATTATTAAATAAGGGAGATTTAACGGGTATATTAAATATATGCTTAGGGTTTATTCCACGAATAACCGCGATTAATATAACCTTATACTTATTTTCTTTAATAATAATAAGCGTATAATAACCGTTAAAAAAAATACGCTTAAAATTATTAATTTTTTATTTAATTTTACGGATTTTATATAATATACCCTGGATTTATATTTAAAAGTTATTTATATTTTTTATTATCGGTGCCTAACTCGGAGCCGGAGCCAGAGCCGGAAACGGAGCCTTTAATAGCGTTAAAAGGCTAGGACTTAAACAGAGCAGGTTTTTTTTTTAAGCGGACCGCTATAACCGATAATTATAAGATCTCCTAAAAGCCCTTAAGCATAACTATATTATTTAAATATCCCCAGGTTTTTTTAATTTAATCCTAAAGTGCTTAATAAAATTCCTCCTCCGGATATATTTTATCTAAAAACGCCCTGGTTTTAAAACTATAACCCAAAATTCGCTTTATAAGCTTATTTAAGTGATTTTAATAAGCTTTTTAAAATATTATATTTTTATTTAGGCAGGTAAAGGTATTATTTCTCGGTTATTATTACGGACTTAATTCTTAGCTCTCGGATATAAAAATAAAATCCCCGGCGCCGAATATATACTTTAGTTAACCGGCCTCTTTTGGGCTAATTACCTAATCCTTTTTAAAGCTTGGGTATAATTATATTATTTAAATATCCCCGGGTTTTTTTAATTTAATCCTAAAATGCTTAATAAAATTCCTCCTCCGGATATACTTTATCTAAAAACGCCCTAGCTTTAAAACTATAACCCGAAATTCGCTTTATAAGCTTATTTAAATAATTTTAATAAGCTTTTTAGGATATTATATCTTCGTTTATAAACCTTGGCTCCTTTTAAATTCCCTTATTTAAGGGGTAATCTCCTTATATTACCTTCCTATTACGGAATAATAAGGTATTATAAGGAATATTATTCCTGGAGAAATTATTATATATATATATTTTATTATTTTTATACTTTATTTTTATATTATTATTAATACTTATTTCTCCTTACCGTTTTGTATTATATACTTATATATTATTTATTATTATTATTATACCTTTAATTAACGCCGAGAGATAGTAAAGGAAGCGTAAAAGAGTATTTAAGAGGAGGGTAATAACTCTTTAAACCGAGTCTAATTAACCTAATAATTAATTCCGAGTTTTATCTGAATTTAATATTAGTTTTTAATAAGGTATTAAACCGTTTATTATTATTACCCATTTAATCCTTTAATTTAATCGTTAATTAACCCTTATATTAAATACTATATTATTAACGATATTAATAAACTTATTAGGTAGTTTTTAAATTATTTTCCCTAGTATTAAATATAATTACCGCCCGTTATAATCCCTAATACACTAAAACTAAAACAGCTTAAAAGCATAACCCCCTTTACGGTATAATATATAATTAAGGTTTAAAACTATTATAATAAATAGTATAAAATATAAATTATATATTAACGCAAGTTATAATCGATTTTAATCGAGTATATAAATCAGCCTTTTAACTCGATCTCGCGTATATTAAATACCGTTTTCGTTAAGCGCCCCCGGCCGAAAAAATTTATAATAAGAGTATTTATCGGATATAACCGTATTACCGGCCGCCCTCCTTATACGCCGTAAGCCATCCCAGTATTAATAGTTCTCGGATACCATTATATTACTTACCGCCCTCCCCGTATACCGCGAGCTATCCTAGTATTAGTAGTCCTTAAATATTACCGTATTATTTATTACCTTCCCCGTATACCGCGAGCCGTCTTAATATCGGTATTTATTAAATATTACCGTATTACTTACCGCCCTTCCCGTATACTATAAACCGTCCCAGTACCGGTAATCCTCGAATACCACCGTATTATTTACCGCCCTCCCCGTATACCGTAAACTATCCCAGTATCGGTAATCCTCGAACGCTACCGTATTATTTACCGCCCTCCTTATATACCGCGAGCCGTTTTAGCACCGGTATTCCTCGAATACTATTTTATTATTTACCGCCCTCCCTGCATACCGTAAACCATCCTAGCACCGGTAATCCTTAAATACCACCTTATTACCGGCTCCCTTTCCCGTATACCGCGAGCCGTTTTATTAACGGTATTTCTCGGATTATACCGTATTACCTACCTATCCCCTGGCGGCCCGCCTATAATTATAATCCGATTACTTTCCCGCGGTAATAATATTATTAAGGTTACCGAGCTTAGGGCCGTTTAACCCGGCCTCGCCGGATTATTATTACGGGCCGGAAAATAACGTTTTATTTGCGTAATTAAGCTCGAGGCATTCTAACCCATCGTTACCGGAATACGATTTCGAAATAAAATATACTATATTACCGGTGTTATTAAGTAATAAATATTCCGATCCTGCTTTACCCGAATACCGTAACGGATTATATAATAATATTACCACGGAGATAATAAGCTTAATATACTTTAACCCCGACTTAGATAACGATTATAATAAAGCGGATTACACCGATATAAAGCAAGGCTTATTATCCCCTTATTCCTTTAATAGTATAATATACGCTAAAGGCTTAGTTAATTATTATACTACTCCCACTCCTCCTTCGTATAAAATACCGTAATTCTTATAAAATTTTTTTATCCTATTTACTAAGTTAATAAATAAGGTTAAATTACACTTATTTATTATTTGCGTACTTTATTATAGTTATTATATATTCTCTCCTCCTTATAATCCTCGTTACCCTTAACCGCTTAAAAAACCAAATATCTTTATTTCTATTATTATAAATATTTAGTTTCTTATACCCTAAACCCCGAAAATAGGGATATTCGGATTCTTATAGCCTAAGTTTTATACTCCCCCTATTAATAATTGATTTTAATACTAGTATTATATAATAGCCTTAAGGGTATCGGGTTATCCGAGATAACACACCTTATTACGAATAATAAAAAACCGGAGGATTATTTCGCCAGTATGCTTTATAATACCGGTAATATAACCGTTACACATAATAAATATAAGCAGCCACGGTTACCCTTTAATACCTTATTATCCGATTAAAATAAACCCGCGTTATTTTTCCGGGTATTTAATACCGAGATAAGAAATATATACGCGGGGTTATTAATATTACGTATATTCGATATTAATAATTATATAGCTTACCTTAAGTCCTTTTACGCCTTTCCTTAGGATGATTTTTGGTTAACGTATATACCCCCTTACCTATTTATTTATACCTAATAATTATATTACTCCTTTAAGGGCCAGTTATTATATAGGGTATAAAATATCCAGCTCGGTAGTTTTAATAAAAACCGATTAAATATCGTTTATTTACTTTTCCTTAAAGCACCGTTGCCTTATAAGGGTAATCCCCCTGCCCTTTTACACGAAAAGTAATAAAAGCTTATCGATTATTATATTCTTCCCGCCTTACGTAATTCGTACCTAATCACCACTATATAATAATATCCTATTTCCTTTTATTAAGTAAAAGCCAAGGTATTAATTACTCGAAGTAAACTCGATTCCGAGCACGTTAATAATTATACCCATTTACGATATATAATTAATTATACGTATACGGGCGATTTCTGGGACGAATTAAAAATTTTATGCGATAATTTTAAGGGGGAGGGGGGTTATTTTACTTCGCCTATCGTTATTATATAAACCCATAATATAAAAGATTATATTTAAAGCCCTTCCCCGGGAAAAACCTTATAAATATTCTATACTAAGTTCCTTAAAAACGCCGATCCCGCGTTTTTATATAAAAATACGCTTTAAATAAATATCGGATTTCGGGATATGCCTAAGCTTACCGGGCCTCCGCCCTTATAAAATAATAAAACCTTATCGGTAACGTTATTTTATAAATCCAAGTGTTTTAATAAAATTACTTAAGCAGCGTATAATAGTTTTTATGGTTTTAAAGAATATACGTGGACCTAATACCTTTTTTAAAATATTAGCTCGATCGAACTCGTAAAGCTAACCACCTAGTATTACGCCGCCCCCTTTACCCAGGTTAAGGCTTATAATAACCATAAGGAGCATATATATATACCTAATAAGAATTATACCCCTTTCGATACCTATTAGTTTAGTTTACTTTATTTTAAGCAGGAAAACCTTAACTTATAGTATATAAAGCAGATTAACCGCGGTATTACCCCGTATAAAATATTATATACTTATATCCGCTTAAACTTTTATAGGCAAAAAGAATAATTATATAACTTCCTTATTATAAACGATTATAATAATATAACCTATATTTACGGAGTGCGTTACGAATACCGAGTACTTTGGTTATATTTATCCGCCTTAGACTTTTTAATACTTTTCCTATATAAGGGGATATATCCTTTATATCCAGATATCGATAATATATATAATTTATTTTATATTATCCGTATTAAAGATATTAATTAATTAATCCTCGCTAGTATTACCCGATTTATAAAACCGATTAAGCGGTTCTCGGTTTTTACCTTACTTATGCCAGAATAGGCGGGGATACCGTGGTTAAATTATAAGCAAATTTTATACGTTATTATTAACCAGCTTTATTATATTCTGTTTTAACTCTTTAATATAAGCGTTATACCCAGTATATATTCCTGGATATAGGAAGCGATAATAATCTATAATAAGGGTTATAATAAGGAGTAATATTTAAAAGGTATAAGTATAAAAGGCATTTATAACCGATTTGGTATAATTTGGTTACTTAACGCTAAGTTTAATTAAAATATCCCGCGTATTCGCCTGCCTTTTATACCTAATCTCGGCTTATTACGTAACCCCTTTACTTATAATATTTATAAAGTATGGAAAAGGCTTATTAATATAGGGTTTAAATTAGGCCAAAGCATTATATTTAATAATTAAAAACGTATATTCCTTACCTAGTTTATTACCTAAGAATAAGAGGACGATTATATTAAAGCGGTAAAAACTCGGTCCCAGCTTTTTTATATTTTATTATAAGAAGTAATTTAAGTATATAATCGGACCTTTATAAAGGCGTATTGCGAATATTTATAAAAGGTTTTTATTAAGCCTTATGAACGGAGTAAATTACTCCCGTTTTGGAAAAACGACCTTGTAATATACGCCGATCTCTTAGGTATAAATCGAATATATTAGTTATACCACGGTATATTCACTGCTTTAAAACGGAGAAAAATACTCGAACTCTTTAGGCGGTTTACGGCTAATATTGCGTAATAATTATTAACTCTCCCTAATAATATAACGTTATTTATCCCTAATATTATCTAGGCGCGGTTAATATAATAGTTAATAAAAGCTATATAATCCGCCTTTATTACGAATATATTTAGCGGTTTTAATAATAAAGCTTCCTGGAATAGGAAGGAATTTATAATATTATATTAAAAAATCGATTATAACTGGAAAGTTATATCCCAGTAAGGGGAATTCGAGTTATATATTAGTAATAAATAGGAATAATATTATTAGTTATACGCAGGCTTATACGTTTTCGTAATGCCGAATTTTAAGAAGATTAAATTTATTACCGTATAATCCTCGAAAATAAGCGTTTTAAAACTTTTTAATATTAGCTATTATATTCCCGGCGTGGAGTATAAGGAGAAATACCCCCCCCGAAAGGTATAATACACTGTTAAAAGGGCCCTTTTTAGCTCTATTTATAAGGAGCTTCCACCCGAAGGAGAGTAATAAATAATAATATTAATTTTACGTTCCTTGTTTAAGAACCCCACCCTTAGCGTTAATACGCGCACCGAAAGCTTAAAAAGGTTAATCCGGTACCGTTATTATTACGGCCCCGAAATGGTTAAAATCCTAAAACAATTTATTAAAGGACTTGTAATTAACCACCGAGGCGTTATCGGGAAATAATTCGGTATAAAATAACCTTTGCCTAATACGGGGAATATTGATATAAGCCTTATTAGCCCCGGAAAGTTATACTTGATAAAAGCACTTATTATATTACCCGATATAAGCATTTTTTCGATGGTTATAAATAATAATAAACAGGATTACCCATTAACGGTAGCCGCCGTTAACCCAGAGAGTTATCCTGCTTCCTTAACCATAAAGCAGTAAACCTTAAAAGGATAAGGGTTAAATATAAAGCTAATAGGTATTTTAAACCACGTATAGGCCGTGGTTAAATAATATAACCAGCTAGGTAATAAATAAAAAGATTATAACCCCGAGTATATATATTAATAATATAGTGTATATAAGGTAAAGGCCGAGAACGAGAGTAAAAATAATATTATAAAGCCTTAAATAAAACCATTAATAAGAAACCGAATATTTACGTATATATTATATTATTAAAAGTATATAAGGATTAAGATATCCCGTATTTTACCACCCCTTATGCATATAATAAAAAATAAAATATTTACCTAATAAATTAATTAAAGCATATAGCTCGAAATATATAAAATATTTCGATTTTTAACACCGCTTATACCGGTGATAAGAAACGGAATATCTATATAATAAATCACCGAGTGGGTACTAATAAATAAGATTAAATATTCGGTTTTTTATTAATGCTTACTTATTTATTTACTTTATTTTAGCTAATACCGCGCGCTTATAGCCCTGGATATCCAGATTTTAAGCAGATTATATAAGTAATGCTTATATATTTAAGGAGGCTATTATTATGCCTTAATTAATATATTACGGCGTTTTATCTAGTAGGCGTTTAAGGGAGGTAATATAACCGATAATATAAACCCAGTAATTTATATTTATATACTAAAATTTAAGGTTTTCTAGGATAAGTTATATATTAATTACGGATTTAATAATATATCCCCTAAGGTAATATTTAAAATAATAACCTAAAAGTATAATATAATAATAAGCGGCTTAAGTCCTAGTAAAATATCCTATAAGGATTAAATATATTAAAAGCTTATTATCCTGGAAACCGGATTTTATTTCTTATATTCTTATCGGGAAGTTATAAAAAAAGGCATTATATAAAAGGTATTAAACCGCCGGATATTAATACCGAGTAATAATAAGTACCGGCCTGGTATATAAGGGCCGAATAAACCCAGGTATTTAGTTAATAAAAAAGGCTACCTTTAAAAAGATATAAATATAAAAAACCGAATATCCGTACTCTAGCTATAAACTAAGTCCTTATATATATAAGAATATTATTTTTTATTCTCTTAATATTAAAGCCTTTACCGCGATTATACCGTATAATTTACCTATTAGGAATATTAAACTTAATCCGGCTAATTATATTATACTATTCCCTACTCGGGGTTAAGCGGTGGGCTTAATTTCTTATAGGAATTATTAATAATACAAGCGGGTAAAACGGCTCCCAAGCGTAAATATTAATACTCGTCTCTAGCTCTACGTACGCGTAAATTATTCCTTTAAAATCTAAGATTATAAACATATTCGCCGGATAATAACGGGGAACCCCATAATAACCTAATAAGTCCTAATAATCCCGCGTATAAGGCTAATATAATTATTAAGCGGGCTAATTAGCGATACGTCCTCCTACCTCGGCTCCTATATAAAGCACGTAAGCGGCGGGTAAGGAAGGTATATACCCTCGGGGAGCGCTCGAGTTAAGTACCTTAGCGGCCAGCGGAAATTTCTAAATTAATTAAGGTAAGGAGTTAAGGGGATTACCTCCTATAATTATTAGTATATTTAATTTTTATATTCCTAATTTAAACGTGGAATAATACGTAAGCGGTAACCGCCTAAGCGCTTATAAAAAATCCGCGTATAACTTAAAGGCCGCTATTAAGGCTTATTTAATTATCCCGGTTATTACCTAAACTAAAATAATAACGCTGGGTTATAATTATTATAAAAGGTTCCGATTTAATATAATAACCGAGTATAATATTTAGGGCTTAAATAATCTCCTTTTAAGATCCGAGTATAAGGCCGGCTTAAATCGATATTAAGTGGTTAACGAGCTCCGATAACGTTAAAAAGCCCATTAATAAAACCACGATTCGGTAATTAAGCGCTTTAAGTAATAGAGTTTTCTTATTTTTAATTATATAATAAATAATATAATTATCTTCCTCCCTTTTTTCCCCCTCCTGTTTTTCCCCTGTTTCCTGCTTTTTTTTTTCCTTTCTCCATTTCCTCCTCCGCCTTTTATTCCTTTAGGATAAGCTTAGACCGGAAAATCATAATTAATTTATAACCCGTTATAATATTATAAACTTCCGTTAGGAAGTATTTATATAGGAATAATTAAATAATCTTATTAGCCTTTTTCCCTCCCGGAGCTTTGCCTTTAATATTTACGGCGATCCTAATATTATAGTAATAAAATTCGATATAGGGTTTACTTATAAGTAGAAAAGGAGCGATTATATTAGCTAAGTATAACCGCTAATATTATTAGGTGGGGTTAAATGGGAATTACGTTAATAGCTTATTATAAAAAGATTTATTTACTCCTAATCGCTTATCTACTTTTTTTTCCTATATAATTTTTTTTTTTTAGTATATATCCCCCCCCTTAGCTAGCAAATAATCCCTGCTTTACCGGCCTGCGCCGGGCTTTTACCTTTACTTTATTAACGTAGGCCGGCAAGGCTTTAGTTTATAACTTAATAAACGGATATATTACTCTGGGGGGATTTCGCTAATTCTTCCCCCTAGTTAATAACCTTTAATTCTTATTATAATACCGGCTAGTTTTAAAAAAGCGGTTAAAAAGCTTATATAATTAACTGGTATTAACCCTGCGATTATAAAGCGTATTACGCCCGCTAATATAAGCGGGGTTATAACAAAGCTTATTTATCTTATTATGGTTCGCGGTAAATAAACTCCGGTTCCCCCTTTTAAGCTTCCGGTTACTCCTGCCCTTAAGCGTAAGCATAATATTAAGGATTCGGGAGGCTCGAATAATAAGCAAACTCTTATCGAAAACATTCGCTATTTTACAAGTAATATAATAAAAACCGATTTCTAAAAGCCTATTAACCCGGGTTTTTATTTTAAGAATATTAATAACCCTATTATAACGCCTATATATAATCCTCGTAAAATCGGAGTAATACCCGAGTTAGGTAATAAATACCGCGAGTATTTCCCTTTTAAAGCGTAATCCAAGGAGTATATAAATATACCGCCTTACCTGCGTTATATTAAAGCCGCCGTGGACTAAAAGCCCTTAATAAACCGCGTGGTTTACGTTTTATTTTATAATAAATAAGGTCCTAATAAAGTTAAGGCGTGTTTTAAACTAATACTATTATAGGCCAGTTAATAAAATATTAACGCTACCAGGAAATGCATAAGGATTATAAAACAGTAAATTTATATCGATTTATAAGCGAATTATAAGCTAACCTATTAGGTAAATTACTAAAAAGCTAATCACCCTCGGTTATACCTTTTTATAAGTATACTCCGGTTACATTCCTGCCGGCTAGCGTAAGCCTACCGCTAAATACGCGTAAATCAATTAGCTAAAGCATTTTATCCGGGATAACGCTAAGGGTAATAATAATCTCCTTATTAAAAAGGTTTACCGTAAATTCCCTGCGTACCCGAGTAGGTAATTTTATTAACTCGTAACAAAAACTTTTATAAAACTATTACGGAGCGGGTTTAGGCTTATATAGGTATCGGTTAATCTACCGATAACGGCGAGGTTATTACGCCTACGCCGGTAATTCGCCTTTTATTAAATATTAATTCGGGAAATATATATTATTTACGCACGGATATAATAATTATTTACGATAACGCTAATACCGTGGCAGGTAATATATATAATCTTAATAAATATATATAAGAGTGCTTACGGGAAATTCGTTAAATCCGCTAGCTTACGGAGGTCGTTATAAAAAACTCGCGGATTTTTATTATAAATTCGGAGAATATCGCTAAGGATATTACAAATATTCTTTAATTATTTCGGGTTACGGCCGGTTAACGCTAAAATAATAAAACCGATAATAACCTTATTACCGAGGAGGATAATAAAGCCGATTAAGAGGAGACCCTTTTTACCCGGCTCGTAAAAGCCAAAGCCGATTTCAAGGCTAAGCTCCAGACTAAGGAATAAAAGGATAACGCTTAAAAGGATAAATCGGATTATAAGGGTTTAATACGGGAGACTAGTATTATAATCCCCTCCTCGGTATCTTTTAAGGCTTAGTATTAAACTAAGGAATAAAAGGATAGCGCTTAAAAGGATAAATCGGATTATAAGGGTTTAACGCAGGAGACTGGTATTATAATCCCCTCCTTAATATCTTTTAAATAAGCGCCCGCCCGGGTTCGCGGTATTTTTATTAAGGGTATAATAATTTATTACACCGATTTCCACTTTTATTACCCATAAATAATTTTATTTATTAAGTAAATATATTAGCACCTTATAAATAGTTTACTTCTTAATAACCTCCTTTAACAGATAATTAGAAAATAATAAAAAAACGCGTTTATTTTTATAAATATAGGGTATTATAAGGGAAGGAGTAAATTCGAAGCGAAGTTAATACTATTAAAAGCTAGCGAAAGCGGGTATTACGGGTTCGCTATATACCCGCCTTAAAATCGTTAACCGGTAAATTATTCTCCTTAATATCGGGTAAGGTTTTTTTAGCGGTAACGGCCTTAGCCTATTAATCGAGCCTTTACGGGGGACCTAAAGCGTTCGGGTATTATTTATAATAAAATCGTAACTAGGCTAATAAATTCTTAAAGTTTTTTACTGGGTATTATTTTAGATTATTATTATACCCTTCCTAATCGGCCTGGTATTATAATTTATTATTACGGAGGCGGGAATTTAATAGCTTAATTATTATATACTTTAATTCGCCATCGAGTAGTAATCGCGGTAGGCCGTAATATTACTGCCTAAACTAAAATAATAATACTAGGCTATAATTATTATAAAAGGTTCCGATTTAATATAGTGATTAAGTATAATGTTTAGGGCTTAAATAATCTCCTTTTAAAATCCAAGTATAAGGCCGGCTTAGGTTAATATTAAATGGTTAATAAGCCCCGATAACGTTAAAAAGCCTATTAATAAAACCATAATTTAATAATTAAGCGCTTTTAGTAACGGCGTTTCCTTATTTTTAGCTATGTAATAAATAATATAAGCGTTTTTCTCCGCCTTTTCTCCTTTTGGCTTCTCCCCCGCTTCCTGCTTTTTCTTCCCCGCCTTCCGTTCCTTTAGAATAAGCTTAAACCGGGAAATTATAATCGATTTATAATCCGTTACGATATTATAAGCTTCCGCTAGGAAGTACTTGTATACGGATAATTAAATAATTCTATTAGCTTTTTTCTTTCCCGGAATATTGCCTTTAGTATTTACGGCGATCCTAATAATATAGCGGTAAAATTCGATGTTTTTTAAAAAGTACGCGAGCTCTGGTTATTATTAACGATCCCGATTTGAATAGTGCCCGAGTTATCCCCCTTTAATATTACCATTTAAGGCACCGTTTATCCCGTGTATTATAAGGTAAAGCCCGATTTATTCTAATAGATAATATAATACTAGTGTAAAAACCATTATATTAAACCCTTTAAAAGGACTAGGCTAAATTATATATATGGCCTTAAGCTCCTTCCGGCCAAATATAAATAACTTTATTCGATAATAGTAATAACCCGAGCGGTAGCTTATAATAACTCCTTTTTATATATTATCCTAGCCGGTATATACCGATACCGCGTTTTACCCGAACGTGCTTATATTATTAGCCAGAATATAACTGGTGCTTATTAAACCCTATACCTAGGAGTACCCTATATAAAACATAAATAATTCCCTAGCCTATAGCCACGGTAATAGAGAATATCTTATTAATAATCTTTGTAGAGGAAGAATATATACTAATTATTATATATTATTAACCTTATACTTAGAAATAAAAGAATTATTATATTACTTACTTATCGAGGAATTATGGTATTAGTTCTTATAACTACCCTATTTCCCTTCCCGAATCGTTTAATCCTTCCCTCCCCGATTAAAGCCCGAGAAATAAAATACTTATTAGCCCTCGAGTTATTAAAGCATTACCCTCCTGTGTCCTAAGGCCACCTGCATTATTTCTATAACTACTGCGTATTTATACCCCTTACCTAATTCGTATTATTCGTATTAATCGTTTTATTCGCTTTTTCCGGAGCACTGATTATATACCGGTTCGAATAAGTAAAAAATCTAATAGGTAGGTATATATAAGCAAAACTTCCCCTTTACGCCCGCTTTTTATAACCATTTACCTCCGCCCCTTACCGTTTGCGCACTATATAGGTTAACGAATATATAAATATATTAAAAAACTAAATATTTAATAAGTATATATAAGTAAATCCTTTCCTCCGTTCCTTTTAATCTATTACCCTTACCCGTATAATTATTATTATTAACCTACCCGACCTAATAAATATTTCGTTTTTTAAACCATATTTACTCGATTTCGCGTTTTTAACCGCCTTCGATTTATTCGTAGCTATAACCGAGTCTATATTATTAAAAGTTATTAGGAAAGTACGCTAAGGTATTCCCGCTAAGGATAAGGATTACGGGGGTTAAAGCCTTTTTACCGTAATCCAGTAATATAATTATAAGCGCCCTCGATAGTGGCCGAGCGCTAATAACGTTCCGCCCGCGATAATAAAACTTTTATATAACTTAAAACCCTATAAAGTATCCGGCCTAGTATAAAATCGTTACCAGAACTATGGATTACGTATTATGGCCAGGTTAGGTATTCTCGATATACTAGGTAATATAGTATTATATCTTAGTTTTAAGACTGCGAATTTATTTAATTTTTTCGTTAATACTTATGGTAAGGTATATATTGCTAAGGAATTAAATATCTGCACTTAGTAAATATCCTGTTTCCTAAGATTTTATTAACCGTTTATTACCCAGTATTTAAATATCTGGCCCTATATTACGAATACCGTATTAATTACGGATTAAAAATATCCCTTAACTTTAAAAGGATTCTAAAGTTTATTATCGAGTTACCGGAAAATCTCGATAACGTATTACCCGAGCCATAATATACCTTAGTCCTAAACTATTAAATACTATAGCTAAAAGATATCGATTATAATAACGTAGTATTTAATATACTCGGTAATGCGATTATTAGCGCGGTGTATTACTTATTCCGTTATTTTCTTAAATACCTTTCCTAACTCGAGCTTATTAACGGAGAAAAGCATTTATATTATATAATAAAGGCCTGGAACCGTGCCCTAAAGCTAGTTAATTATTATTTTAAACGGTGTTATAAGTTTATTACGGTATAATACTTTTTCGTATAGTTTTATACTCTTATTAACCCGTTAACCCTAGACTTCCTTATAAACCGAATAATTATAGTAATCGAATTAACCCGGAATAATCCGGACGTAAAAATAAAGTTTAATATATTCTGGAAATAACCCGTATAAAAGATAAAAGGCAGTAACCCGGCGGGTAAGCTTAAAAGCTAGTTTATAAAGGTAAAATCCCTTTAGGCCTAACTCGATAGCGCGGATTCCTCCGGGGAACGAAAAGGCTTAATTAAGTAATTAAGTAATAATATAATCGAGATTAAGCGTAAAACCGCGGAAATAAAAACCCCCTTATATCCAGAACTTAATAACCAGGATCTCTAATATATTCGCAGCCTTTTTAAAAAAACCGCCTCCGATATAATTAATACCCGGGTAAACCCTATTAAGCTAAAAAAGATTTAAGCCCCGATTATTGTTTTCCACGCGGATTAGCGCGTTATAATCGAGAATAATATAATTAATGCGTATAATATAACCGGTAAGCCTAATATAATACTATCCCAGGATTAGGCCAAATAGGCTAAAAAGCATAAAAAGGAGTATAAATTAATAGTTCGTAATAAGGCCGAGGAAATTAGCCTAGCGGTAAAGGATATAAAGTAACGGCGGAAAGAGTATACCGATATTAACCAAATAATAACCGGCGGCTTATAATTCTAATATAAATCTATAAAAAAGTATACCGATTATCTCGGTATAAAATAGAATAACGCCGTAATATCCGAACATATAATAAAAAAGGTTAATTATCGGCCTTATTAGCTTATTAGTAAGTTTACGAATAAGGTTAAAAAACGAGATATTTATTACTAATATATTCCGTTTTTTATCTGTTTTCCCCAGTGCACCGTGTTAAAACTAACCATAATAATAAATGCGTCCTATATTATAATATTATTAAATAGCCCTGTAAAATTCGCGTTCCTTATTAACGAATACGGGATAGGTAAAACGTTTACTTATAATTATATTATCGAAACCTATTAGCGCTTAAAAGTATTACCCTTATATAACGGAAAACTCTTTAAGCTAATACTTATTTTTATATTATTAATATTAATTATGGTTACTTATAATAAGCTAAGGGATTATTTTAGTGGTAAGCTTAGGGTTTATCTTATATATAGCAAGAATAAAAACGAGCGGGACCGTATAAAGTATAAGTATATATTAAATAAATAAGCCTTTATTAATTATCGGAATAAATTAAACCTATTAATCTTTGCAGGCCGCGGGTTAGGGTTTGCAGGTGTTAGCGTAGGACTTAGTCGTTTTTTCCATGCGAGTACTTATTACTTAGATATTCCGTTTCTTATTATACCTCTATTATTTACTATCGTAACTCGATATAACTTCGGTTATTATTTCGCAGAGTACTTATATTCTAAAGAATTAAAATAGTAATTGAATTTTATTACTTTTTAGTGAATTATTCGCATTCCTAATCGTTGGTTTTGGTTATTATTGCGCTTTTAAATTATTAGCCGCTAGAGGCCAAAACGGGATTAGGCTAGCCGTGTTATTATCCCTGTATACGCCCGTTAACTAGGCGACCACTAATAAAAGCCTACTTATTACCTATTATATAAATATTCGATTTCTTATTATACTGACCTAAGCTACGGTCGTATTTTAATATATCGAGCATAGGGGTAAAAGCCCTTTTAGTAAACTAATAGCTTAAGAGATTAATTAAATTGGATATAATATTATTGTTTGTTATCGAGTCGCGTATCCTGATTTTAGGTTACGCGAGGGCAGACTTTGTTAGCGATTTAACTAAGATTAGGTTAGTTATATCCCGCCCCTTATAAAACCTTAGCTAGGCGATTACCTATAAAAGCCTACCTGCTTATTATATAAATATTCGATTTCTTATTATAGTTACCTAACGTATGGTTATATTTTAATATATCGAGCATAGGTGGCAGGAACCCTTTTAATAAGCTAATAGCCTAAAAGATTAATTAAATTAAATATAACGTTATTATTTGTTATCGAGTTATGTATCCTTACTTTAGGCTGCGCGATAATAGACTTTATTAGCGACCTAATCGGGATTAAACCAGCCGTGTTAGTATCCTTATATACGCCCGTTACCTAGGTAACCACTAATAAAAGCCTGCTTATTACCTATTATATAAATATTCGATTTCTTATTATATTAACCTAAGCTACGGTTGTATTTTAATGCATCGAGTATAAGGGTAAAAGCCCTTTTAATAAACTAATAGCTTAAGAGATTAATTAAATTAGATATAACGTTATTGTTTATTATCGAATCGCGTATCCTGATTTTAGGTTACGCGAGGGCAGATTTCGTTAGCGACCTAACTAGGATTAGGTTAGCTGTATCCCGCCCTTTATAATACCTTAGCTAGGCGATTACTTATAAAAGCTTACCTGCCTATTATATAAATATTCGATTTCTTATTATATTTACTTAATATACGGTTGTATTTTAATGTATCGAGTATAGGTAATAGGAGCCGTTTTAATAAACTAATAACTAAAAAGATTAATTGAATTAAATAACGTTATCTTTTGCTATCGAGTTATGTATTCTTATTTTAGGTTACGCGATGGCAAACTTTATTAGCCCCCTATCCGGGATTAGGCCAGTTATATTAACCCCCCGTATATAGCAGGGTTAGTTAAGCGATTATTAATAAAAGCTAACCTATTTATTTATTATATAAATATTTTATTTTTAATTATATTAACCTAATCTACGGTTATATTTTAATATATTAAGTATAAGTATACTTTCCGCTCCTCCCGTTTTACCCTTTACATTACTGGTATATAACCACTTATTTCCCTTTCGCTCCTTACCTTTTCTTTAACCGGCTCGAGGTTTTTTTAACCGGCTCCGTTAGCTAGCAAAGTTAAGAAACCGATATTAAGATATACTCGAATCCCTTTCTCTGCGACCGCTAAACCCTATATTATAACCCATTATAACCTAGGTTATTATATCGTTTCTTAGCTTCGATCCGTTAACTAAGAATATTAATTATACCAGAGATTATACCGAAAAGCTCTGCTTATTCTAATACTCGAGAGCACGAGAGCGATATAAGCATATCGGTTTTAAAGCGATGGATAATAATTAACCGTTTCCCCGTATAATCCATATTCGACTCCGATTTCTACTTACTCGACCTATTACACGTTTTATACTAAAAGCAGAGCACTTAAAAAGACCGATATAACGCTATTTATAAGCTATAAGGCTATGCCCGACGAGCGATTAACCCTTAGCCTCCCTTAATAACTTCGTTACAACCCGCTACCGATTCTCTGGTAATTATACTAAAACCTATACCAAAGAAGAGTTATAGTAGAGGGCACTTATAAATAATTTCGTTGCGAATTAGGATACTTATATTAGCACCGTTAATAATAGCGCCTTAAGCTCCTCGGCCCACTTTTACCGGTTTTCGGCTAATTAGAATGTATAATGCTCTGTATATAAAACCCCACCCCCGGGTAAAAGAAGGGTATATATACCGCGTGCGTTTTAGCCGGCCTGGGTACTTTATAACGGTATAAGATTTAATAGCGTTAACACGCGCTAAACCGGATTTGGACGGTAATAAAGGATTTTAACGGCACCGGGAGTAATGGATTCGAGCCCTGCATATATTATTTCTATATAATTAAACGTTTTTTTAAAATCTCCGCATAAAGCCTACTTCGCGGCTTTATATAAGAGATTAAGGGGGTAATAACGGTATACTGCACTTATAATAACCTGTATAACTAAAAGGTATAACTGGGTATAGCTTTCGTATACTTAGGCCTTTAGGCTTTATTAGGCTAGGCTTTACCCAGGTAGCCCGTGCCCTACGGCCGGACCTAGTTAGATCTGCACTTTTATAGCTAGCCGTACGTAGCCTTCCTTTCTTTCCTCTATATCCTAGAATTAAGAGATTTTTTTTATAAAGAGTTCCGGTAATACACTTATACCCGCCGTAATAATTCTAGGATTAATATCCTTAATTAAAAAGCCGCGGAAATATATCTTTATAATTCGCGGGTTTTTGCGTTTAATATACTATATAGTAATCTGGTATAAATAGTGTTTGCCTAACGGTCGGTTACGAGTATACCCTAGAATAACCTAACGCTGATTTAAAATAAGAGTAATTTAAATAAATATTACGGGCCCAGTGCTTTTTAATAAACTGTAAATTTTAATCGATTTATATAATTAGCGTTTACCTAAAACTTAATATTATTTCCTTTAGCTAATTAAGAAAAAAGCATAATAACCTTAATATTATCCGCCCGTGGAAGTTTATAATAAATTATTATCCTTTAAGTTATAAACTATTATCCGTTTATTACCGGGCCGCTTAAATATTATTAATAATTACGTTATTATTATCGAGGTTATCCTTAGCCCTATCCGGATTACGGTTATATTATACGATTTTATTTTTTTTTTTTATACTTAGGGCGATTTTATCGAACCCGGGGGGTAGTATACGGTCGCTTTATAGGTAAAGCGCCTTAAGGTTCCGCGCCTTATTGCGTATAGCTTATTAATCGTGCGGGGGATTAAACTTATTCTCCCGCTTTATTACGGTCTAGGAGCAGCTTTTTATTAGATCCGCGATTATATTAAGGAGTTTTTAAATCTTGGCGGTAAACCACGCCATGCGTTTTTGCTAGAACGCGCTCCTGGATACGGCGAGGCGGTTAGATTTAGCCTCCTGGCTTATAGCTAAGACATTCCCGTCCGTTAGCCTTAAGCGGTAATCCTTTTCCTTATTATTATTAACCGCTAGTATTTTATTAGTAATCCTTTACGGCCCTATAACGAGCGGCGATATTAGCCTAATGGCAGGTTCCGTAAACGGGTTTAAAACCTATTACCTTAGTAATAATTATCGCGATTTGTTTTTTAACTGCTTTTATACTTTAAATTTATCCTCGTTATTATCCCTATTATTAACGTGCGCGCGTTTCTGCCTTCTTATAGCCTATTAGGAAATTGGTTCCAGGCTTTTTAAACCGCTTATATAATATTAATTATTAGGTAGGGGAGATTCGATAAGTATATTAAATATATGCCTGGGGTTTATTTTACGAATAGCCGCGATTAATATAACTTTATACTCGCTTTCTTTGGTAATAATAAGCGTATAGCGGCCGTTGGAAAAAATACGCTTAAAGTTATTAATTTTTTATTTAATTTTATAAATTCTATATAATATACCCTGGATTTGTGTTTAAAAGTTATTTGTATTCTTTGTTATCGGTGCTTAACTCGGAGCCGGAGCCAGAGCCGGAAATAAAGCTTTTGGTAGTATTAAGAGGCTGGGATTTAAATAAAGCAGGTTCTTTTTTTAAGCGGACCGCTATAACCGATGGTTATAAAACCTCTTAAAAGCCCTTAGGCATAATTATATTATTTAAATATCCCCAGGTTTTTTTAATTTAATCCTAGAATGCTTAATAAAGTTCCTTTTTCGGATATACCTTATTTAAAAACGCCCTGGCTTTAAAACTATAACCCGAAATTCGCTTTATAAGCCCATTTAAGTGATTCTGGTAAGCTTTTTAAAATATTATATCTTTATCCAGGCAGGTAAAAGTGTTATCTCTCGGTTATTATTACGGATTTAGTCCTCGGCTCTCGGATATAAGAGTGGAATCCCCGGCGCCGAATATATACTCCAGCCGACCGGCCTCCTTTAGGTTAATTACCTAATCCTTCCTAAGGCTTAGGCATAATTATATTATTTAAATATCCCCGGGTTTTTTTAATTTAATCCCAGAGTGCTTAATAAAATTCCTCCTCCGGATATACCTTATTTAAAAACGCCCTAGCTTTAAAACTATAACCCGAAATTTGCTTTATAAGCTTATTTAAGTAATTCTGGTAAGCTTTTTAGGATATTATATCTTCGTTTATAAACCTTAGCTCCTTTTAAATTCCCTTATTTAAGGGGTAACCTTCTTATATTATTTTCCTATTACGGAATAATAAGGTATTATAAGGAATATTATTCCTAGAAAAGTTATTATATATATATATCTCACCACTTTTATACTTTATTATTATATTATTATTAATACCTATCTCTTTTTACCGTTTTATATTATATACTTATATATTATTTACTATTATTATTATGCTTTTAACTAACGCTAAAAGATAACGGAGAAAGCGCGAAAGGGTATTTAAAAGGAGGGTAATAACTTTTTAAGCCGAGTTTAATTAACCTAATAATTAATTCCGAGTTTTATCCGAATCTAATATTAATTCTTAATAAGGTATTAAACCGTTTATTATTATTACCCATTTAATCCTTTAATTTAATTATTAATTAATCCTTATATTAAATATTATATTATCGGCGATATTAATAAGCTTATTAGGCAGCTCCTAAACTATTCTCCCTAGTATTAAATATAATTACCGCCCGCTATAATCCCTAATACACTAAAACCAAAGCAGCCTAAAAGCATAACCCCCCTTACGGTATAATACGCGATTAAGGTTTAAAGCCATTATAACAGGTAATATAGGATATAAGTTATATACTAACGTAAATTATAATCGATTTTAATTAAGTATATAGATTAGCTTTTTAACTTAATCTTATATATATTAAACACTGTTCTCGTTAAGCGCCCCCGGCCGAAAGAATTTATAGCAGGAGTATTTATTAAACGCAATTATATTACCGGCCGCCTTCCTCGCATATTATAAACCATTTTAGTATTAGTAATCCTCGGATACTATTATATTATTTACCGCCTTCCCTATACGCTGCGAGCTATCCTAATATCGGTATTTATCGGATACCACCGTATTATTTACCGCCCTCCTTATATACCGTAAGCTATCCTAGCACCGGTACTCCTCGGATATTACCTTATTATTTACCGCCTTCCCCGTATACCGTAAGCCGTCCCAGTATCGGTAATCCTCGAATATTACCGTATTATTTATTACCCTCCCCGTATACCGCGAGCCGTTTTAGTACCGGTACTTTTCGGATACTACCTTATTATTTACCGCCCTCCTTATATACCGTAAGCCGTTTTAGTACCGGTAATCCTCGGATATTACCTTATTACCGGCTCCCCTTCCCGCACACCGTAAGCCGTTTTATTATCGGTACTCCTCGGATTATATTATATTACCTGCTTATCCCCCGGCAGCCTGCCTATAATTATAATCTGATTATTTTCCCGCGGTAATAATATTACTAAGGTTACCGAGCTTAGGGCTATTTAACCCGGCCTTACCGGATTATTATTATAAGCCGGAAGATAACGTTTTGTTTACGTAATTAAGCTCGAGTTACTTTAACCCACCGTTATTAAAATACGATTTCGAAATGGAATACACCGCGTTACCGGCGCCACCGAGCAATAAGCATTTTAATCCCGCTTTATCCGAACATTATAATAAATTACATAATAATATTATTACGGAGATAATAAGCTTAATATACTTTAACCCTAACTTAAATAATAACCATAATAAAGCGGATTATACCGATATAAAATAAGGCTCGCTATCCCCTTATTCCTTTAGTGGTATAATATACGCTAAAGGCTTAATTAATTATTATATTACTCCCATTCCTTCTCCGTATAGAGTATTATAGTTTTTATAAAATTTTCCTATCCCACCTACCGAGTTAATAAATAAGGTTAAGTTACACCTATTTATTATTTGCGCACCCTATTATAATTATTATACGTTTTCTCCTCCTTATAATCCTCGCTACCCTTAACCGCTTAAAAAACCAAATATCCTTATTTCTATTATTATAAATATTTGGTTTTTTATACCCTAAACCCTAAAAATAGGGATATTCGGATTCTTATAGTTTAAGTTTTATACTCCCCCTATTAATAATTAATTTTAACCCTAGTATTATATAATAGCCCCGAGGGCATTAGGTTATCTAAAATAGCACGCTTTATTATAAACGATAAAAAACCGGAGGATTATTTCGCTAATATGCTTTATAATACCGGTAATATAACCGCTATACGTAATAAATACAGGTAGCCACGGTTACCCTTTAATATTTTATTATCCGACTGAAATAAACCCGTGTTATTTTTCCGGGTATTTAATACCGAGATAAAAAACGTATACGCGGGGTTATCGATATTATGCACGTTTAATATTAATAATTATATAGCTTGCCTTAAGTCCCTTTACGCCTTTTCTTAAAACGATTTTTAGTTAACGTATATACCCCCTTACCTATTTACTTATACCTAATAATTATATTACTTTTTTAAGGGCTAATTATTATATGGGGTGCGAAATATCCAGCTCGGTAGCTTTAATAAAAACCGATTAAATATTATCCACTTATTTTTTCCTAAAACACCGCTGCCCTATAAAGGCAATCCCCCCGCCCTCTTACACGAAAGGTAATAAAAGCTTATTAATTATTATATCCTTCCCGCCCTATATAATTCGTGCTTAATTATTATTATATAATAATATCCCATTTCCTTTTATTAAGTAAAAGCCAAGGTATTAACTGCTTAAAGCAAACTCGATTCCGAGCACGTTAATAATTATACCCATTTATAATATATAATTAATCATACGTATACGGGCGATTTCTAAGATAAACTAAAAATCCTATACGATAATTTTAAGGGGGAGGGGGGTTATTTTATTTCGCTTATCCTTATTATATAAACCCATAATATAAAAGATTATACTCGAAGCCTTTCCCCGGGAAAAGCCTTATAAATATTCCATACTAAGTTCCTTAAAAACGCTAATCCCGCGTTTTTATATAAAAATGCGCTTTGGGTAAATATCGGATTTCGGGATACGCCTAAGCTTATCGGGCCTTTACCCTCGCAAGATAATAAAACCCCATCGGTAATATTATTTTATAAATTTAAGTGTTTTGGCAAAATTATTAAGGTAGTATATAATGGTTTTTATAGCTTTAGAAAATATACGTGGACCTAATACCTTTTTCGAGATATCGGCTTAATCGAACTCGTAAAGTTAATCACTTAATACTATACTGCCCCCTTTACCCAGGTTAAGGCTTATAATAGCCATAAGGAGTATATATATATACCCGATAAGAATTATACCCCCTTTAACGCTTATTAGTTTAATTTACTTTGTTTTAAGCAGGAAAACCTTAACCTATAATATATAAAGCAAATTAACCGCAGTATTACCTTATATAAAACATTATACGCTTATATCCGCTTAAACTTTTATAGGCAAAAAAAATAATTATATAACTTCCTTATTATAAACGATTATAATAATATAGCTTATATTTACGGAGTACGTTACGAATACCGAATACTTTAATCGCACTTATCCGCCTTAAACTTTTTAATACTTTCCCTACGTAAGGGGATACACCCTTTATATCCAGATATTAATAATATATATAACCCATTTTATATTATTTATACTAAAAATATTAATTAGTTAATCATCGCTAATACCGCCTGATTTATAAAACCGATTAAGCGGCTCTCGGTTTTTACCTTATTTATACCGGAACAGGCGGGGATACCGTAATTAAACTATAAGCAAATCCTATATATTATTATTAACCAGCTTTACTATATTCTGCTCTAACTCTCCAGTATAAGCGCTATACCCAGCATATATCCCTGGATATAAAAAGCAATAATAATCCGTAACAGGGATCGCGATAAGGAGCAGTATTTAAAAAGTATAAATATAAAAGGCATTTATAACCGATTTAATATAATTTAATTACCCGATACTAAGTTCGATTAAAATATCCCGTATATTCGCCTACCTTTTATACTTAATCTCGGCTTATTACGTAACCCCCTTACCCGTAATGCTTATAAAATATAAAAAAGGCTTATCGATATAGGGTTTAAACTAGGCCAGAGCATTATATTTAGTAATTAAAAACGTATATTCCTCGCTTAGCTTATTACCTAAGAATAAGAGGACGATTATATTAAAGCAGTAAAGACTCGGTCCTAGTTCTTTTATATCTTATTATAAGAAATAATCCAAGCATATAATTAAACCTTTATAAAGGCGTATTACGAATATTTATAAAAGGTTTTTATTAAGCCTTACGAACGGAGTAGATTACTCCCGTTCCGGAAAAATAACCTTATAATATACGCCGATCTCTTAGGTATAAATCGAATATATTAATTATACCACTTAGGGTTAGGGTTAGGGTTAGGGTTAGGGTTAGGGTTAGGGTTAGGGTTAGGGTTAGGGTTAGGGTTAGGGTTAGGGTTAGGGTTAGGGTTAGGGTTAGGGTTAGGGTTAGGGTTAGGGTTAGGG